>OW121764.1:22537723-23038064 GCA_933228765.1 Miltochrista miniata | reverse complement strand
ATACAATATCAAAATTTCACTAACCTGTAACGTATAGTTTAGCCTCTGCGACCACAATTTCACACCTATTCGTAAAATATGTTTTCACTGCAGCCGACTTTCAACGGTCATAAAATAATACTTACCAAGTTTCAACAGCATAGGCCTTATAGTTTCGGAGAAAAGTGGCTGTGACATACGGACGGACAGACAGACAGACATGACGAATCTATAAGGGTTCCGTTTTTTGCCATTTGGCTACGGAACCCTAAAACCTATCTTGTGTTGTCAGTTACAAAAATAATAAAATGTTGCCGGAAAATATCGAAAAACCATTACAAGAAAGTATCTATCCAAAGACAACTTAAAGTTATTTGTGTATACGTAAATGCCTATGACATGGTAAAGTTACTACAGGTTTGGTCAAGTTGCCATGTTTTACGGTATATCTTTAATTATTAAGTTTTAGACAGCTACCTACTTATACAGAAAATGGTACCCAAAAGTGTAATAAGTATATGCAATTAGAGTTTTTATTCATAGATACAACATATAGTTAAAAAATAAAACAATAATATCTGAAAAAATATGGTCAAGTTGCCATGTTTTACGGTAATATAATTGTACAACGTTTAGACTTTTAGACCGTATTATTCATGCTTAAATATGAGTTTTCTAGCACCTTTCAATTAGGACGATACCATTGGTGGACGAGTCCATTAGCATCGCTCTCTGGAACATATTTCATGTATGGACGTTCTTGTCTATCGGTAGAATATATGTCAATGGATAAAAATCAGTCATACGTCTATGGTTTCGCTGGTAGATGTCTTTCTTGCGTGTCTCATGTCATTTTGAAGTCGCCCGTCAGTACAAATTTGCAATTATAAGACTATAGACCGGGCGCTATAGGTAGTTGAGTATGCAAAATGTGAGGACCGAATTCCACCAATGGATTTAAGTTAATAAAAGGTCAAAAATTAATAATCCGGAGGTTGCCGGTCAAATATTTTGTCCATTTTTCCCCTCTACTCTTATTGGTAAAGGAAAACTATACATTTATTGTTAAAAATAACAGAGAAACATAATTATTACACATCTATATTTACATTATTACTGTCTAAACTAAACCTAAATAAGGCCCCCGTGGCATTGTGCCCAAAAGACTAGGCAGCATTCCCCCTTTGAATAGCAATACCTATTCGTTGAGCGAGAAAACTGCCAGCCCTTGGGTCACCACTTCACCAGTCGACTCCACTAGGTGCTTTTTCAAATTCTTGAAAAATTTTTGCGCATTAGGACCCATGGACATAGGGTCTCGACACCGACTGGACAAAAACGATACGATGAGTCGAAACCCTTATATTTATTAATTTTATTATTTTCAGCCGCTTCCGCTGCTGCACTGGCTTTTAATTTTGTTTTAGGAAGATGGGACGGGGCCAGAGTGTCAACACAAGTTGCATCCCAGACCAGCACCCGACCCATCTCCCACGGTATCAAAGTTATCCCATCCGGTCTCTTGCCATCGTCCCTGAAAACGCCTTTTGGCTCTAAGAGCGCAGGCACATTGGCGGTGGCAAGAGCACGGCGAATGATGTCGTTCAGCGCAGCGTGGCGTGAGAAGCGGCCTGCGCTCTTTGAACATGAAAGACCATGATGCCCCAAAGTGTCAGCGTTAAACCGCAGGGGCATGGATGTGGAGCGCAAAGCGTGACGCCAAGTCTCAAACCAACTGAAATTCTTAGGATGTCCGGTTCCAAAAAAGTTCCGGTGTTGGCTGTAGGGAAAGCTTTCAACCAATCACCGGATTTCTTTCTACTGAGCGCTAATAATCTGGCCCGATCCGGGCCTAAGCTAGCATTTAACAAGGAGTCAAAGGTTAATTTTGATAAAGCGTCGTCCCAGCTCCGTTGTTGTAAATTTGTACAGTATATAAAATCTCATTAATGATTATTTCAATTTATACATAAAAAAATAGAAAATAATAAAATCTTTTTTATTAAAAAAAAGATTATACAGAGTGGAATTTAAAGACGGTAGTTGGAGTTAAAGTACCCATAATATTGATAATGGCAAGTTTTGCTGAAAGGAAACATTCCTTATTTTCAAAAGTAAGTAAAACTGCATTAAAGATTTTTGAAAACTCGGGAACTTTGGGAGACATGTACAAAATAGATCCTGTATTCTATGATACCAACCGAAAGAGTCTTTATTAAGGAACAATTTCTTTCAAACAATACAGTATCTTAAACTAAAGGGAGATCAAATAAATATGAAAACAATAATCTGAAACAATAACTATAGAAGGTAACCACGTCGTACAAAACTTATTTTTTCTCATAGAAAGGGAATGAAAAGTAGAGTATATTACTCGAGAGCAATTTTCTTTTCCCTCGGGCGGACATACTTTGAATCCCTCACTGCGCTCAGAACGCTCAGAATTCTATGTTAGAATCCCTCGCTTTGCTCGGAATTCTGTTCTAGAATCCTTCGCTTCGCTCGTGATTGAAAGTAGCGCCCTCGCCGTAAAAATACCATTTTGCTCTCTTGTTATACAATCTACTATTAAAGTTAATTAAAATATAAAGATTAATTTCATTGAGTCCCAACTTTTTTTATAAAATTCTTGGTTAATCATATTCTGGACTGATTTTTTTAGGCAACCCATCTGCTATTTATTTAGTGACATGTTTCATTGAATATAAAATAATTTTCATCAGTTAACCAGCTCGGTGAAGATAGTTCTATAGGGGATCTTAGACCATAATGACACAATTGGGTGAAGTTTGTTCACCATGTAGATGAAGTTTACGCATGAAGGGTTTAGGCTTAGCACGCACTGCGATTAAACGCAAGCGGTTTACGAATAGCTGAAAACTCAAAACCGCGTATTAACACGCACTGCGGTTGGTGTTTTGCTGAAATTTATTTTCAGTCTCACCATGGATTTCTGGCGAGCAGCATGTATTGTGACTTTGGCATCGAAATTAATGGTTAGTATTGAAATAAAAAAATAACATAAACAACGCCGTCGCCATAGGTATTGGGAACATCGATTTACCGATCAAAGACATTTGAAAGGATACTTTTGCAAAATGTACAACAACGTGCGTCAGCATAATATAATGCCGGCCTTGTTTCCACCTTAATGATAATATTTTTTAACCCATTATCGTAAATATTGTATTCTCCGCGCTCGCTCAGCCGAGACTGAATAAAAATCCGAATGCGGTTAACCGCCGTGCGTGCGCCACAGTACTATCAGTATAGGGCACAAAGAAATCGCGCGTTATAAAACAGCGGTCAAAATGTAGCAAGTTGCGTTTTTAAAATCAGTCACTGAAAAAAGTCATTAATGCGTGCGCTTGTATAGAAAGCTATGTGTTACATTTTTTTGCGGTTTCAGACTTGCGGTGAAACGCGGGTGTTTAATTGCAGTGCGTGCTAAGCATTATGAAGGATTTGATGTCTATAAACGCAGACGTCGTCTCCAAAACTTCAACAATTTGGGAGACAAGTGTACAACGATTCGTTCAACGCTCAGTCGATACCGGATATCGCTAAAAAATCTAAAAATTAGTCGTACGTCTATGGTTTCGTTTCAGGCGACTTCAAAATGATAATCATTTTGAAGTAGCCCGTCATTTCAAATTTTCAAATAACAGATTTTAATATTTGTGTTTCTGTTTGATTCTTTAAAGAAACTAAAACTGTTCATTAATTCTTTTTAATTAATAGTTCAAATAAGGGTTGATTCAGTTTACTATAAAAGAACGCACAGTTTTAAGTGAAATTGTGCGAAGCTTTCACCAAATTTTGGTAAGTATCTAACATTAGCAATTCAACTTTTATGTTAAAACAACATTATTATAACTTAATGAAATTAATATTTACCTAGGTACTATGAATTGTTGGTATATAGACATGTCTTTGTTTCCGAAGGGGTAGGCAGAGGCAAAAAATACGTCCACTTTTTACCTCAAAGGTATTTTTTGTCGCCAAAGATCTTTGTCCGTTTGATTCGTAGCGAACAAACTGCAACTTAGGGCAACAGAGGCGGGGTTGAGAAAGTTTGTTTAGTGGGGGCGGAGAGATGCCGATCTGCTTGTAGTACTAACCATTAGGTACTTAACATAAATTTTTAGTACCATGTACCTAATTATACAATGTTACTTTGCAGTTGCAGCAGCTACACCTACACCAGGCTGCCCTCAGAGCCACCTCTCACCCAGCACCAGCGCGCCAACATCGGCTTCAACACTCCACGCGACACCAGGGAGCGCACACCACACGGTGCCACCCCCGCGCACTCCACCACCGCGCAGCAGTGGGCGCGCGGTGCAGGGTGCAGGCGTCTGCCTCTCCGCTGTCGCAGTCCACGACACTGCGTCGGGCTTTATTTATAATATTATAGAAAATAAGTTAAACATTTAGCTTAGTAAATTGGTTAGAATTAAAAATGATACTTCTTGAAAACAACGATTAAAAATATTGTAAGAACAAAATGACTATTTTTTACGTGAGGGAAAATCCTCATGGATGCTATGCCGGACTACTACCGACTAAAAAACCTCACGTATCCTATCTAATACCTCGTTTACATACAGCCCCTGCCGCTGCCACTCGAGCTGCCAGCAATATTTCCCTTGATACTGCCGTGGCAGGATCGAGAGAAGTATAGTGTTTACATACTGCCCTACCACTCGCATCGCTTTCGACTTTCGGCAATGGCAGACGTCGAAATATTTACTGCGTCCGTGCTGTGTCTTCTCGCAATAAACAATTATGTAAGAATTTTAAAAAGATTTCAAGTTAAAAAAAAGAAAAGACGTCGCCGTCGAAGATGGATGATATCTATCCATCGTAATAGAACTCTCTCTCTCACTCACTCGGCGAGAACTGAGCGACGGAGCTGAATTAGGGATGTTAAAAAATAATCGATTTTTGTTTTAATCGATTATTATTTTCGTATAATCGATTTTTTATAATCGATTATCAAATCCATATTAATCGATTTTTAATAAATCGATTAATAAATTACGCGATTAAATCGATTTTCATAAATAGCACCATCTAACGTTCGTTTGGTTGGCCCGGCCCTCCCGGAATTTACGACTTCGGAGTATAGCAATCTACTGTACTCATCACCAGAAACATATGTACCGCTTTCTTTTTCAATGTAACTCTGTATTTTTGGAGAAAAACTCTTGAAAAGGGGGCCGGGCCAACCAAACGCTTTCAGCTCGGCCCCCATTGTAACTCGAAAAATATACAGCCAATTAAAAAAACACTTGAGCTTGAGAAATGTACCGCGGCATCTCGTTATACGTTCCAAAACAGATTTTGTATATTCGTAATAACAAACGATAAATCGATGTAGAAAGGGGGCCGAGCTGAAAATTTTTGATAAGAAAATACGTACAGAAGGACAAAAGATTTTTATTAAAAAACTATAAATATAGAATCTACACATGGTAAATATCATATGTACCGCCTTAGTTTCTAATAAAACTTGCTAAATTTAAAATAAACACCAACCTCAGTTCGTTCAGCTCGGCCCCCTTTAAACGTCTATAGCTTCTAAACTATGACATATTTCATTACAAAAAAACTATTTCCTGACTCATATAAAGGAGTACACTCCTTCTAAATGTATTAAGATTCTGTAAAATTTGTATTTTAAAAGATAAATGGGATCGAAAATATAATATTGTATGTGTAGGGTGACCATGATTTCAGTGAAAATTATTAAGAAAAAGCTGCATAAATTGAGTAAATCTTTAAATGAATAAACAACTCAACAGCTTCATTTTCCCATGTATCAAAATTTCCGCAGTGTCAAATGTCCAGTTTTTAAAAATGTCCAGTTTTATAAAAAGTCAAAATAAAAATTATTTATTTTAAGCTAACTTTACAAAAGTAAGCGTAACTATCCGTTATACTTTCGATTGTTGGCACTTGATGGAACTTGTTAAATGCGATAAAGGTCGAAAACTGAATGCTCTTGAGGTCTTAGAAATTAATAAATTATTAAAGGGTAACCGAGACATTTTGTTAAATCAACAGTTAGACATAAATAATTCACCATTATTAAAATATTTTCAGTAGTGTCATCCACAGGATCGCTTGAAAATTATACATTAATAGCTATTTCGAATTGTTAATTTAATTTTTATGATTTTATATTTTATAACATTTATTTGACATTTTTGTAATTTTATTTTATTTATGTGACTTATTATACAATTGACATTTCATGAAAATTGAATTTACGTGGACATTACATTATTTAGAAATTTAATTTATTTTATTTGACATTTTATTGTAATTTAAATTTTTAGGACATTTAATTATATTGTTATTTATTTTGAATGCTAATTTAGATTTGAATTTGAATGTTCAAAGGTTTCCCCATTTTGGGGGAAAATTCTTCACAGCCACAACCCTGCTTAATTTTTATGTTTATTTTTGTTTACCCACATGCACAAATGTTTGTAAAACGTCATTACGATATGTCAAAATTAGTGTAAGAACCTTTGATAATGCTTTAAAAGCGAAACCGGTCAGGTATTTTAAATTAAAATAAAAGTGGAATAGTACAAGTGAATTTTCATAATGTAGTAAGCGTAACTACTTATTTTTGTACTCATAACATTTTTTCTACTCAAATTTTAATAAAAATATTTTGATAATAATAATAATATATTTATTCCATAAGTAACTAGACTTATTATGTTAGTAATAATATTTCTTATTCTATGTTAGTATTCTTAACCTAAGCACACAAAATAACATAAACAAAAGCAACTACCTAATCTAAAAATAAAATAAATAGGTAGCCGGTGGTATGCGAATCACCGCCACACGTCTATCAACGAGGTGGACAACTTGCAGCAGTGATTTACATACAGGCAGTCCAATCTGCTCGCGACGCAGCTCAGGATGACTCAGATGACTCAGGATGTTTTTATTGGGTTGAAGTTTGCTCCATTAAACATTTAGTGTTTATTTCATGGCAATCGGTTTATAAATAAAAAAGTTATATCTCTCTTACGAATATAATTATTACATAGATATTTTGAAGCGCTCGTGGCCCCGCGGACTCAGTGTTCTGTAAACGATCACTGCAGTAAGCAACTTTCACTATGGGTGACCATCCATGTGATCACTTTGTGACATTTATTTGAGCGTTTCCGTGCTTCGGAACGCACGTTAAGCCGTTGGTCTCGGTTGCAAAATGGCAGTCGTTAAGCCAAGTTTCACCTTTATTTCAACAGCAGGCAGTCACACCTGCGCCTGTCCATTTAAAAACACGGCAATACGGCTCACCACCTATTACGTGGGACAAATTATAAAAAGGTGAAACGTGGGCATATAATATGCCTCTGCCTACCCCTTCGGGGATAAAGGCGTGACGATATGTATGTATGTATGTATGTTTTAAGAATCTATTACATAGATATTTTGAAAATTTTAGTTGTAGGGTTTCTTTGAATGTGCGGTAAATATAAACTGTTATAACTACTGATTAAGGCTTTTAAAATAATTCTGACTGGATTGTTTTAGAATAGACTTTATCTTGCTCTTTTATGATTAAGCAAACAGGGCAGTTTCACACGCTGCTTGATAAGTCTGATGAAGAAATACCTCTCTTTTCACACACCTTATGTGATGTAAACGAAGTAGCGGGGGTCAGCTGGTTTTAGAATATTAGTTAGAAGCGAGATGAAAAAAAAGCATGACTAAATGAAGCGAAATATTATTTCACGACATACTTACGAGTAGGTGCTCATAACACGATTTGTAGCGAGTGACGGAGGCCTGGTTGGTACTACTAGTTGAGTAAAGTTGAAATTGATGGATACGAGTAAACTAGGTAGCTATATGAAGTTCATGAATCATGATACGATGTGTACGCTTGGGTTTTAAACTACTCTCCAGGAGGTAATTTTTTAAACTTGACATGTCCACTTTTGTACAAATAGAAAAATAAAATAAGTTTAAGAGGATCGACTGCAGTGATGTCCCAATGCGAGTATATTGGTAGTGTCCAAGGTAGTAATGGTTGTCGAACGTTGGACCGCGCCGATGGGAGGCCATCCCCGCGCGCCGCTACTCCGCCTGCCGATGGCAGTGGCACAACAACCGAGTTGTTCTACTGTTCAGATAGACTTTATTACCGTAGTTGTAATATATTTTAACATTTTCTTCTTATTTAGGCGTCATCCTGCCCTATGGGCAAAGAGTTTTATAGTAAGCTATAGAAAATAGTTTATTTTCTATAGCTTACTGTAAAACTCTTTGCATCACTGTCCGTATGAACCTCACCTTTTTACAGGAAGCTAACATCCTATACTCTGTTAAAACTAGGATGATAATTTTATAATTTTGATAGCTCACGCCTATGAAGTACCGTATTTGTTTATGTCAAGAATACCTCAAAAAATTACCGTAGCACATAGACGAGTACCGCCCACTTATCGTAGTGAAGCGTCTTCCAAGAATACCGCACAATTGACCATAGACAAATGAATCGAATAAATCGAATTAAACTATATTATTTTAAATGAAAGTAAAATGATTACGTGGGAATCTACTAGTTTTTTTTTGTAATATTAAGCATGTTTTGTAATATTAACCTAAATATTAAGCACGTTATTAAATAATATAAATATTATAGGCGCCATATTATGAATAATATTGGATTTTCGTTCAAAAAATAGAATAAAAGAAAGATTGTTATGGAGCGTACAGATATTATGCTGGCACGCATAGATTTTTTAAGAAAAGCTAAAAAAATTACAAATTGGGACTCTGTTATTTTTCTCGATGAGACGTGGCTTAATGCCAATCACACCGTGCCGAAAGCATGGACCGATGACACAGCACTGTCTGTTTCAAAAGTACCCGAAGGCAAAGGACAGCGACTTATAATTACACATGCAGGATCGGCAACTAGTTTTGTACCTAATTGCTTGTTAGCCTTCAAATCAACGAAAACAAATGAGTATCACGAAGAAATGAATTTTGAGAAATTCAAAGAGTGGTTTTTGGTGTTACTAGAAAATTTACATGAACCACATATTATAATAATGGATAACGCGCCATACCTCTCCGTGCAAAAAGACAAAGCTCCAACATCAACCAATAACAAACTGGAATTGATATCCTGGCTCCAAAGCATAGGAGTAGAAGCAAAGGAAATAATGTTAAAACAAGACTGCTCTGTTTAGTTAAAGAAAATAGACCAAAAAAGTCAATATTCATTTTGGACGAGATTGCTGAGCAACGTGGCCATACAGTTCTCAGATTGCCACCGTATCACTGCCACTACAATGCCATCGAACTGATTTGCGCTAATATCAAAGGTATTTTTCTTTATCCTAGCACCTCAATTGGTAAAAACAGATAATTTACGTTATTATTTATATTATTTATTTATGTTTTATAGGTCATGCAGCCAAACACAATTCTTCTCCACCATTTACTGCCAAGAAAATGCTCACACTTTTACAAAATGCGTGTGATAATGTTACTGCGGAGGACTGGAGGAAAGTCATAGAACATACGAAAAAAATTATTGAAGAGGACAGGGAGCGCGATGTTCACTTTGATAACATCTGTGAACAGCAAGAATTTATTATTTGCCTTGGTGATGGTTCGAGTAGTGATGAAGAGGATGAGGATTTAGGTTGTGCACCCCTGAAAGAATTAAAATAGTAATTTAGATTTATTTTTCGTTTCATTTCACCTAAGGCCCTTCCTCGGCAGCGGGTAGGGAGCGGGGAGAAATATCCTTCCATAGTTCCGCAGTCGGCGACTCGGCGGCCTGAGAAAGGCGAGTTGGCTGCTCGCCGTTCTTGCTGAAGCAGGCCAAAATGGTGCCGTGTTTCTTTGCCCCTCTTAGTGGCGGATAGTACCCAACTCTCCTCCTCTTCCCCAAGTACCGAGATAACTCCCCAGACGTGGGATAGCACCTGAACCCCCTAGGCAGGCCTAAGTGGTCGCCAAAGTCTGCCGGGAGCCCCGGGACATCCTTCCGAGACAGTTGTAAGGCATCCTGTGGTCTTAGTAATTAGGATTCCATAGCATCCATGTTAGATTCCACACTTAAAAACAGGCTCTTCCTCAACAACGATTTGGGGCTTGCCCCAAATCGTTGTTGAGGAAGAGCCTGTTTTTAAGTATTCTACTGAACAAGTTCATTAGGTACCGAAAAAATATGCGCAAGATCGTAGTCGTGAGAGGGCTTTTATTTTTTTTTTCATTCACGTCACGTCCTTACGTGAATTTAATTTAAAAAGGTGTAAGGTGGCTAATTAATATGGACGTCGTTATATAAACAAGAACTGACTGACTGCAGTCAGTTCTTGTTTTTATATATATAGGTAATAAAAACCTTTTTGTTACTATCGATTTCAAATTTTACTGGAACGATAACACAGGCCTGCAAAATGAGGGTCATAACTTCCTCTCTGGAATTTGATAGCTGATTCTAAGGTATTTTGGTGCGCTGATTACGAATATGTACTTAGATTTTCTCCATCACATCCAGATTTTTCGAACAAGGCACAGATAGAAAATAGAAAAAAAGACCCACGTTTTCTCATAAAAAATATATATTTAAAAAAGTACATTACCTTTAACTTATAAAACGACTAAAATATAATAATAACTTGTTACTAGTCTAAATTACACGTAAATTTTATTTGTGGAACCTGGTTCTTTTTTCCTGGAACCTTCGGTTGTGAGATTTTCGCTTAAATTTCCGGTTTGGATCGACGCGCTTCAATAAACAACAATAGTCTGCCATCATGCTAGTATTCCATCTTCCTCTATATCAGACTTCAAGCTCTTTCAAATCTTGGTAAAATCTTTCGCCTTGTTCTTTGCTAACGGCTCCTAAATTTTCTGGGAAGTAATCAATGTGCGAATTTAGGAAATGAAGTTTAGTGCATGTTTATGTCCCTTTTATTTTAGAATTGTATCCAGTTATGTCACAACAACAAAAGTAGCCATCTTTATCATGGTCTTTAGCCTCTCTTCATAGCATAGGTGAACCGATTTTGAAGTTATTTTTCTGGCCTTTTAAACACTTGCGAAATTGTAATATAAACAAGTCGAACAAAGTTTATGAATGTGTCGAAGTTTTGTCTTGGTTACTTAATACGTGTCCAAAATAACTTTTGTAAATATTTTTCACAAACTCTGTAATGCTGTTTCATTGATTTATCACCATAAAATTCCGGGAGATATTACTAAAACAATTCGTAGAATTTAAACAACTTCGCAATGACATTTTAAAGTTCTTGTTTCAATATTCAACTGTTAATTTTCTAAATCAGTGTGGGTACTTATACAAAAACCCTTTGATTTCTCTTTATTACACCCTTTTTAATAATATTTACAAAAAATAGGTATCTTATATTACTACTAGGTAATTTTTTTGATTTTATTACAAAATTAAGTCAAATTACCTGTTTTTGACATTGTTAATGCGAATTACTTATACTTTTTATGTAGTAATTACCAAATTACTGATTTGCATGAATTTCTATATCCCCTTACACTAATTAAATGAAATAAAAATAAAACTGAAGTAATTTAATGACGTTTTATAAATTTTAAAAGGTCGACGATCAGACATTTTGGAGCAAAATCTTAAATATTTAATATCAAAAAATCCTGACGTGTAGGATTTTTTTTATTATTTTTCTCGTAATAAGCACATCAGAAACTATAGAAAATGTTACTCAGATTTCAAAGAGGAAAACCATTGCAGACCTGTGTAATCGAATAGATTCATTAACGATTATACACTATGGGGTGCACTATTCAGAGCTATCAAAATTATCAACCTAATTTTAACAGAGTATAGGCAATCGGAAAATGTTTGGAAAAAGTTGGTAAATGTATACTAATATTACAAAGAGGAAAGGTTTAATTGTTTGTTTGCATCGAAAGGGCTCCGAAGCTACTGGACCGATTTGAAAAATTATTTCACTGTTGGGAAGCTATTCTCTTTCCATTGAACATAGGCTATATTTTATTCCCGTGATTCCACGAGAACAGGAGCTAAGCGGAAGAAACCGCGTGACATCCGCTAGTAGCTTATAAGTTACATTTATGAAGTGGCTCCTCAATCTAAACATCTGGATTCAGGAGTTTTTTGAAGTTCTTAACGAAAGTGATTTATTTCATTGATTTTCTTTTTGCATCATTTAGTAGGCATTGTGTAGGGTTAGGTACTTTACATAATGCATACTAAATAACTAACGATTTACGCGGTTTACTTATGTTTGGCCAAAAAACGATATCCAAAGTGTCACATGCCAAAGCATGTTTCCCAAATTTTCATTTGGCAAAAAAACATTCGGCTAAACAACTTTTCGCAATTTTACAGTTAGAAATACTATTTTCTAAATCATGGTCACCTTATCATTTATCCTGTATGATATTTTCGATCCCATTCATCTTTTCAAATACTAATTTCACAGAATCCTAATTCATTTAGAAGGAATGTACTCCTTTATATGAGTCAGGAAATAGATTTTTCGTAGCGAAACATGTCATAGTTTAGAAGCTATAGACGTTTAAAGGGGGCCGAGCTGAACGAACTGAGGTTGGTGTTTATTTTGAATTTAGCAAGTTTTATTAGAAACTAAGGCGGTACATATGATATTTACCATGTGTAGATTCTATATTTATAGTTTTTTAATAAAAATCTTTTGTCCTTCTGTACGTATTTTCTTATCAAAAATTTTCAGCTCGGCCCCCTTTCTACATCGATTTATCGTTTGATATTACGAATATACAAAATCTGTTTTGGAACGTATAACGAGATGCCGGGGTACATTTCTCAAGCTCAAGTGTTTTTTTAATTGGCTGTATATTTTTCGAGTTACAAGGGGGGCCGAGCTGAAAGCGTTTGGTTGGCCCGGCCCCCTTTTCATGAGTTTTTCTCCAAAAATACAGAGTTACATTGAAAAAGAAAGCGGTACATATGTTTCTGGTGATGAGTACAGTAGATTGCTATACTCCGAAGTCGTAAATTCCGGGAGGGCCGGGCCAACCAAACGAACGTACCATCTATGCGCCGAATGTAAAAACCCGAAGCATTATTATTTGCAAGTTAGTAAATTAAAAACGGTGTTATCTGTAGTTATGTCGGTGAGTTAAGTAGTTTCAGTTTAGTGAGTGAGATCTTCTGAGTTATTATAGTATTTGGTATCCAACAATAAGCAATAAAGATGTCTTCTAACCGTAAAATACCTAAAAGCGGCTGGCGAAAGTATTTTATAACGAAGAGAGATGCTACCACAGCAATATGCATGTACTGTGTAGAATAAAAATGCTGTATTTGAGCACTGAACTGTAATTTAATTTAACTTTTGAAATAGTTACAACTTGACCTTACAATGTCTGGAATGGAAGACACAGAAAAATGTGTTGCCACAATACAAAGGACATCATTCATTTTGGACCAAAAGCTGAAAGTGCCGGCCAGAAAAAGAAAATGTTATATTCGCATAGAACACACAATTTCTAGCAAAAAATACTACTACGTTAACCCTGTGCGCGCTATGGTTTTTTTGTTACATGCTTTTAAAATTCGTGAAAAATGTTATTTCGATGGTGTCATTCTAATTGAAATGCGCAGTTGAATAGTCATTTATTTTAGTAATTATGTCTTTCAGCACACATATAAGCACACATACATATAATTATACCTCTTTCTCCGAAGGGTAAGGCAGAGGCATATTTTATGCCCATTTTGATTTCTCGTTCCTACATAAAGGAGCATATAAAATAAAGATAAAGAGTATTTTATTTCGACAGAGTCAAAGGCCTTCTCGTAGTCCACAATAGCCATACACAGCGGCTGATTGTACTCGTTTGTTTTCTGTACAATCTGCCGTACAGTTTGGATGTGGTCCACGGTGCTGAAGCCTTTTCGAAATCCGGCTTGCTCCTTTGGCTGAAACTCGTCGAGCCTTCCGGCGAGGCAGTTTGTGACTACTCTCGAGAACTACTTGTAAACATGGCTCAGGAGTGAGATGGGTCTGTAATTCCTCAGCAAGGTCTTATCACCTTTCTCGAAGAACAGAGCAACCGCACTCCCGCTCCACGATTCAGGTGTTTGTCCCTGTTGGAGGACGGAATTAAACAAACTCTTCAGCTCGTTGAGAACCGGAGCTCCCCCCCTGCCGGCCTTTTTGTCCGTGATGCATACAGGTCTCTGTAAAAGTTCTTAATTTCCTTGAGAATCTCGAACCTTGAGGTCACAGTTCTGCCATCCGCTGTCTTCAGTTTCGTCGGACGGGGTCTTCCAAGCTGTTGGGCAAATACTTTGGTACCCCTGTTCTGCTCGATCGCTGCCTCGACGATGCTGGTGTTATAGCGTCTAAGGTCGCGTCGTATCAGCTTTCAGCTTCTGAGATTTAGATCCCGCTGGTATGACGAAGACGAGTGCGTAGTTGGCGTTTCCCGTCTTATCCTCATAAGTTCGAGAGTCTCGGGCGAGAGCTTAGAGCACCTGTTATTGCTTTTTCCGGACAAAAACCTTCGGGACACTTGCTGTAGCGTCCTGACCACATTGTCGGCCTTATCGCGAATATTGCCAGTGGTTTCCAGCAGATCGAAATGATTTTGAAGTTTTAACTGGAACCTCTCAGCCCCTGAGGCTAACTGGAGCGCGGTAGGTCGGAGAGTAGGCTTCATCATACAGACCCTTTTAGCTCGGAAGTTCAAATGCAGAGATAGTCGTCCAAGTCGGTGATCACCACCGGTATTAAACCTGTTAACCACAGAGACATCTCTAAATATACACTTCCTGTCCGTCATGATGAAGTCTATCTCGTTCCTTGTGACCTTGTCGGGGCATCGCCAAGTTCATTTTCTGTGTGGCTTCTTCTTAAAGAAAGAGTTTATCAAGAAGAGCCTCTGAGACTCAAGAAAACTGACAAGCATATGGCCCCGGTCATTTCTGCGCCCCACACCAAAGGGGCTGATCTTCGTTTCGCCGCGGTCTTGTACTTCCACTTAGGCATTGAAGTCCCCCATCACAACGCTGTAGTTTTTCTTGGCAGTACCATGTAGTGCTTTTGCTATGTCCTCGTACACGGTCTCAACTGCCTCGACAGTGCTTCCTGTCCATCATGATGAAGTCTATCTCGTTCCTTGTGACCTTGTCGGGGCATCGCCAAGTCCATTTTCTGTGGGGCTTCTTCTTAAAGAAAGAGTTCATCAAGAAGAGCCCCTGAGACTCAAGAAAACTGACAAGCATATGGCCCCGGTCATTTCTGCGCCCCACACCAATGGGGCCGATCTTCGTTTCGCCGCGGTCTTGTACTCCCACTTTGGCATTGAAGTCCCCCATCACAACGCTGTAGTGAGTCTTGGCGGTACCATGTAGTGCTTTTGCTATGTCCTCGTACACGATCTCAACTGCCTCGACAGTGCTTTTCGAGGACGGGGCGTACACTTGTATCACCTTCAGGGTGTACCTGTTGTTGAGTCTCAGTATTAAGTACGCTACCCGAGGCGAAACACTACTGATCTCCACAACGCTGCTAACGAGGTCCTTTTTCACCTTAAAGCCGATCCCGCCCTCGGAAGAATGTCTTCCGTCACCTTCTCGAAAGTAAAACAGGTCACCTGATGCAAGGGTTAGCGTGTCCTCCCCCTTTCTTTGGACCTCGCACAATACTGGATGTGCCAGTTAATACGACCTAGTTCTACCTCGAGTTCGGTGAGCCGCTCGTCCAGGCGCAGAGTAGTTCCATTAAACGTAGCCAGGGTCAGTTTTGTATGGCAGCCTCCCGTAACCCGGATTCTTAGCACCCCCCCCCCCCCCACTCCCGCCTTCACTCCGACCACTGCCGTGATCGGGAACAGCGGGAGTGCCGGGAACTGGGGGCCGTTGTTTTGTTGTGTGTATTATAGGAGGATATTTGGCCTTACTGTATCACGCTGGCCAGACGGGTTGGTTCAGGGTTTAGTTTCGAATTTTCCTTTTCTGTGCGCCATGACCTTGTCCGTTTATCAGCAGGTGCGCACCACTCGCAGGTGAGGCTGGCTTGGACCCCGGGGTTGGTGGTAGGGCCCCCTCGCACCCATCGGGCGTCGGGAGGTGGCGGGGTGATTTGCCAGGTACCTGTCGCTTGAGTCTGGGGGGCTGCGCGCGCGGCACCTCTGTCTAAGTTTTTTGAAACAAGTTTTAGACTTGTTGTGAATCGTTAGGTACGTTTTGTCTGTGCGTAGGTACGTAGATAATTAGTAAAATGACAATTCTTTCTTATTACAATAGAATAACGTAAAAACAAATCACTATTCAAGTGATGAAATGTATCAAAATACATCATCAAAATAACATTTTTCTAGTATTTTAAAAGCATGTAACAGCAATACCATAGCGCGCACAGGGTTAACCTAGTAGAATTTTTTGCTAGAAATTGTGTGTTCTATGCGAATATTACATTTTCTTTTTCTGGCCGGCACTTTCCGAATTGGCCCAAAAATGTATGAAACGTGAATGATCTCCTTTAAATGACTTATTGCCATACATAAAAATTAGTTAGTAATTACTACATCGACTAAACTTAACATAATTTTATGGTTGAGATATTTCTCAAACATACTGTTCGAAAGAATTAAAAACGTGTAGTAATACCTACTACAAACTTAAAACAGCACATAGAACGAAAACATCCCACTGTCTTACAGGTAACATGAATTACTATATTTTATAATGATTATTACAACATCAACTATTATAATTGTTTGAAAAAGAACAAATATCAAGTTTTGTTTACTGACCTATAAGTGCTTTTTATGGATTGTTTGATAAATAGGTAACTCAAATCTTTAGCAGGTTGTTGTGTGGTTAGAGCTATTATGATTAAAGAATTTACGTTTTCCCCGCCGATTAACACTTAATCATACTAAATCCTTCATAATAGTTGATATTAATCGCTTTTAAACACGAATTTATATATAAAACACTATCATACACACAGAAATGTAAATAAACAATTATTATCTAAGTTGTTTTTTTTTTTCATTTATATTGGCTTTGGTTACTTCGACCATATTGCCAAATCTTGTTTCCATAATATATATTCATTTTTTATTAATAAGTCAGTCCTCGTCCTCTAAGTCCAGTAAAAGTCAAGTACTACAGCCCTAAGTCAAAGTCAGTCTTCCCTAGTAAAGCGGTGGGACTTTACTAGAAGTGACTCTGGAGTTTGTCGAAAAATGGAAGAGTCACGTTTCACTGCGTTTTATCCCTTTCCAACACTTGTGCACGTTGCCGAACTTTTATGTTTAAAAATCCAACACTTTTTACTCATAAAACACTCGAAATACACTAATTTTAAAAAATAGAAAAAAAATCGATTATTTATTTTCATTAAAATGGATTTTTGACAAATCGATTAATATTTAACAAAATATAATCGATTTTTATTAAATCGATTCTTTTCCATTCATCTCGCATTCCTAAGCTGAATGTAAACACGCACTGCCGCTCGCGCTGCCCGGTCCTTTGACTCCCGCTTACGTAGTAACTATTTAGTAATCTGTGCTCCCGCACAAAAAACCGCTCTTTTGGGGAGCGACGGGCAGCGCGAGTAGCAATGGCAGGGGCATGAGAAGCATCGTGTTTACATATTCGTCCTGCCCACTTCCCTACTCACTTTGGCTAAATGTAAACGTGGTATAACAGCCTACGGTTGGAAGCCCCGGATAAGCCCTCGAAAGGATACCCCAGGCACCCCCAGGACAGAACAAAATGACTGTTGTTGACTTAATTCTATAAGATTGTATTCGGAAATAATCAAGGTGCACATTACAATGTATTTACTAAGCAATCGAATATAGCTCTGCCATGCATGAGGTCATGTTGACTGCTGAGAGCAGTGGCGTTTGGTGGCACCCAATCATCATCCTCATCAGGTTCCTCAGCTACTTCAGCCGGTGGTATCTGGGCTTCCAGTGCAATTTGTGCGATACACAACATGTTAATACAATTTTGCTGGCCACATGAGGATGGTAATGAAGGGTACGTTGCTTGAGCTAGCATCTCGAACGTGCTTTGAGTAAACCAAAATATTTCTAGCTTGGATGTGACGGTTAGTATATACCTCTTGCCGAGAACCAGGTGCAGCATTTAACATTGGTGTCATTACGAAAACCCTCTGAGCATATCCAGAATCACCTGAAAAGGTTGGAGAATCTTGTTGAGTTTCAATATAATATATATCAAAATTATGTATAAAATTTGCTACTCACACTTACCAAGTTTATTCACTCACCATGTTGATGATGTTCACGCATGAAGGGTTTGACTTGGCTAGATGCCCATATAAAAGATTCATGTGTAGCTCCACCACATTTTGAATTTACATTCAAAATTTCAAACTATTAAACTATCGCTATTTTATTATGTGTTCCCGGCACGGTCAAACAGTACTTGACAAACATGCAAAGAAATCACGTACATTCAAGCAACTTTTATGCATATTTATCAGACTTGTCAAGTTCCGTTTGAGCGTATCGCGAGCCCATATTAGCGATAACTACAAGGTTCGAGCGCACGCTTCGTGTCGATTCGTGTATAATCGCTAGAAGGTGAATTCATATGACAAACGTGCCACTTGGCTTGCATATTAGCGTGTTACTCTGTCATTTCCTATCAACGTATAGAAAAGTTGTACACTTGGCTGCCAATTTTGAATTCTATGCGTTGTGTCTCACTACATGTCGACAACGAGTGTCAATCTCATACATTGAAAATTCTATTCTACTAACGTAAAAGCCATTTGTCTAAGGGGGCTGTTCTTTTCAATTACACACTTTTAATTGTTCTTTTCCTACTTCATGTTCTCCTCTCGCCGGTCTGCTGGGAGATATTTCTTCTAGAAATAAGCAGTACCATTGTACCTAAGTTTCCTGCTATACCTATAATTATTATATACTAGTGTGTGCACAAATAAATAAATAAATAAAAATCAGTGTGGAAAAGACTTAGCAAAATTTAAGTATATTTGGACTTGTAAAATTTTCAAAAGTAGTTTAGGGACTTAGAATAAATCGCTCAAAAACGACGAGACGGGGAACCTATGCCCGATTTCATACCGATTTATTAATGAAAAAGACTTAGAAAAATCACAACAATAAATTGTTCTAAAAAAAAAAAAGTTGGGAAGGTCTTCGCTAAGTCTCTAAGTTCCATAAATTATTCATGATGGATGGCGATATCAGAGTGACAGAAGATTTAAAAAACCAGATTGAGAAAGGAAGGAGTAATTTTCAAAAAGTGCCGAAAGATTGCTTATCAGAACCATACATTTCATCTAGACTTGAAGGTTTGGAAGAGACAATAACAAAATTTTCCAACAAACATGATATGGTATCAAAACATCAAAGTAAGGAGTTGAATGATAGCAGTTACGTCAAAAGTGATGTCTTTAATGTTGGCTACGAAGCATACATAAGCTACAAAGCTGAGCTGAAATCTGCCCTGAAAGCGGTTACGACATCAAGCAGTAAACAATGCGATCCATCGGAAAACGCTAGGGAATCCATAGTTAGGTTGCCTAAAATATCAATACCTACTTTCAGTGGAAACTACACAGAGTGGTCATCATTCAAAGATTTATTTAGCTCACTGGTACACAACAACAGGTCACTTGACGACGTCCAACGTCTGCACTACCTAAGAACGCAATTGAAAGGCGAAGCAGAACAACTGGTCAAACATATTCCGATCACTCAGGCTAATTATAAAAAAAGTGTTGGGAAATTTTACAAAGCCTATACGATAACAAAAGGTTTATGTCTAACTGTATACTTAAGCGCTTATTTAGTCAACGGTCTATGAATAGTGAATCTTCTCAATCCTTGAAAGATTTGTTAGATACCACGTCTGATTGTATGCACGAATTAGCTAACTTAGGAATCGATGTAGCTTCTTGGGACATTATTATTATTTATATTGTCAGTCTGAAATTGGACGCTGAAACCCGTAAGCAATGGGAATTACAAATTAATAACTCTTGTGAAGAATTACCTTCTCTATCCAATTTCAAACTCTTTTTAGAATCTCGTTTCCGTGCCCTAGAATGTGTTGAGCCCACATATTCTAAAGCTAAGTTTCATTCCAATCAATCACACACAAAGGTCTTGCACACCATTTCAAACGTCACTTGTCCTCATTGCCATGATAGCCATAAGTTGTATTCCTGTAGCCAGTTTGCCAAAGAAGACATACCAGGCCGTCAAGAGATTGTAAAGTCTCACGACCTTTGTTTTAATTGCCTTGGCAGCGGTCATATGGGAAAGAATTGTCCGGTTTTAACAAGATGTCGCATATGTGGCAGAAAACATCATAAGCTTTTGCATGGTAATGCTTCTCCAATCGCAGTTGCTGAAGCAACTGACATGTCAGGAATAGAAAGTCAACCGGAATCTTCTGTGGAGACGAATGTGACCACTAACATTGCGAACCATTTTGCGACAGGAAAGGTATCTAGTCGAACCTTATTACCCACAGCCTTAGTGAAGGCTGAGTCAAAAAATGGTAATCCTCGGTTATTAAGAGCTCTGCTTGATCAAGGATCGCAAGCATCTTTTATATCCGAAGCAGCTGTACAGTTATTACATCTGAGTAAGATCACAGCTAACAGCTGTATTACAGGATTAGGTGGGAGTCAGAGTCGCTTAACCTCAAAGTACGTGGTTATGGTCACTATTCAGTCACTCTATGACTCAACCTTCAATCTACATGTAAAAGCGCACGTGATTAAAACTATCACTTCTGTCTTGCCAGAAAAGAAATTTACCTTGCCTAATTGGACGCAATTAAGCAATCTCAACTTAGCTGATCCGCAATACAACTCACCTAATAGAATTGATATTCTATTTGGTTCCGAAGCGTACTGTGCCATCCTAAAAGAGGGATTGGTTAGAAGCCCTACTGGCTTAATTATCGCACAGGATACGTTATTCGGATGGGTGTTGTCGGGTCAAGTAAACGGCTATAATGAGAAGGAAAGAAGGCATCATGCCACTATAGTAAGTTTACATATCAAAAGAAACTACGCTGAAGATATTCAAGAATATACGTCACTAGAACATGTAGAACCAGTTCTCCATGAAACCGACAGCGGTAGCGTTAAAGTCTGTTTACTTCCCGAAGCTGACGTCGACAAAACCACCACTGTAACTAGAGTGGCCGTCAATGCGTCTGACATAAGCGTCAACGGTATGTCTTTGTATGACACGTTAATGATCAGTCCTACTATTTTGCCCGAAGTAAGAGACATCATCGACATAATGCGATGGCCAATAAACCCTGTTCGTTTCAATGCTGACATTCTAAGAAGATACCACCAAGTAACAGTCTCAAAGAAACATATGGACTGTCAACGGGTGATATGGAGGGAACACACAGACATACGTAACACTAGAAGGTTAACAGTAACTTTCAGAATATCGTGTGCCCCATATTCGGCAGTCAATGCCTTGCAGTTAGTAAGGATGGATAAAGGTTACAATTACACTCTAACGGCGAGAAAAGTACAACCGATCTTTTATATGAGCAAAATGACCGCCGGTTCCAAAACGAAAGAAGATGCAAACGGGTTATATCAAGGAATAGTCATCAGAGACACTGCCAATAAGAATCGGAACTTTAGAGAAGACGACCCTGCAAGTCCAAGATATTATTTGGAATCCCCAGACTTATGAATTTGAATATAGCGTGAAGATTCCATCCAAGTCCTCTGGCGAGATAATCCCATGTATTATTATTGCGAAGTTTGCCTTGACGTGTTGGTTGCAGGAGCTTCAAAGTCCCTTTTTCTTAAAAGTAATGGTTAAACTCCTGTTTGGCAGTGGTGTCAGTAAATTCAATACAGTATTCACATTGAATCCCTACGGTGATCTAACTGGCGTATTAAAAGAAGGAGACGTCAAATTATCGGACTTATCTGATGACGGCAAACATAATTTATTGTGGTCTCAAATCCACGATAGGGTTCCGTGCATTCATAACGCTGTCAAAATAAGAAAACAACAAAAGGGACAATTTTCGTCATATCTGGTAACTCGAAAAAGGTTATCCTTACATTAAAAATATAGTTGTATGCCTATTCCAGGTGAAATAGTACAAAAATTCTTTAAAGAATATATTTGTCTCGGGATTTGTATAATTACACCTGCACACTTATTTACGCAGAATCAAGAAACGGTGCAGTCCTTTTGGAAACGATGGTCCCAAATATACTTTAGTCGCTATTTCCAAAGACATAAATGGAAGGCTAAGTATAAAAGTTAAGTGAGAGACGTCAGGTCAGACCCCAAAACTAACTCGCCTTCAGGTTGGCTAGCTATATGGTCTAGTGATACAGGTGCATTACGGCAACATTGGTTTGAATGGAGTCGTGACGTGACGATACAAATCTTCTTGTTCTACTTGTTCAGCGTTCAATTTCAAGGTGACTCTTCCCCATGAACGTATTGATGATGGTGTGTATAGTCTTGTTTTATTTATAAATACGTTATTGGGGTGTACAGTCTTGTGTCGTTTATAAAATGTTAAATTAAGTAGTAAGTTTGTTTAGCACTATTCTCAATGTCTATGTAGTCATGATGTCAAAAGTTAGTTTTAATTTGTTATATTATTAATGTCAAGCGCCTTGTGTTTACAGTCCACAAAGAGGAAACGCTTAATCATTTTCTGTAAAAATGTAGCTGTAGATGATATTGATGTATTTATGGTGTCTAATTGTTAACATTTAATGTATTGTTCAAGAGTTGTCATTTAGTTATTTGTTCTTGTTAAGTTTATGAACATGCCATTTTCTTGTTTTTATGTTGAAGAACCATCGGTTCTTGGTGGGCGGTATGTTCAATCTGATAACCGACCTCTTAATTCTAAATTTGCAACTAGATGTCACTATGCCAAAAAGTAAATCTCGGTATGGTTTCGTTACGTATTTGTCTATACATAGTTTGTAAATATCATTATTAAATTGTCAATACACTCCGGGACTTTTATTCATTCCTGACTCCAGTGGCGCCTTGAACACCTACCGTGTCCGGTAAGTATCTGTGACAACCGGTTGGAGAGAGCACCGTGTCTCCTCTCGAGCCACTTGTCCATGACCGGTCAGACGCCGTGATTGTTGTGAATCCCCCCTTTGGTTGCTCAAGTCGCAGCTTCCATGTCTCCACGGTTTTCTGGTGGAGCTGGGACCGCTGGGTCTTGATTTCTCGAGACGCAGGCCTTCGGCTCCGCTCCAGCGAGCGCCTCCTTGCGCAAAAGGACTACCTACAGAAAAGTCGGGAGGGCTTAAGTCTATCTGTTCTTGACCATAACATGAATTTTTATTTCTTTACACCATGCAAATAAAAAAAAAATATTAGGAGATAGGTACAGCAACATCAAAATAAAGCGTAACGAAATTAATTTCGTGTCGACGTGATTGGACGGTGTCACTTCTAATGGGGTTGAACGAACTTAGCTGAAATATGGTACTGGGATAGCACATAATCTATACTAGCTGACCCCGCAACTTCGTTTACGTCACGTAAGGTGTATGAAGAGAGGTATTTCTTCATCAGACTCATCAAGCAGCGTGTGAAACTGCCCTGTTTGCTTAATCATAAAAGAGCTTAAAGGTTAAGTAGATTCATATGTCCATGTATTTTTTTTTAAAGTGATACAACTCTTTTATTTCTAAACTGATTTACATAAAACAAACGCTAAATGTTAACTGGAGCAAACCTCAACACAATAAAAAAACCGCATTGCAATCGGTTGAGCGGTTACTGAAATTAGCGTGCACAACCGTACAGACAAACAGATATACAGACATACAGACAAACAGACAAAAATTCTAAAAATCATTGTTTTGGGTTCTATTGCGTTCATAAAGCCCCCTATAATATTTTTTTCTTATTTATCTTCCATGTACAGACAGCGACCTGTTACGATTTTATCATATGTATTGATGTATGTATGTATGTATGTATTGATGTATTGATTGATGATGACTGATGATTGATTGATATTGATTTTATCACTGGAGTGTATGTTCCAATGAGATGCGGTACCGTGATCAAAATTTCACGCGGGCGACGCCGTGGGCAACAGCTAGTTATAAATATATACGTATACCTAATACTAGCAAGGGTTTACAATATCAGTTCGCTGAATATTAAATGATGAGAACTTGAGCCTTTGGTAATGTTTACTAGTGCCTCATGTAAGGTCAAAGTTTGTTGTAATCGATACTACGAATCTCGAAGAAGTCCCGTCCTTGCCTCTTGTGAATTAGAATGTATGAATATTTCATGAATATTATTATATGTTTATGTTACTATGTTGGTATGTATGCTATGCTATGTTGATTGGACCCTACCAAGATCTTTGCGGCTCCGTCCAACCTCACCTGCGAGTTATGCACGTGCCGACAAATGGATGAAGTCATGATGAATAGAGGAAAACTCGAATAAAAAACCTTGCCATTGTGGAACTACCTTTCAAAGTGAAAACGGGAGAGGCCAAAACCCAACTGTGGACCGTGCCGTGATACGTTGATTGATTATACATACGTACAGAATTGATCAAAGTACTTTTAAAAGAGTTAAATAACACACGAAAGTGCAGGCAAGATAATACTTATAATTTTATTTACCAAAAATATCACCGCGTTCATAATTAATAACAGATAGCGCGATTTAATTTTACAGTAGCGCCACCTATCGATAACAATGTGAACTAAATTAACTTACGTTTATGACCGCCCACCAAGAACCTTTGTCCTTAAATTGGGTGGTAATTTAAGGACAAAGGTCCTTGGTGGACCGTGACAGACGCAAGAAAATACAAACAACAAAAATACAAATTTAGCCTTGGTGGGAAGATACTATAGTTAGTAATATAACAAAATTAGTATTTATTACAAAACGTTTCCTAAAAACTAACAATAATTTTCTGGAAACTAAACAGCAAGGTGGGTCTTTTTAAATAAGAATTTTTACATTTTAATTTAACCACTCGTGTAAGATTTTATCAGCCCTGGATGCTTTTTAATAATCCTACCAAAAAGCCACTTCGCGGGAAGTAAATCATCTTCTTTTACCAAAACAACATCTTCTACTCGAGGTTCAGGTATCTTATTCGTCCATTTGTATCTATGCAAGAAATGTGTCAAGTACTCGATTAGCCCATCTACGCCAAAAGTTTTGTAATGTACGTTGCATTAAATACCATTTCGTCAGGCTACTAAGAGGACTTGCCTCATATTTGGTATCAGGGACGGTAAGTATTGCTTGTCCTATTAAAAAATGTCCAGGAGTCAGCGGTGTGTACTCATCTGGATCTGTGTCATAGGCAACTGCGAGAGGCCTAGAGTTAATCACGCCTTAATCTGTGTCAAGAGTACTGTCATCTCTTCAAAAGTGAGCGTATGATGACCTGTGACCCTGGTTAAATGGTATTTCGTAGACCTTACCCCCGTCTCCCACAGCCCCCCGAAGTTTTTTGGGGCGTGGGCGGGAATAACGTGCCACGTTGTGCGGATGAGAGCTAAGCTTTCCGCTATGTCTTTCGTCAGATTGGACCTTTGTGCTATCAGTAAATATCTTACCTCTTTGGAAGCTCCAATGAAATTCGTGCCATTGTCGCTTACGTGTCCACTAACAAGGGTAAAATGTTACAAAAAGTAGCCGAGAGGACTTTAGGATTACAAATTGGTAATCTACTGGATATTTACATGATAATATTTGAGGAGCAAGATGAAATGACAACAACAAAGTCACAATTTCAGCACATAAATTTAGAGATTTTAGTGCAGAATGCACGAAGATATTTGTTTGCAGCAAAACAAAAAAAAAAGACTTCATAGAGGCCCATGGGGCCGTTATCAAAGCACTGAAAAACCCTACTTTACGAGCTGAAAAACAGATATCACTAATAGGCCCCTTTTTTTTACGTGAGGGAAAATCCTCAAAAGATGTTATGCCGGACTCTTACCGACTAAAAAACCTCACGTCGCTACGTGAGGTTTTTTAGTCGATAAGAGTCCGGCATTTCCAACAGCCGACGTTTCCAACAGCCTGTGGTTGGGAGCCCCGGGTAAGCCCTCGGAAGGATGTCCCGGGACTCCCAACAGACTTACGGCCGCTACTGCGGCCTCGCCCAGGGTGTGTTTCGGGTGCTATCCCGCGTCTTTGGGGGGTTACGGGTGTGATCCCGCTTCTAAGGGTGGGCGTGCGTGAGTTGCTCACGTCAGGCTGCCGTCATGGGCCTGCTTCTGTAAGGACGGTGAGCGACCCTCTCACCGTCCTATTGGCCTCCATGACCGGTCATCGAGGCCAATAGTCCTCGGCGAAGACACGTCGGCGGCGCCCAGGCCGCCGACTGCGGAACTCGGGTGGGAGAGCTCTCTCCCGCACCCGCCCTGCCGCCTCCTTCACAAGCATCACCTGCTCGCAGAAAGAGGCGGCGCAGTCCCACTTCTTTCCGCTGGAGAGCATGGCTCGCACCATGGTCTCGAGCGAGAGAGTGTCTACGTCCAGACCCACTACGAGGATCTGGCGCTGTTGCACCCACGCCGTGCACTCCACCAGTGTGTGGAGCGCCGTGTCATCGCTGCGGTCCTCGCAGTGCTGACACTCGGCCGTGGTTTCCCGGTGTTTTCGCCACAGATACCTACCGAAGCTACCGTGCCCGGCAAGCATCTGTGTCAACCGGTAGGAGAGAGCACCGTGTCTCCTCTCCAGCCACTCGTCCATGACCGGTCTGACGGCCGCGATTGTGGCGAATCCCCCCTTTGGTTACTCAAGTCGCACCTTCCATGTCTCCACGGTTTCCTGGTGGAGCAGGGACCGCTGAGCCTCGATTTCTCGAGACGCAGGCCTTTGGCCCCTGCTCCAGCGCCTCCTTGCGCCATCGGAACAGTGACGCAAGGGCTCTCGCTTCCAGGTCCCATGGAGGGGTCCCGGCTAGGAGACATGCCGCCTCACCGGAGATCGTGCGGTATCCTACTCTTATCACCCTGACGGCCATCACTCTCTGCGGGCTCAACAGTCTACCCACATTGCTGGCCGTCAGGGTCGCCGCCCATACGGTAACCCCATATAGGGCCATGCTTCGCACGATCCCCAGGTACAGTCTCCTGTAGGGAGCGTTGGGTCCCCTGATGTTGGGCATCAGCCGCGCGAGTGCTTCTGATGCTGCCCTCAGTTTTGGGACCAAACTTCGGAAGTGAGGTGGCTCGTCCGGGACTCGAACCCGGGACGACTAATAGGTTCTAGGTATAAAAATCGGTTTGAAAAAAGTTCTTGGCATACATGGGCTAAACAAGACTACCTTCTGCCCACTGAGACCACTTGGGAAGAAAGCCTGTAGCAGATCTGATGATGCACGAGCGTTGCAGACGCAATGTGTGAGGATGAATACCCTGTCTGTAGTAAGTGGTGCGATGATAGAATGTAGCCATGGACATCGATCTGAAGAAGGTCATTAATGCCCGTTCAAACAGTCATAAGTCAGAGAATGAATAACGTTACTCTGTCTGTAGGTACAAAATTCGCTATTGTCTTCATCCGCTCGTATCAACATTCGAGAGAACCTGAATGTTGCATGGCATGCGTTGCGTACGTTAATCAAAATCCCAGCACTTGATTCAGGGCAACACTCGTGATGAGCTAACAAAGAGTCCAATTAACGTCGCAATTACTGCGAATGCGAATGTACGTCGAAGTTCGCAACCAAACTATTGGGTATGCCTGGCGTATGGAAGGGAACGTAACCTGTTGTAATTATGATTGAGCTGAGTGATGTGATGATTTTTCTTATACAATTTATCGATTTGTGGAAACTGTACCTCGGTGGCGCCGTGGTATGCAACTGCTTCGATTCCTGGGTTGGAATAAACAAAGGAGGATGGGCAAAAATTTATGGAACTTGGGACCACCCTCCAATAGCAAAAAGATATATTATGTCGTTGCATAGGTCTTTTCAATTGGAACAATAATCATTATGACAGCTTTGTTGTTAATTTTGTTACTGCTGTCCGTTTGAAGCTATTAAGCTTTTTATTCTTTAAGAAAAATATTAAACAATCATGAAAATTGTTGTTCCAATCAAAAAGACCTATCTAACGATATATATCATGTTGCTATTGGAGGGTGGTCCCAATATGCCCATCCTCCTTTTTGTGATTCGCAAATTTGGATCTTTTATATCTTAAAATTGCAGATTATTAAATAAATATATAAATACGTTTAGCAGTTGTCTAGTCACACAAGTTCATATTAGCTTACTTGACGCTGAATGGCGTTGTGTAAAAAACTTCCCCATAAAATATTTATTTACAGTGATGGAGTAGATCAATTTACTTTATCGTTCAAGCGACGCGACCGTCGTCTTTGTTCAGTTTAAAAAATAAAAAGTTCGGCGGAACACTACAGATTCAATTTTAAATGGAGTCTCGGAATCTTATAAAAATATTCAGTAGATTCTATTACCTACGTTTTATTTTGTAAATATCCTTACTTTAATGTACTTTAATATACGTAGGAAATTATATTCGATACCTTGGTACCTTAATTAAAATTCATCTTAATAATATTCATCATTAATAATAAAAAATAGAAGTAATAAAATTGCTATTATCTTTTAATTCAGCATACCTACACTTTAATAAAATATCTTATAATAGGTTACAAGGGAGCCCATTATCCTGCATGAAATCTCGTTATCCTAAATAGAATAATATTTGAATCAACCCTGGGTAGAAGATTCGATTTCCACATACATACCAACTCCAGGTTACGGGTTATTCATTCATTACGACAGACCCTGTATACAATTACTGGGAAATGTACACATTTCCCAGGATGTCAATGCATACCTAGTTTTTGAAAAAAATATTTTGTACAAATTCTAAATAACTTTGAAATTATACTAGAGATGTCCTAGGATTAGTAAACAATTTCTAAATATCTTACATTTCCGTTAACATAAAAAGAAAAGCTGGTTACTTGTATTGTAACATGTATTTTAGCAATACTAAAAATCATTCCAATGAGAGCCATTGTCAATCCAAATTTAAACCTCAGGGAAGCACGTTGTACTCGTTTAAAAATAAAGCATTTGCGAGAAATTGAAAAATTATAGCGGAAGAGGCAGTTTATCATTTTTAATTTTCGATAGAAGGAGAATTTATGCCCTTATTTTTTATTAAATTCCCTTTGTGGTTTCCTTTTGTGTTTGAACAAATTGCTTTATTAAATGTCTTGAATGTGATTTGCTTTTTAAATAAATACTTATTCTTAGTCGAGCGTATTCTTAGTCAACGACCGTCTTTATACAGTTTTATCCTTATTAAGTGATTATACTCGTATAAAGGCGAACGTTTGTGATGTGTATTAGTCTTTCTTGCTCTAACGGCTGAATGGATCTGGCCGAAATTATGTACAGGGATCCATAATATTTTGTCTTTAACATAACATTTTATGCCGCGAGCACTAGGTACTTAATAACAACAAAACTATATACTAATGGTCTAAGATCCCGCAATAGAAGGATCTTTACCGAGCTGGTTATGTAATGAATGAAAATTATTTTATATTCAATGAAATATGTCAATTAATAATTTGCAAACGGGTAGCCAAAAAAAAATACATAATTTAATTTAATATAAAATACTTTTCATCCATTATCCAGGTCGGTGAAGGTCGTTCAATAGCAGGATCTCATACCATAAAGACTTCATGATTAAAATGCAATTTTTCTAAAGATTTCAATAGTTAACTGAATTTTCCTAACAAGTGAGGAGATAAAATATTTTCTGCAATAATGAGTAGTATTTGGGACAAAAATTAAGTTCTAATTTAGTTAGTTAACTGTTTATACATCAAGTCTCTTCGAGTCAGTCTATGTCTTATTGGTTGCCTTTACATACGTACATAATGGTTATACTAACCTTAAAAAGTAGTATTAAAATTTGTAAAGTTTAGGTTACCTGGAAGAAATTACACTAGCGGTCAGGCCTCTCTTCGTACGTTTAATATTTTATTAGTAAAATAATTGTGGTACTTTAAAACTTTTAACGGATAATTATTATTCCACGTAAATGTCTCTGTTGGAATTGCATACCATGAAATACCATTCTATCTTGAAAATTAGGGAATATTTTAATTTACATGACTACAAAGGACAATCTTGACATTCTCGAAATAAACTTTCCTTTGAATAAAAAAAAAGTAACATGTAGATCCTGAACTGGGCTAGACGGCTTTTTTTAAAGAGAGGAATATTCCACCATGGATGCTCTGCCTGACTCCTGCCGACTAAAAAACATAACGTAACGCCCAATATATAGCCTATGGTTGGGAGCCCCGGGTAAGCCCTCGGAAGGATGTCCCAGAACTCTAAAACAGACCTACGGCTACCGCTTTGGCCTCGCCTAGGGGGTGGTTCGGGTGCTATCCCGGGTCTTTGGAGGGTTGCGGATGTGATCTCGCTTCTTAGGGGGGGCGTGCGTGAATCTCTTACGTCACGCTGCCGTCATAGGGCCGTAAGGACGGTGAGCAGCCCTCTCACCGTCCTCAGGCCCGCGGTCATGGAGGCCGATATTCTTCGGTGAAGACACGTCGGTGACGCCCAAGCCGCAGACTGCGGAACTCGGGTGGTAGAGTTCTCTCCCGTTACCACCTCGCCCATTATTTCACGAGTATTACCTGCTCGCAGAAAGAGGCGGCGCAGTCCCACTTACTCCCGTTGGAAATCATGGCTCACACCATGGTCTCGAGAGAGAGAGTGTCCACGTCTAGATCCACTACGAGGACCTGGCGCTGTTGCGCCCACGCCGTGCACTCCACCAGCCTGTGGAGCGCTGTGTCATCGCTGCGGTCCTCGCAGTGCTGACACTCGTCCGTGGTTTCCCGGTGTCTTCACCGGGATGTTACGCCGACCCCTCTGAGAAACGGACACGCAACACTCAGTCGTAACCGATGTTCCACAGGAGCGGCCCTAATACCGATACCTGTGGGACACCGCACGACACATCTCGCCTGCCCGGCCCTAGCCAGCTCGGGTAAGTAATTGCGCTCTCGGAGAGATAGGCCCTGACAATTCGACAGAGGTAGGGAGGCGCTCCCAAACGCAGCTCCAGGGCAAGGAAAATGCCACCACCCCACCACCTCACCCTGTGAGACTGCTTCCTCCAGAGACGGAAGCCAAACTGGCTATCCGCCAGATCAGGCCCCACGTGTGTGAGGTGCCCGTGGAGACGTTAAGCAATAATACGCTCAAAGAGCTTGCACGCCTCGTCGAGCAACACGATCGGCCTGTACATTGATGGGGAATTTGCCGGCCACCCCGCCTTTTGGATCAAGACCAGTTTCCCTGTCTTCCAGACCTTGGGAAACTAGCCTTTTTCGGGGCATGCGCTAAAGAGCCCTATAAGACGAGGCCCAAGCTCCTCGAGAGGGGCTAGACGGCTTATCAAGCTTCCTATTGTACATGACTCAGATCACATAACAAGAATTGTGAAGAATGTCCCAGTAGTTGGACACAGCACAATATAATATTAGGGCAAAAAAAGTTCACTACCTACTTTGTGTTAAGTAATTTCATAACGAAGTTCATAACAAAATGTCTTCAAACTTTATATATTGCTAAGGGTCTAGTAGTTAATTTAATCTCAGTCGCCAAGTTTTTTGTTTGTTTATTTTCATATTTTCCTCTAACTTTCCACTTTGTGATGATTTATGTAAAAAGTTTGTGGCTCAATATAATATATTTACTTTGAGTAAGGTTGATAGCTGCGTAGATTAGAAGTTTTACTGTATTGTTCTTATTTTATTATTATTAAGTTTAGTATTTAATTCAGCCACTTTTGAGGTGCTCCGCTCGTGCTCGGCTCGTCTAGCGTAGACCCACCTTTGGCATTCGACTTTTCCGTGGGACTTTGTCTGAAGAATATTTATGATTTTTTTTTTATACCACTAAGGTGGCAGACAACCACACGGCCCACGAGAAGGACCGGTGGTCACCGTAGCCTATGAACGTTTGCAACACCAGAGGTGCCACACTCGCGCTGCCGACCCTGTAAAAACCTTCTAAGACCCCTTTTGAAGAACCCCATACTGTAGGCGTTTGGGAAAACCGAGGCAGGGAGGTCATTCCACAACCTAAGCGTGCGCGGAAGAAAACACCTATCGGATCTAACCGTGCTGGAACGCACCGGCGAGCGGTGCGATGATAGAACGTAGCCGTGGGCATCATATCAAACAATTCCTCAGAGCACATACCATTGTACAAGCGGTAGAACACGCATAAGGAGGCAAAGTCTCTCCTGTCGCGAAGAGGTTCCCCACCAGCTGTAAGTACAGGATCGTTGACAATTCTTACAGCTCGCCTTTGCACCGAGTCAAATGGACGAAGCTGATATTCAGGTGCTCCCGCCCAGAGGTGACAGCAGTACTCCATATTATGCGGCCGCACTTGCGACTTATAGAGAAGCAGTGTTTGCGCCGCAGTGAAGTACCGCCGCGCCCTGTTGAGCACACCTAGCTTTTTGGACGCCAGCTTAGCCTTGTCCTCCAAATGACTAAGGAACTGAACGCCACTGGAGATGTCAACGCCAAGGATCCCTATACTTTTGGAGATGGAAAGAGATGTGCCCTGAAATTGCGGCACTACAGTAATTGGGGTTTGCTTAGCGGTGAAAAAACACGCTTGTGTCTTGGAGGGGTTGACCTGGACAAGATTTTGTCCACCCCAATCGGACACTCTAGTAAGGGTAGCCTCGATTTCAGACACAAGCTGTTCACGGTTTTCCTCCACTGTGTCCCGAGAGATGCCGGGGCGGCCCGTGTAACAAGTGTCCCCCGTACTGTCGTCCGCATAACAATGAATGCCGTCAATAGACAACATGTCATTGATATGCAGCAGTAACAGAGTAGGGGACAACACTGAGCCTTGCGGTACTCCAGCGTTTATAGCCATGCAGTCTGAACAGCTGCCGTCAACGACGGCCCTGATGCTTCTACCGGCCAAGAAGCTGGCCACCCATCCGCATAATCTCTCGGGTAGCCCATATGAGGGCAGTTTCGTAAGAAGACCACGGTGCCAGACCCGGTCAAAGGCTTTAGAGATGTCGAGGCTCACAGCTAGAGCCTCACCCTTACTCTCGATAGCCGCCGCCCATCGGTGTGTTAGGTACACAAGAAGATCGCCCGTCGAGCGACCGTGACGGAAACCGTACTGCCGGTCGCTGAGCAGGTCGTGTTCCTCAAGGTACCCCAGGAGCTGTGTATTAATTACACGCTCCATCACCTTGGATAAAAGGGAGGTGACGGCTATAGGCCTGTAATTGGCCGGGTCGGTTCTGTCACCCATCTTGGGTACAGGATGTACATACGCGATCTTCCACGACGCCGGGACTTGTTGCATAGAATAGGAAAGTGTGAAAAGACGTGTAAGTACCGGACACAACTCTGGACCACAATGCTTAAGTACCACCGCGGGAATGCCGTCTGGCCCACTCGACTTATGAACGTCCAGAGATTGAAGCTCCCGCCGGACATTCCGCTGTCTAAATTTAACTTCCGGCATGGAAGTGCCACAACTCGGAATGCCCGGCGGTAAAGCACCCCCGTCGCTCATGGTCGAGTTAGAGGCAAAGAGATTACCCAAAAGGTCGGCTTTCTCCTTGGCACTCTGGGCCAAACTACCGTCGGGTTTAAGCAAGGATGGTAATCCTGACCGACAGAAGTTTCCCTCGGCAGCTTTGGCAAGCGACCAAAATTCACGATTTCCTGAAGGGTAGCCTGCTAGCCGTTCGCCAATTCTGCCGACGAAATCGAACTTGGCCTTGACAATTGCTCTTTTACTGGACCTCGAGGCGGCATTTAATTTGCGTTTCACCTCAGAGATGTTTGGATCTGAATTTGCACGAGCCGTGGTCCAAGCTCTGTAGGCAGATTCTTTCTGCATTAGAGCTTCTCTGCAGAGCCGATTGAACCACGGTCGCTTTTATGCACCTACAGGGATCCATCGGTTGGGAATGTAGCATTCCATACCCTCCAAGATCCCCTCAGCGACTGCTACAGCACAAGAATCCAGATCCTCTGCGGCAAAACAAAGCCGCCACCACGGGTACGACGCAAAGAACTCTCGCAGTCCATCCCAGTCTGCTGACTTGTAGTGCCACACATGTCGCCACTCCTTGGGCCGAGGTGGTTCAGGCCTTGCAAGAGGCACATGCGTCCGAACGACACAGTGGTCCGACGATCCTAGCGGAGCATCCACTGAAACGTTGTATCCGTCCGGACGCGTTGTCAGCAGAATTTCCAGCAATGCACTATGCTCGTTCTCCTTGTCTGGTATCCTTGTATGGGATTTAACCAGCTGGGAGAACCCATAGGTCAAGGCGAATTCGTGAGCAGCTTTTCCCGCAAAGTCGGTGGTCCGGGAGCCCAACCATTCAACATGATGACCGTTGAAATCTCCCAAAACCACTATCTCAGCGGAGGGACACTGCTCAATCACCCTGTCAGTCGATTGCTGCAGGTGGTCATAAAGGCGAACTGTGTCCGTATTACCACTGTGAGACCTATACACGCACGCGTAGATCCGGGTGTGGCCCCCGTGATCCACGCGCCCCCATAACGTAGACAGGTCCCTGTCTTCGAGGCTTGTAAGACGGCGACAGCAGACATCATCCCGGACGTACATACACACCCCGGCTTTCCGCCTGAAGTTGTACTCCAGCTTGTAGCCAGGGTACATCAAGTCAGATGTGTCTTTCGCGCATGAGATCTGCGTCTCCGTCAAGAAAAAAAAAGGGTCGGCTTCGCAGTTTCAAGATGGTGGTGGACTACGTTGATGTTCGCGCGCATGCCTCTGATGTTGCAAAAGTCCACTTGAAGTGTGGACGCCGATGCCGCTGTGGATACCTTTTTATTTTTCTTTTTTGCAGCCATGGTTGTTTTTTAAAAAAGGGGAATTAAGAAGGTTGAGGGGGCGCCTGTGTGCCGCTGGCGCAGGAGACTAAGCGAGGCTCCAAATCACCAAAGGCAGACAAAGGTAATGCGGAAGATTGGCACGGCGTACGGAAGGGCTCCCGGTCCCCCCCCAATGCATTGGCCGCGTCCACTCCGGTATCCTCCTCCGGCACGACCACAGCACCAGGGACTTTACACAGGCTGCTGGTTCAGCCTCCTGGGGCGGAGATTAAGTGATCCCCAGGTTCGGGTCCCGTACAGCCTGCGGGCGGTCAGCGGTCAACCGTTTCACCGGGTCTCCCTGACCGCCGTACCAATACTCCGCGCCTCTATCCGCCAATGGAGCCAGATAAGCCTCTGGTCTCACCGTCACCGGCACAAAGTCGCCCCAATGAGCTCTGGATCCCTGCTAACCGACGGAGAACATAACCCAACCGGTCAAGTTACTATTACCGCGGTCTTCTGCAGGGCGGAGCTACTGCCCCAGGCGGGCTGCTCAACGAACGGAGTACCGTTATGCCCTTCCTCCTAATGTGGGCTTTTATCTTAGGGATCTGATTGAAGAAGCTACTACTGTACCCTCAGGGTGTAACGTTAGCTCCATGAGAAGTAACGCATGTCCCCTAAACCCCGAGGGGGAAATGATGTTTTAGGAGCGAGTTTTACTCCACTTCATCCCTTCCCTTTTGCTTGGAACCGACATTGCAATCTTTCGGACGCAAGCCTCACGTCCCTCTGGACGTGGCTGGACTGAACCAGACTTTACACGGTGTCAAATAAGAGTCTTTGCCTGCTGTTCATTATTATTAAAAAGCAATCACTCATCGCTGTAAAGTATACAAACGTCTCGGCATTCGGTTCAAGAAGTACGAGTAGTTTTTTTATGGCATTTCGTGCTTTAAAACCCTTTCTCGTTATAACTTTTACACCACCGGAAAGGTCCCTGTAATATATTTACTTTAGTTTGGTTACCATAGTTACGTTATGCTGTCAGTTGTTGGTAAAATGAAAAAACCGGCCAAGTGCGAGTTGAACTCGCCCATGAAGGGTTCCGTAGCAGCAAGTAACATAATATAAAAGTTCTTGTAGTTCGTTGTAACTTTCATTGATGTTTTAACACGTTTGCAGTTGTAGTGAAAATGATAGAAAAATGATGTTAGAAACCTCAATAGCATTTTTGAAGAACTATCTATAGATACCCCACACGTATGGGTTTAATGTAAAAAAAAAATTGAGTTTCATTTCTGAGTATATAATAATAATAATAATAATAACTGGCAACCCCACCAACGAGCAAGAAAGTATATTTTCTATCAAAGAATAAAAAAAATATTTATTCTCCAGAATACTACTATATTTCTAAATTATTAAGTGCCACATTATATAAAATATTAGAAAAAGCGAAACCAACAATAAAAATGATAATAGAAATTATGAATAAATCAATTAATACGAAGAAGAAATTTTCAGACAAAAATGACATGACAAACGTCATGTCAAACAAGAATATTATGTAAAAATATGGAAAAAATATACTAAAATGCTTACAAGATCGAGAGCCAGGAACACTGTTGCACAAACAACATCACCGGACTCGTCGCACAGCTCCGCCTCGCAGCACAAGGAACAGATTGTTGCTGAGGCGTCGAGCTCCAGCAGCAGCGACGAGTATTTCTCCCCACCGACGTCGCCACTACCTGTACGTCGGCAGGGGAGAGGCCGGCCGCCAGCCAGCTTGGGACCCCGAGGCACACCGGCCTCGAATAGGGCCCCCGCTGCCGGTGGTAATGTGCACCGCATGCGATGGACTTCGTCAATGAATGAAAATGTCATGCGGGCATATTTTGCGGCTACAGAGGGAGGAATTAACCTCACTGCGTACCGTGTTCGTTTGCTACCTTTGTTTCAGGCTCTTGAACCAACCGTGAACGTGTCGGCACAGCGGCTATCGGATCAGGTGCGGGTCATCCAGCGTAGTCATATGTTGGACGATACCGTGCTTGAGAGGATTCGCTCAGAAGTACAGTCTAACATTATCATCCCTACTTCGTCTCAATCTAGTATACCTAGTGAAACAAATAATATCATCGATTCACAATCTTTAGTACCCATTGACGAAGAAGTGGATGATATGGTTACGGTAAGTACACAGTATAATGATGAATTAAGGAGTGTTTTGGAGCGAACGATTCAGGAATATAGATTTTGTGATCTCATGAGTCGTCCACGAATACCGCGCTTGCCTACGCATAAAAAGAACTTGGCGCTAGTGGGTACCCTGGACTCTATTCTACCAAGCTATTTTGATACTTGTGTAGATATAAGTGATGCACACTCAATTCTGTATTGCGCGGCTATAACATTGTGTCGAGTGGCTGGTGTAAAATTTCCGAAATTTGAGCCGGCCACTGGACCCAAGTCTATTCCAGTCTGGCAATGCAGAATTGAGCGTCGCATCGCTGAGACCAGGGTACTCATTAGTAAACTAAGCTGCTTTAGGACAGGGAACACCCGTCCCAGAGTGATGCGTTTTGTGACTCGTGCATTCGCGGGGACCGATATCAGTCCTCGCGAATACTCAGTGTGGGTCACAGAACGTATTGACTTCCTAAAGCAGAAAATTTATGCGTGGGCGAGCCGCATACGGAGGTACAAGAAGAGAGTGGATCGCTATATTCAGAATCGCTTGTTCCAAAAGGATGAGAGATGGGTGTATAGAAGATGGGAGCAACCCGATTCGAGTGTGACTGATAGGTGCCTACCAGATGCTGAAACCACAAGTACATTCTGGCGAGGCATTTGGTCGGTACCTGTTGGTCATACAGAGTGTGAGTGGATGCGGGATGTCGAACAATCATGTGAGTCGATACAGACTATGGAAGCAGTCCTAATAACATCTAGTGACATAGCCAGTGCGGTTCGTTCGTTGCCCAATTGGAAATCAACTGGGCCGGACGGACTGCACAACTTTTGGCTGAAATGGTTTCATAGCTCACATGCTTGTTTGGCATCCTGTTTTCAGTCATCACTTGAGTCCGGGTCGCTTCCATGTTTTATGACTTCGGGTATAACACACCTCCTCTACAAATCCGGTAGTACTACGGACCCTAAAAATTATAGACCGATAACCTGTTTACCAACGGTCTATAAGCTTCTCACATCTATTTTGAGAGTTAAATTAACAACACACATTGAAAATAATTCCATAATGTCCAACTCTCAAAATGGATGCAGAAGCGGGTCACGTGGTACTAAAGAACTCCTTATTCTTGACATGGCCATTAATCAGCAGGTTCGTCGTAACAGGAAAAACCTTGCGACATGCTGGATTGATTACAAGAAGGCCTATGATTCAGTGCCACATACATGGCTGTTGAGGGTGCTGGAGTTGTATAAAGTTGATGCAACTCTTAGCACCTTCTTGAAGACATGTATGGGGCAATGGACAACGGCTCTTGTATATCCAGGATGTCGTCAGGTTCCTGGGAATGGCGAGCCTGTCAGGATCAAGAGGGGTATATTTCAGGGTGACAGTCTGAGTCCCTTATGGTTTTGCCTGGCGCTGAATCCTCTCAGTACCTTACTGGAGGGTTCAGGGCTAGGCTATCAGTTCAGGAGAGGAGGTCAAGTTGTTTCCCACCTGCTTTACATGGATGACTTGAAATTATTTGCCTCCACCGATTCCCACTTGATAGAGTTACTAAAAGTCACAGAAGCTTTCAGTAATTCTATCAAAATGGAATTTGGTGTAGATAAATGCGCTGTCATGCATGTAAAGAAGGGACGAATTGTGGAATCTGAAAGAGTACATCTTTCTGATTTCACAAAACTTAAATCCATCTCCGCGACTGAAACTTATAAGTATCTGGGTATGTCGCAGGCATTAGGTATTACAGAGGTTGGCATGAAACAAACGTTGGTGGACCGTTTCTTTGGCCGCCTGAAAAAAGTACTGAAAAGTCTTTTATCGGGCGGTAACAAGGTGCGGGCTATCAACGGTTGGGCCATGCCAATCTTAATCTATTCCTTAGGCATACTTAGATGGACTCAGACTGAATTAGACGCCCTGGATAGGAAAGTCCGTTCTCTGTTGACCATAAACCGAATGCATCACCCACGTTCGTCTGTAATGAGGTTGTATATCCCACGAAAGTGTGGTGGTCGTGGCTTTTTAAATGCCAAGACCTTACACAATCGTGAGGTATACAACCTTAGGGAATATTTCCTTCATGCTGACGTGGGTATGCATCGGGATGTGGTAGCAATAGATAATGGACTGACCCCTCTTGCTCTTGCCAAAAAGAACTGGCACAAACCAGTAATAATGACTACTAATGATCGCAAGGAGATATGGCGGGGCAAAGAGTTGCATGGACGATTTTATCGGGCCTTACACGGGCCTGATGTAGATCTATTAACATCTGTATCTTGGTTACGTTTCGGTGATTTATTTGGAGAAACTGAAGGTTTTGTTTGTGCAATTACAGACGAAGTTGTCATGACGAATAACTATCGGAAATATATTTTGAGAGATGGTACGGTTGACATATGTCGGGCATGTCACCTACCGGGTGAATCTCTTAGACATATTATTTCTGGTTGTCCTCGTCTTGCCAATGGCGAGTATTTGCATAGACACAACCAAGTAGCCAGGATAGTCCATCAGCAACTTGCTCTAAAGTATAAACTTGTAGATTTAGAGGTACCATATTATAGGTATGTGCCCGACCCAGTTCTAGAGAATGGTCGTGTCACGTTATACTGGGATCGGTCTATTATCACTGACAGGACTATTGTCGCCAATAAGCCTGATATAGTGGTAATAGATCGATCAGAGCGCCTCGCAATAATCGTTGATATTACAGTTCCACATGACGAGAATCTCGTGAAAGCAGAAAAAGAAAAACAATTAAAATATTTGGACTTGGCTCACGAGGTTGTCGACATGTGGGATGTAGATTCAGCGATTATTGTTCCGATAGTCGTATCAGCACACGGTCTGATCGCCAAGAGCCTCGATCAACATCTTAAGAGGCTCTCTTTAGGCAGTTGGGTCAAGGGCTTGATGCAAAAGGCGGTTTTGCTGAGCACGGCGCGCATTGTGAGGAGATTCCTGTCTCTGGAGCCCTGACCACCGGTAGCTTGGTCCCTGTACCCGATGCCGGTGGGAAACTATTTTTTTATATTTTTAAATGTATTTTTTATATGTATATTTAAAAATGTAAATTTATATGTTGTTTATATGTAATAAAGAGGAATAATAATAAAAAAAAAACCTGGCGTCAGATACACGTCAATATTTTTGCTCCACAAATTTTATCGGTTTTTTATTACATTGATACATAATAACCCAGTTTTTTTAACACATTACTGAAATTATAATACAAATGATTGTGAAAATGCATAAATTTCGACGAAAAATATATAAAACCTTACTTTACAGAAGATTTCATCAAGTGTTTGACAAATGTCACTTGACACAACATGAATAATGCAAGCAAGATATTATTTATGTACATAAATCGTGAAAATGTTGACCAGAGCCAGGACACAACGAGCACAGCTAACATCTCCGGACTCATCACTCCGCTCCGCCTCTCTTCTTCGTGAAAATACACCAAACGTAGAGGCGTCGAGCTCAACATCGAGTGATGAGTATTTCTCTCCGCCGACGTCGCCAACGCCCGTACGTCGGCCGGGGAGAGGCCGGCCACCGTCTTGCTTGGGACCCCGAGGCCCACCGGCCTCGAATAGGGCCCCCGCTTCCGGTGGTAATGTGCACCGCATGCGATGGACTAATACCATTAATCAGAACGTCATGCGGGCATATTATGCGGCAACAGAGGGGGGAACTATTCGCACTGCGTATCGTGACCGTATGCTGCACTTGTTTCGTGAACTTGAACCGGCTGTCGACGTTTCCGCTCAAAGATTGTCGGATCAAGTACGTGCTATCCAACGTAATCGTATGTTGGATAGTAACGTACTTGAGAGACTACGCTTAGAGTATCTGCGGAATGACCATGTTATCTACAATCCGCCGCTAAGAGAAGAAGCTAGTATCCCAATCAACTTTGTGGTTAGTCAAAATACGGCAGTAGATGACATGGTTATATCAACAGATACTAGGTACAATGAGGAGATACTGGTAGCTTTGGAGTGTGCGATTGGGGAATATCGGACTATGCCCATTAATATTAGGCCACGTCTACCTCGATTGCCCATGCATAGAAAGAACTTGACTCTGGTGAGTACTGTTGATTCACTATTATCTATGTATTTAGAAAATAGTGAAACTCTTAGTGATACTCATTCAATCCTGTACTGCGCTGCCATGGCAACATGTCGTGTAGCAGGTGTTCCGCTTTTGGCGGAAAACCATGATACACGACCAACAAGACCTATCGTGCCGGGGTGGCAGCGTAGGATTGAACGACGTATCACTGAGACAAGAGTACTCATCAGCAAGTTATCATGCTTTAGATCTGGGAATACTCGGCCGAAGGTGATGCGCTTTGTGAACCGAGCATTTTCAGGAACTGGAGTTAGTTCCATGGATTATGTGAATCGGGTCACAGAGCGCATTGACTTCCTAAAGCAAAAAGTTTATGCATGGGCACATCGGATTCGTAGATTCAAAAAACGCGTAGACCGATTTACTATCAATCGCAGATTCCAAAGAGACCAGAGATGGGTCTATAGAAATTGGGAACAATCTGATAAAGGTGTGAATGACGGACATCTACCGGATACTGATGAAACAAATAAATTTTGGCAAAGTATCTGGTCGGTACCCGTTAGTCACACCGAGGGTGTATGGATGTGTGATGTCGAGCGGGCATGTGAGAATGTATCAAACATGGAAAAAATCGTCATTGACAGTTCTGATGTAGCTAGTGCGGTCCGTCCGTTATCTAATTGGAAATCTCCAGGGCCGGACGGACTGCACAATTTTTGGCTAAAATGGCTACGCAGTTCACATGCTCGATTGGCATCTCACTTCCAATCTGCTCTAGAATCTGGATCGTTGCCAATTTTTATGACAACTGGTGTGACTCATCTGCTCCATAAATCTGGAAGTACTTCGAACCCCAGCAATTATAGACCGATCACGTGTCTGCCGTCGATCTATAAACTTCTGACATCCATTTTGAGAGATAAAATAAATAAACATATTAATGTCAATAAAATTATGAGTGGCTCTCAAAATGGATGTAGAAGTGGGGCTCGGGGTACTAAGGAGCTTCTCCTCATTGATATGACTATTAGCCAACAAGTTCGTCGTAACCGTAAGAATCTATCAACATGCTGGATAGATTATAAGAAGGCGTTCGATTCTGTACCTCATACGTGGCTCTTAAGGGTGCTGGAGTTGTATAAAGTTGATACAACTCTATGCACCTTTTTACAGTCATGTATGAGGCAATGGAGGACCATTCTTACATATCCAGGATGTGGGGGGTTCTGCGGTGACGATGAGCCGATTAGGATTAAGCGGGGCATCTTCCAAGGTGACAGTTTGAGTCCTCTTTGGTTTTGCTTAGCACTGAACCCTCTTAGTACTCTACTAGAGAGTTCAGGGCTAGGTTACAGATTACGGGGAGGAGGTCAGGTTATATCTCACTTACTTTTCATGGACGACTTAAAGCTATTTGCCACAACAAATTCTCATTTGATTGATTTACTAAAGGTTACTGAGAACTTTAGTAATTCAATCAAAATGGAATTTGGTGTGGATAAATGTGCAGTTATGCATGTTAAGCGAGGACGGATAGTGGAATCGGAAGGTATTCAGCTTTCTGATTCCATTCATCTGACATCACTCCTCGTATCTGACACCTATAAGTACTTGGGTATGTCACAAGCGTTGGGCATCAATGAAGCTGACATGAAACAGTCGTTGCGAGAACGTTTCCTGAGTCGCCTGAGAAAAGTATTGAATAGTCTTTTATCGGGCGGCAACAAGGTGCGTGCTTTTAACGGCTGGGTCATGCCACTCTTGATGTACTCCTTTGGCATACTCAAGTGGACTCAAACTGAACTAGATGCCTTAGACAGGAGAGTTCGTACACTATTGACATCATATCGAATGCATCATCCGCGTTCATCGGTGATGAGGATGTACATCCCGCGGAAATGTGGCGGCCGAGGCTTCTTGAATGCCAAAACCCTACATAACCGCGAGGTGTGCAACCTTAGAGAATATTTTCTCCACATGAATGCGGATGTGCATCGGGATGTTGTCAAAGTGGATACTGGACTCACCCCGCTTGCCTTGGCGAATGAGAACTGGCGCAAACCTGTAATACTGGGTGTTGATGACCGGCAGGAGATATGGAAGGGCAAGGAGCTCCACGATAGGTTTTATAAGGCTCTGCATGGATCTCATGTAGACCTTATAGCCTCTGTGGCCTGGCTACGATTCGGTGATCTCTTTGGAGAGAACGAGGGTTTTGTCTGTGCAATTGCAGATGAAGTTATCATGACGAACAACTACCGGAAATATATACTGAGGGATGGTACGACTGATGTATGTCGAGCGTGTCATCTTCCTGGCGAGTCCCTCAGGCATATTATTTCTGGTTGTTCTCGTCTTGCTAACGGCGAGTACTTGCACAGGCACAACCTAGTAGCCAGGATCATCCATCAGCAACTTGCTCTGAAGTATTACCTGGTGGATATCGAGGTTCCATATTACAGGTATGTAGCTGAGCCAGTTCTTGAAAATGGTCATATCACATTGTACTGGGATCGATCTATTATCACAGACAGGACTGTTGTAGCCAACAAGCCTGATATTGTGGTAATAGATCGATCTGAGCGGCGAGCAATGATTGTTGATATCACAATCCCCCATGACGAGAATCTCGTGAAGGCTGAGAGCGACAAAAAAATAAAATATGTGGACTTAGCTCGCGAGATTGTCGACATGTGGGAAGTCGATGCGGCAATCATTGTTCCAATAGTCATTTCCGCTAACGGTCTTATAGCTAAGAGCCTCGACCAACACCTTCAGAGGCTCGCGTTGGGCAACTGGATCAAGGGCGTGATGCAAAAAGCAGTGTTACTGGACACGGCACGCATTGTGCGGAGGTTCCTCTCTCTGGAGCCCTGACCACCGGTAGCTTGGTCCCTGTACCCGATGCCGGTGGGATACTATATTTTATATTTTTAAATGTATTTTTTTTATAACTATATTTAAAAATGTATTATATAAGTTATTTTATTGAATAAAGAGCATAATAATGATAGCAAATAATGTGCGTATCTGACTTGGAGATGCAGAAATAATTGCTTCAGCGATTGTCGTGTCCCAATGAGTATCGTTTTCAAGCAAATTCAGCTCTTGACATGCTGCACAAAATGTGGGGCACACTATACCATTAACAGTTCGTAGTGATTCAAATGATGTTGGCCCTCGAACTGTAATAGTTTAGCTCCCATTGCGGGCGGTTCATTACCGTTCTTTTACATAAGGCGGGCGTGAATCGTCTGCAGTAGGGGTCCCATATCCCCTTACATTAAAAGTCTCAAAGGGCCTCTGCGTGTTGGACCAATATGTCCCCATGTAAGCCTACCAAAAGACCGGGTACCTTCCTAATAAAAAAAAGAAGGTACCCGAGAAAGACAGAAACATAATAATAATAGCCTTTATTCTCTGACCATTACAACTATGAATATAAGAAACATAACTTGAAATAATAAAAAAGACTTAAATATCTATATTGCTTCTAGTTTCTTTAATTTGTGACATCGTCTGCCGCTATAGGATCAGGCTGTCCGTTGACATAGGCCTCCTCCATACTCTTCCAATCGTCTCTATTCTTTGCTATCCTTCTCCATCCTTTAGGTAGGTCATCTTCCCATTACCTACCTGCCTACCTCTCTTCCGTTTCCCACCTCTTGGGTACCATTCACTAATATCTTTAGTCCATTTCTCAGGTGTGGATCTCATCATATGGCCAGTCCAACGCCATTTCAAGCTTTTTGCTTTACTTATTACATCCACAACTCTTGTTCTTTCCCTGATGTCTGTAAGTCTTTGTCTGTCCTTTAGTTTTATGCTTAGCATACTTCTCTCCATACTATGTTGGCAGACTCGTAATTTTTGTGTCGAAGCAGCTGTGAATGGCCATGTCTGGCACCCATAAGTCAGCACAGGCAATATGCAGGTGTTGAAGACTTTTTTCTTCCCAGCGATTGGTATGGACTTGCTTTTCATGATTTCCTTGAGTGACCAATATCTTGCCCAGCTATTGTTTACCCTCGGCTGTATTTCTTTTGTAATTTGGCCACTAGGTGAAATCAGTTGACCTAAGTATATGTACTCATCCTCATACTCAATCTCCCTGTTATCTACTGTTATTTTGGTTCTTATACTATTAGTCATCGCCTTCGTCTTTGCGGTATTCATATACAGACCTGCTTTTTTGCTTTCTTCGGAAAGTGATTGAAGCATTTTTTGTAAGCTTTGCGGATCTTCTGCAAATAACACAAGATCATCAGCGAATCGTAGGTGGTGTAGTCTACTGCCGTTCACATTTACTCCTGTATCCCACGCCAAGCTTCGGAAGATTTCCTCCAGGACTGCTGTGAACAGCTTGGGGGATAATGGGTCACCCTGTCTCACCCCTTTTTTTACTTTAAATGGTTCACCAGGTTTTTCTAATTGGACTTTGGCTGTGCTGTTTTTATATATTAAGTAGCCTTTTTTTGTATAGTTTTTATTTACTCCTTGATTATGCAGAGCTTTGTATATGTAGCTGTGAAATAGGGAATCAAAAGCTTTGTTGTAGTCTACAAATGCAATATAGTATAGTTTTCCATATTCATTGAGTTTCTCTATTAATTGTTTTAGTACATGCATATGGTCCACAGTAGAGAAATCCCTCCGAAATCCAGCTTGCTACTTTGGTTGTTCTTCATCTAGAGTTTTTGCAAGTCGTCCTAATATTATTTTTGAAAAAAAATTGTATTTTTTTTTTTTATACTACTTAGGTGGCAGACAAGCTTACGGCCCACCGGAAGGTTGGTAACCGTAGCCTATAGACGTTTGCAACACCAGAGGCGCTGCACACGCGCTGCCGACCCGGGCGCAGGTTGTGACGACCCACAGTTGAAATTTTTCAAGCCGCCCGTAAGGCCTTCAACTTGGCTTAACGACTGTCATTTTACTGACAACCGGGACCAACGGCTTATCGTGCCTTCCGAAGCACGGAAACGCTCGTAAATAAATGTCACAAAGTGGTCCACGTGGTGGTCACCCATCCATGTCCGGCCATAGTAAATGTTGCTTACTGCAGTGATCGTTTACAGAACACTGAGTCCGCGAGGCCACGAGCGCTTCAAATGTTACTCATCAAACTTATTGGCCTGTAGTTATCTATTTTATTTTTGTCACCATTCTTATGGATTAATACAATTGTTGAACATGTCCATTGTCTTGGTATTTGTTCTTTATACAGTATTTCATTATTATCTATTCTATCAATTAGGTGTTTTAGCAGCTCATTAGAAATTTTGTCTTCACCTGGTGCCTTATAGTTTTTCTGTGAAATGATAGCTCGTCTGGTTTCACATGTGAGGATCTTAGGAACTGTTTCATGTTCTTCCATGGTGTTTATAATACGATCTATATTTTCAGTATGTTCAATATTGTAGAGGTTTCTGTAGAAGTCCGTTGCAATTTTTCCTATTTCAGACCTGTTTGTTATTGTTTTCTCGTTTCTTGCATTGTCTTTACTTTTCATGCCTACCAACACCTTCGGGCCCAAGGCAACCTCACGTGCAAGCTCGTGCACCTGCTGAACAACGGACGAGGCTCTGACGGCGGCGGTCCATTTCAACACGGCGATGGGCTCACCACCTGTTACGTGGGACCGAATTGTACACGGTGAAATGTGGGCCGGTATAGGCCTCTGCCTACCCCTTCGGGGATAAAGGCGTGAGTATATGTATGTATGTATGTATCCATGTCTCATAATCCTTAAGTTGTTTAAATGCTTTTTTTACACCACCCGTTTTCTCTATTTCTCTCTGTATGGCTTCTATTCTTGTGGATTTCTTATGTTTTCTTATGCTTAAAGTTATCTCTTTGCTAAGAAGTTCTATTTTTCTTATGTTATTTTTTCTGTCCAGCAACATGTTTCTTCTTTCCTTCATAAGATCTCTTCCCTTTTGCTTGGAACCGACATTGCAATGTTTCGGACGCAAGCCTCACGTCCCTCTGGACGTGGCTGGACTGAACCAGACTTTACACGGTGTCAAATAAGAGTCTTTGCCTGCTGTTCATTATTATTAAAAAGCAATCACTCATCGTTGTAAAGTATACAAACGTCTCGGCATTCGGTTCAAGAAGTACGAGTAGTTTTTTTATGGCATTTCGTGCTTTAAAACCCTTTCTCGTTATAACTTTTACACCACCAGAAAGGTCCCTGTAATATATTTACTTTAGTTTGGTTACCATAGTTACGTTATGCTGTCAGTTGTTGGTAAAATGAAAAAACCGGCCAAGTGCGAGTTGAACTCGCCCATGAAGGGTTCCGTAGCAGCAAGTAACATAATATAAGAGTTCTTGTAGTTCGTTGTAACTTTCATTGATGTTTTAACACGTTTGCAGTTGTGGTGAAAATGATAGAAAAATGATGTTAGAAACCTCAATAGCATTTTTGAAGAACTATCTATAGATACCCCACACGTATGGGTTTAATGTAAAAAAAAACATTGAGTTTCATTTCTGAGTACATAATAATAATAATAATAAGGGCGGGGGGTTAATCAACAACAATTGTGGTTACTTGATAAGCTTCCTATTCCCAGCATCTCTCCGATGCTGGGTTTAGCAAATGGTTTAGGGAGGAGCGCATGTCGCCTAGATCCCCTAAGCAAGGCCGGTGGACTATCCTTCACGAGGTTGCTGCCCGTTATTGGTCAATTACCTTTTGTAATTGGCAAAACAGAAACCTCCGGCCATCTCCACCCGCATCAGGGGCTTTCGCCAAGTCTGTTACTTCGGTGGCAGACTTGGTGGAAGCCTCTGACCGCACACACCTCTTAGGTTAAGTTAGGTCATAAATTAGGAATAAATATATATGTGTATCTATATATTTGTAGTAGAAAAATTAGCTAGGCAGCAATAGGAAAGGAATAGGTTAGTGATTAGGTGCAGAAGTTATTATAGATTAGTAAAGCGGTAAAGCTAAATAGCCTAGTTAATACTTAACTACTGAACCGAGGGTTTTGGCTTCATCGCCTGGACTACGGGGAGCCAACCTCTATAAAAAACCCCAATTTCTTCAGTTGAGGCGCCTATTAGGGCCTTGCGCGGCTGAAGTTTGCTCTTTTAAGAGCGGCTGGAGGGATTATCAGTCGCGAGCGGCCAGCACCAGGGATCACCCGCCCCCCTGCGTCGGTACATAGGGTCATCTGCGGTAAGAGGCCACTGCCCTGATGAATGTTTAAATGCTCTCGTAATCGTGGGAATAAATATGGAGAAATCAAACACAAATAGAAGATATAATCTTAGGTCGCTGCCCGGGGTTCGCCGGAAATCATCAACACTTGCGAGCACAAGTAATAACATAGGCTCGCCAAGAGTAGATCCACCATCTTCACCCGGATCTGTCTCTTCATTATTTCCATCTATTTCATCATCACCATCATATCGTATTACACCAGTTCACAGCATTGCAAAATCATTATCATCCATAACGTCAAGAGAGCTAGTGGATGTTGCTCAGGAGGTGAATTTCACCAGTGATCCTGTGCCCACCATTAGCTCAGTAGGAATCCGCAGGAAATGGTCATTGGAAATGAACGAATTTATCCTACGAACCTATTTACAACTCACTAATTTAGATACAGACACTAATGGTTATCTTCCACTACTACACATTAAGTTTATAGAGAAATTTCCGACAATGCAGGTCCCTAGGCAAAGAGTAGGTGATCAACGCAGAGCAATAGTTAAGAAAAAGTTGCTACCCCAACACACAATAGACAGAATATATGAAGAAGTTAGAGAGGAATTACAAATACTAAAATCAAGAGTCACGGAACATACTATACAAAATAATGCAATACCACAACATACTCGTACCACACAACCGAACACAGTAACAAACATGCAAACTAACCAACGTATAAGATGGACAAACGAACACAATGAAACAATAATGAGAGCATACTATATGATAACAAAACTAGAAACCAACAAAACAGTTTATAGACAATATTTACACCAATCATTCATATCCAAATTTCCTCATTTAGATTACGTAACTGAACAGCGAATAGCTGACCAAAGGAGACTTATAATAAATAGTAAATATATTAGTGACAGTAGACTAGCTGCAATTAGAGAAGAAGTAGCTGAAGAGTTACAAGTAATGACAAATGAAAGAAGAGATAACACTAACATCGAAAACACACATAATTTGGAAGCAGATTTCCCAGATGAAATTAGTTTATTAACTAATGTTGATGCTGAATCACCCACACACACAAACACACAACATGCTAACACTCCTAACACAACTGCAGATTCAGAAAAAAATGACAAAGAAATAGATACAGTATTTACACAGGCACTAAACTGCTTTAAAAATATTCACCCTACAAGCAGACCTTACATACCAAAACAAAGAACATCAAAAAAGTTAGCAGCAACAGTAAACTACATAAACAACAACATTCTACCCGCACACGTTAATAGGGACATAGAATATGTCACTTTACAAACGCTTATTTATTGTGCCGCTTGGACTGCTGCTAAAATCAATGGTACTAAAATACATCTACCAACCAATGAACCGGTTACTGAATTAATTACCAACCAAACTACTGAACCGACTATTGAACCGACTGCTGGAACAAATTCTGAACTCTCTACTCAACTAACTACCAATTTAATAACTACTCAACCGATTTTAGAACGTACTAATGAACAGCTACAAAGACAAGGAAACTATAAGCCTAAATGGCAAATAAGGCTAGAACAAAAAATAAAAAAACTTAGAGTTAAAATTGGTAGACTAACACATTACATGCAAGGAAATAGAAGTAGAAGGCTAAGTAGGGAGGTAAATAAAATATTAGAACACCACCTGATACATACATTACACGAAGAACCTAACACACAACTCTCACACTTCTTGGACACTCTTAAACAGAAACTTACTGTAGCAAAAAGTAGACTAAACAGATATGTAAAATGCACGCAACGAATAACACAGAACAATCAATTTAGTCGGAATGAAAAACAATTCTACAGAACATTAAAGCAGGCAACAACAAACCACACCACACCCAACAATATAGAAAATAATAGAGCTAGACTCCCACAACCAGATGAAGTGCAGAGATTTTGGTCAGCTATATGGGAAAATCCCGTTGAACATAATAAAACAGCAAAATGGATAGAGTTAGAAAAAAATTCATTGAATATAGAAGAAATGGAAATTGACTATGTTTCTATTAATATTTTCCAAGATGTTCTAAAAAAACTACATAACTGGAAAGCACCAGGATCTGACCACGTACACAATTATTGGTACAAAAAGTTCACGCACACACATCCGTATTTACACGCACATATTAATAGCTTCATTGAAAACCCAACAATAATGCCAGCATATATTACAGAAGGAATAACTTATACGATACCCAAAGACACCCAAGACACTGCTAACCCTGCTAAGTATAGACCAATAACCTGCCTACAAACAATATATAAAATAATAACATCCTGTATTACGCACATGATTTACAAACACCTTGACACCAATCAAATCCTAACAGAAGAGCAAAAAGGTTGTAGAAAATTTAGCCAAGGCTGTAAGGAACAGTTAACAATAGATGCAGTTATACATAGACAAGTCCAAAAAAAGAAAAATGACCTCTGTACTATGTATATAGACTATAAAAAGGCTTACGACTCAGTGCCACATTCTTGGCTACAGGAAGTACTAGAAATATATAAGATACACCCGCAGTTAATTAGTTTCTTAAAACATATAATGGCAAAATGGATAACCAGAATACGATTAACTACACCGACAGGAACCATGGATACAGAACCAATTAAGATTCAACGTGGCATATTCCAAGGGGATGCACTTAGCCCACTATGGTTCTGTCTTGCTTTAAATCCTCTTTCAAAACAACTCAACTCTTTGGAACCCGGATATTTGCTAGAATTTACAGATGATACAAATACAACTGACAGACAGACTGACACTCAAAATTGTAAAATCAATCATTTACTTTATATGGACGACATTAAACTTTACGCAACTACACCCGATGAATTAGCCATACTTGCAAACCTAACCGAAAACTTCTCTAAAGATATAGCAATGGACTTTGGGATAGACAAATGCAAAATAAATTCTACTAAAGCAGGCAAACCCTACGATCACTCATACACAATAGATACTGGAGAAATTATAAGACCACTTGGGGAAGGAGAGACATACAAATATTTAGGCTATTTACAATCAAAGCTTATCCATCATAAAGAAATTAAATCTACACTAACTAATCAATTTAAACATAGACTTAATTCCATACTTAACACACAATTACACTCACGAAATATAAGCAAAGCAATTAACACTTACGCTATCCCTATTCTTACTTATTCTTTCGGTATTATTAGCTGGTCAAATACTGAACTTAGAAACTTACAACGAATAATAAACACTAGCATGACAAAACACAGAAAACACCACCCCAGAGCTTGCATTCAAAGACAGACATTACCAAGAGAAGAAGGAGGAAGAGGGATAATAGACATCATGAATTTACATAATAAACAGGTAACAGGCTTAAGAACATACTTTCATACAAAATCAAACACATCTAAATTACATAAGGCAATAACATATAACGACCGTAAACTAACTACGCTAAACTTGGCTGATAGAATACTACAAAATAATGAGAAGTTAAAAAGCACACAGAGCAAAATAGAAGAATGGGCACAGAAATCGCTGCATGGAAGACATAGGCATGATTTGAGTCAACCCAGCGTCGATAAACAAGCATCGAACGACTGGCTCAAAACTGGAATGCTGTTTCCTGAAACAGAAGGGTTCATGATCGCCATTCAGGACCAAGTTATTGAAACTCGAAACTATCAGAAGTTTATAATACGTGCCCCTGATGTTTCAGACAGATGTAGACGGTGCAACAGCTCTTCAGAAACCATACAACACATTACCGGTGCATGCAAGGCAATAGTGCAGACCGACTACAAACATAGACACGACCAAGTCGCTAATATCATTCACCAAGAACTCGCCATAAAACACAACCTCATTACTACACTACCAACTCCATACTACAAATATACACCTGAAATTATCCTGGAAAACTCTACACATAAATTATACTTCGACCGTGCAATTCTTACAGATAGAACCACACATTACAATAGACCAGATATCACAGTCCTTGATAAAGTTAATAAAACTGCACAACTTATAGACATAGCTGTACCTAACACCCACAACCTACAAAACACAATAGCAGAAAAACTAGCTAAATATGTCGACTTAAAAATAGAAATAACCAGAATGTGGCAGTTAAATAGCGTTACTATCGTCCCTATAGTCATTTCAACTACAGGGGTTATCCCAAAACAGTTGCACCAATCCATTAAAACTTTAAATCTACCACTATATATATACAAAAGTTTACAAAAAGCTGCTATCCTTAACACGTGTAGAATTGTACGTAAGTTCTTACAATCTGACGAACAAACAGATAACACGCACACAACACACACACAGTCACCTCACACACAGCACACACGAGCAGACACACACTTCTTTTCATAAATAATTAACTTTTTAGGACTAGCACTTGGCTTCGGCCCGTGTTAGTCTAATAATCCGGCAAAAGCCGAGAAAAAGAAAAAATACAAAGAAATAATAATAATAATAATTGATGCAAAAGGCAGTTTTACTGAGCACGGCACGTATTGTGAGGCGGTTCCTGTCTTTGGAGCCCTGACCACCGGTAGCTTGGTCCCTGTACCCGATGCCGGTGGGATACTATTTTTTTATATTTTTAAATGTATTTTTTATATAGGTATATTTAAAAATGTAAATTTATATGTGATATGTTGTAATAAAGAGGAATAATAATAATAGCCTTTATTCTCTGACCATTACAACTATGAATATAAGAAACATGACTTAAAATAATAAAAAAGACTTAAATATCTATATTGCTTCTAGTTTCTTTAATTTGTGACATCGTCTGCCGCTATAGGATCAGGCTGTCCGTTGACATAGGCCTCCTCCATACTCTTCCAATCGTCTCTATTCTTTGCTATCCTTCTCCATCCTTTAGGTAGGTCATCTTCCCATCTCTCTACCTGCCTACCTCTCTTCCGTTTCCCATCTCTTGGGTACCATTTGCTAATATCTTTAGTCCATTTCTCAGGTTTGGATCTCATCATATGGCCAGTCCAACGCCATTTCAAGCTTTTTGCTTTACTTATTACATCCACAACTCTTGTTCTTTCCCTGATGTCTGTAAGTCTTTGTCTGTCCTTTAGTTTTATGCTTAGCATACTTCTCTCCATACTATGTTGGCAGACTCGTAATTTTTGTGTCGAAGCAGCTGTGAATGGCTATGTCCGGCACCCATAAGTCAGCACAGGCACTTTTTTTACACCACCCGTTTTCTCTATTTCTCTCTGTATGGCTTCTATTCTTGTGGATTGCTTATGTTTTCTTATGCTTGAAGTTATCTGTTTGCTAAGAAGTTCTATTTTTCTTATGTTATTTTTTCTGTCCAGTAACATGTTTCTTCTTTTCTTCATAAGATCTCTTGCCTCGTTTCCAATTTTGTCCTTTTTTTGCCTGACTATAGCTAGTTTTTTCCCCATTTCCAATATGTATTTTTCGATTTCATCATAATTTTGTTGCAATTTTTTATCCGAGCTGAATTGTGGAGGTTGTTCTGTCAATTGTGTGATCATTTCATCAGATATCTTCACATCTATTTGAGATTGTGTTGTTTTGCAGTGTTTTCTTGATGGTTTAGAGTTTGCTTTTTTAACAGTTGCTCTCACCATTCTATGATTTGTACTAAAATGTAACTTGTTGATTGTTTCTACATTTATAAAGTGGTGCGACATATTTGTTGTTATAAAGTCTATTTCGTTTTTGTATTTACTGGTGTATCTGGTGATAACCATGTCCATTTTCTATTGGGTTTTCTTTTATAAAAGGTGTTCATTATTTTTAAGTTATACTGCATTGCAAAGTCTAGTAATCTCTGTCCGTTTTTATTTCTTTTCCCTGAACTAAAGTGGCCCATTACGAATCTTTCTCCACCCTGCAATGTGCCCACTTTACTGTTGAAATCACCTAGTACGATTTTTTGTTTATGCGTCTTTTCCATGGTTTCATGCAGATTTTGGTAGAATTTATCTTTTTCCTTATATTCTGTGTCCTCTGTTGGAGCATATATTTGAATTAAGGATGTTGGATTTTTGTGGCCAGGTAATCTGATGTTTAGTACCGCAATTCTATCGGATATTCCAGTAAATTTCTCTATGTGACATCTGTATTCTTTTTTAATGATGAAGCCTACTCCGTACATGCCTTTTTTCTGTCCATAGTAGTAGAAAATGAAGTCATCATGTTCTCTGATTTCTTCGCCTATCCGTCTGACTTCGCTTAATCCAAGAATATCCCATTTTACTGTTCTTAATGCATGTCTTAGTTCTTCCAGTCTATCCTCTGTGCCTAAAGTTCTTGTATTTAGAGTTGATATATACAAGTGTTCATTTTTTCTCTGTCTTTTTGTTGTGTGTTCATTGTTTGGTTTTTCTGATTTGCTCTCTGAAGTTATACTTGCGTAGTTTTGCTTGTATTGAGGGTGGTGGTCTAATATCCCACGGAGACCAGCCGTGTTGGGATATGCCATATGGCTTGATTTAGTTGCTGATAACACTTGTTTACTTGTCCGGTTGACGATGACTGTTGATTGTTATTGGTCACTTACCACCTTATATGACCGCGTGGTTCGCCTCTTATTTTCCTTAAAGTATTAGTTTTATTAATTTTGTTTGGGGCTTTAAAAGGATTCCTTGTAGCTGGACCATCTGTGGGTGGTGTGGATGGCAATCTTTTCCTTTTTTCGCTGTTTTCTATTTTACCTTTTATTATTTGTTTATCGTAGCGGATGTAAGCTATGTTCCCCTTTTCTACCTCTTCTTTGACTTTGTTTTTCAGCTCACGCCTTTTTTCTAAGACGTCTTTTGGGTAGTCGTTTGAGGCATAGATGTTTTCCGCGAAGTACTTGTTATGCTTCAAAATTTCAATTTTGCGCCATTCAAGTGTCAGTTTCAATAGTATTGGTCTGAATCTATTTTCATTTTTCTTGCCGATGCGTGTTACGTTTCTAATTTCCCACATGTCCCATTCCCTAATGTTTGCTTTCGCACCCATAAAGTTAAGAGTCTCTAGGACTAATTGCATGAGATCCTGGTTAGTCTTTTCTTTTTCTACGACTCCATGTAAAATAATATTGGCCTTCCTATTTTCTTTCTCCAAGTGGTATATTTTACTTTTCATACAATTAACCTCTTCCTTTAATTTTTAATTCTCTTCAACCAAGGGTCGCATTTTTTGTTCGATAGTTTCTGTTATAGAATTAGTAACACTTTGTGTTATGGCGGCGGTTTGTAAATTTAGTTCTTCTTTTAATTTTTTCCACATTAAATTTATTTGTTCTTCCATTGACACGCTTCTGGGAAGTCCGTAGTGTTCCCAGGAGTTCCCAGGCGGTTCAGTAGTTTAGGTAGGTAGGATAATTTGTCCTGAAGTCAATAACGCAACGATTGAAGAATAATTGACATTTATTTGCCAGTTCACAAATAAACTTAATCTAACTTAAAACTAGGTACTCATCCGGATTCAGGGATGGGACTTCCTTTATCTCCGGGATATCACAGTAAGCAATATGGCTCTACGCCTATATATTAATAAAATTGCTTACAGGTATAGGCAGGGGTTTTTAACCTTAAACTTGGAAGCTCATTCTGAAAAGAACAAACAATATATTTTATATACACCCTCTTCAACCATAGATTTCCCTAAACTTTCCCTTACATTATTTTTAACCCCATTTTAAAACATTTAATATACAAAGAACATTACCCCCTTTTCTAAATTTCACAAACGCCTGCCTGATAAAATAAATTTACTTAAAATATACTTTTTTACATAAAAATTACCCACAATTAATTTACTTAATAAATTTTATGACGTTGATGCTTACCAGAGCTTCCGTTTTCACATAAAAAAATTTAGTTAAATATTTGGGCTATTAAGCCACTCACTGATTATTTCAGTGGAAATATATTTTACAGAATAATTTACTTTGATGTAAATTTTCTTCGACAGTATGACGTAAAATAAAAAATTTAGTTAGTTCCTGATTTTTCTCTATTCTACTAATGCGCACGCTTATATATAGCTTACATCCCACCATATCTCCTTCCATCAACTATCCCTACTATGACACTATTAAGGACACACCCCTTATACCGACCTAAGTATAACCATTATACCTACGCTTAATAGCGCCTAATAAACTAATATAGCAAATCCATGATTTACGCCACAATATCCCCTCCCCAAGAGAAAATTTTGTCCCTATAGACAAAATTTAAGAATACTAATTCAATTTAAAAAAGATTGAATTAGTATATAACAATCAATCTATAACAACTGTATTACTTAGATAATGTCTCCCAAAAATAAATAATTTAAATATTCCAATAGAGTAACTCTGATGGTGTTCACAAGATAGATAGAAGAAAAGACGTATTTAAGGCTTAATATTAAGAAATCCAGGTAATACGAACCGCCTGAATGTAATATAGAATATGGCTTAAATTGAAGACTGAGATTTCGATAACCGTCTCAGAGAAGAAAATTTATATAACAACATATACAACGATGTAATAACATTGTATATGTCTATATAACTGAATGCAATATATTTGCATATGATAAGCAAGCCTTTAAGAGCTTCCTATAGTACCACGTAAATCTGCGAGGGCAAGCTTACCGCTTCCGAGTGGCAGTATTTACTACAAAAAAACCACGAAACAGAAATATAGCACTGAATACACCTACAGAATCATCCTACCAGAATTCCAACCAAAAATATACAAACAACCCAGAAAAAAAAATCACATTCACCAACCTTAGCATTTCACTGAAATCCAAATCCAATATGTAATAACGTTTTCAAAACGTATGCATCACTATTAACATAATGCATGTGCATAAAACTTTCATAACTTTGTAATTCTTAATACTTTGTAATTTTATAAACTCACGGCACGTACACAAATTTCACTTAACATGACAATGAAATCACAATGTGACCTCAAGCTTAACAATATTTCGAGGTACCCTCATAAATTTTCACCATTATTCATAAGGTCTCTTACACACTGACTTAAATTTCTCGTGTATGTTTGACTGTCCGCGACAACATCCTAAAGTAATTTAACGTTCATTTTTAAATAACTGACCTGACATTGTTATTCTTGTCTTACTTACTTTAATTTAACTTGATAAAACTTAAAAAACAAAATGTCGCTAATTTTGTTTCAGAATAGGGGAAAAATTTTTTTTTTTTAGCGATGCAATTTATTTGTATGCAAAGTTACCTACTGACTATTTCAACTTTCATAACTCACCGGACTCACCCATTCCTTTGAATAATGTGCCTTTCATACTCTCATATTCACACCTTTCATATATTCATACATCTCATACAATTCCCGCTCATAAAATACTCATGCACACTTGTGTCATCAATACAATCACATGATGACGCAATTCTTATATACAAGAGAATTTAGCTTTATTTTACACTAAATCTCAACATTATTCATCAAAACCGTATCCTGTCCTTACGCTTATGGAATTATGATAGCATGATGAAATGCAGTCTGTAAAAACCCTAACGATATTCACATGATATTCACAACTACCCATATTTAGGAGAAAAAAAAATAATGATACTACGATTTACTTAGAAAAAATATTTTTGGTTATGAAGTTAATTTATTGAATTATTTTATGCAGATTGTAATTAATTATTCTTTGTAATTATATATTTTAAATATTCGTATTGCTAACTACTATGCAGCATTTTTGAAATGATGTAATGATGAACTTTGTAACCTACCCCAAAAATTTTTTTTATATTACTAAGGTGGCTATCGATATAGAAAATATATAACTTTATGAAGGTGGCAAACAAACATACGGCCCACCAGAAGGACTGGCGGTCACCGCAGCCTATGAACATTTGCCTTACCATAGGCGACAAACTCATGCTGCCGACCGTGTAAAACCCTTTTACGACCCTTTTTAAAGAACCCCATACTATTTTTGCCGTAGAAACCGGCTCAAAACCGCGAATAACTACTTCATACGTTAATTAATTTTTATTGAGCAAGAAATATCTAATTTTATTGATATCCATATTAAACGGCTCTGGTAAGCACCGAATCACTCACAATTTTTAATACACAAATCACTTTCTCTATTCACATAGAACTACAATATCATTCAGATTTTCCTGAAACAATACACAAATTATATAAAACGAAACCTACCGTGAATGTTTTGCATTAAATATCTTTAAAACATTAACAACAATTTTACTTCTACAATAAGGTTCGTAACAATTTTATTAATGTGGGTATATTTTTTGCGTCAAGGAATTGTCAAAAACAATGAGGGTAGAATTGTTTCCTTACGATGAACAATACAAAATATGAATATGACTATAAGCCAACAATATAATAAAAGATATACTACTATTACAGTTTGAAATAAAATAAAATAATTGTAATTAAATTTGGGGACAAGCTACGTTAGTAAAAATGATGTTAGCAAATTTTAAAATTTCGGAATACCCGTTTAGCCAAAAAAAAATTATGTAAAATGCAAAATAAAATGATCAAATTTCGGGCATCCAGACTAGCATAGGCCAAGGGCGTCTAATCCTTGAAGTAGCACGAATTTCGGGGGAGGCTACCTGCTAGCGGGCAACAAATTACACTGTAAATTTTAATTACGGGTCGCCAGACCCAACAAATCTGTAGATATTAATCACACGTTATCAACTACCAGGACAATTACTTATGTTCGGGCGCCATGACACGCTTCTGGGAAGTCCGTAGTGTTCCCAGGAGTTCCCAGGCGGTTCAGTAGTTTAGGTATGTAGGATAATTTGTCCTGAAGTCAATAACGCAACGATTGAAGAATAATTGACATTTATTTGCCAGTTCACAAATAAACTTAATCTAACTTAAAACTAGGTACTCATCCGGATTCAGGGATGGGACTTCCTTTATCTCCGGGATATCACAGTAAGCAATATGGCTCTACGCCTATATATTAATAAAATTGCTTACAGGTATAGGCAGGGGTTTTTAACCTTAAACTTGGAAGCTCATTCTGAAAAGAACAAACAATATATTTTATATACACCCTCTTCAACCATAGATTTCCCTAAACTTTCCCTTACATTATTTTTAACCCCATTTTAAAACATTTAATATACAAAGAACATTACCCCCTTTTCTAAATTTCACAAACGCCTGCCTGATAAAATAAATTTACTTAAAATATACTTTTTTACATAAAAATTACCCACAATTAATTTACTTAATAAATTTTATGACGTTGATGCTTACCAGAGCTTCCGTTTTCACATATAAAAATTTAGTTAAATATTAGGTGCTTACATATGAAATTGGCGTTTTGTATAGGAGGAACAAAAAGTCGAATATTTTTAAATATAATATATTTAATTAATCAAAGTATGAACCATTGTTTTCTATGCATTTTTGCCATCTCATAGGTAGTTCATTGATCCCTTTACTAAAAAACCAGTCGGACGGGAATCAATAAAATCTGTGAAGGCGATTTGGACTGCCCCATCAGAGTTGAATTTTTTCCCTTGCAAGAAGTTGTCCAAATTTCGAAAAAAATGGTAATCTGTTGGAGCAAGATCCGGGGAGTACGGAGGATGTTTTAGACATTCCAATTGAAGCTCTTCTAATTTGGTAGCCGTCTGTTGTGCAGTGTGTGGTCTAGCGTTGTCGTGAAGCAGCAGTGGCGTGGAGCGATTGACCAGCCTAGGTTGTTTAGCCGCTAGCTTTTCCATCATGGTTTGCAATTGCTGACAATAGACATCAGCCGTAATAGTCTGGCCAGATTTGAGAAAACTGTAATGAACAATACCGGCACTAGTCCACCAAACGCTTACAAGTAACTTTTTTGGGGTTAATTTTCGCTTGGGGCAGGATTTGGCTGGCTGGCCAGGATCCAACCATTGCGCTGAGCGCTTTCGATTATCGTAAAGAATCCATTTTTCGTCACAGGTAATGTTTCGGTTTAAAATACCTTCATTATTGTGCCGGTTCAGTAATGTAACGCAGCAGTCGACGCGCTTTTGCCGGTTTGCTTCAGTCAATTCGTGAGGTACCCACCTTTCAAGCTTTTTAATCTTCCCAATTTGCTTCAAGTGAATTAAAACAGTTTTATCACTAACACCGCAGCCTGCAGCTAACTCGGACGTGGTTTGCGATGGATCCGCTTCCACAATAGCCTTCAATACTTCATTATCAACTTGAGTCTCAGGCCGTCCACGGGGCTTGTTCTGCAGGTCGACATTTCCTGAACGAAAACGTTGGAACCAAAAACGAACTGTGTTTTCTTTTGCAACATGACCGCCATACACATCATTCACCCTTCTAGTCGTTTCCGCAGCACTAGTGCCACGGCGGAACTCGTACTCGTAAATAATGCGATATTTTAAGTTTTCCATTTTGTAAAATGAGTGACGCAAACAGAAAAAAACAGAAGAAAAAAACAAATGAATGACGGTCATCGAAGGATAAATACATGAGTAAATAGAAATAGAAATAGAAAATTTGAATTTGGAATTCCTTACCAAAGAGGAGAAAATCGTAATTAAAGTGGCCAGTACGAAAAACGCCAATTTGATGTGTAAGCACCTAATATTTGGGCTATTAAGCCACTCACTGATTATTTCAGTGGAAATATATTTTACAGAATAATTTACTTTGATGTAAATTTTCTTCGACAGTATGACGTAAAATAAAAAATTTAGTTAGTTCCTGATTTTTCTCTATTCTACTAATGCGCACGCTTATATATAGCTTACATCCCACCATATCTCCTTCCATCAACTATTCCTACTATGACACTATTAAGGACACACCCCTTATACCGACCTAAGTATAACCAATATACCTACGCTTAATAGCGCCTAATAAACTAATATAGCAAATCCATGATTTACGCCACACCATCTTAATTTCAGTTTTGATTTTCCCCAAGTTTGTGCAAATCTACTTGGTGTGGCGACACTATAGAACGCAATGTACGCGTAAATCCAGCACGCAATGTATGTCGTATTTATTTTTTGTTATGACAGTGTAGGGTAGACAACAAATTCAATGACAAAAAGTGTCATCGAATAAATTTTAATAACCTTGAAAGTCACTATTCTTAAGTTGTTTATAGTTCTATTTTGCACTTGTTTTAGCACTTTTTTTATTGTTTTCAGTGATGTGTCTCTAGTCTCAAACAATTATGATGTTTTAAAGCACTTTCGCACAAAATTTCCACAAATATTTTATAAAATACTGGAGCTAGTTTTTACGTGTATATACTTGACTGCACCGGAACCGGATTTTTCTGAGTATGGGGACCCCCAAAATTACCTGCTTTTTTTTCTAGTTTTATATAAAAATCTTAATGCGGTTCACATAATACATCTACTTACCAAGTTTTAACAGCATAGGCCTTATAGTTTCGGAGAAAAGTGGATGTGACACACGGACGGACAGACAGACAGACAGACAGAAATGACGAATCTATAAGGGTTCCGTTCTTGCCATTTGGCTACGGAACCCTTAAAATCACTTTATTTCTTTAATGAGTAGAAGATAAAAATATCTCAAGTAAAATCTTACTCCGGCTTGGTCGAATCCAACCCTAAGCCCCTTTTCACACGTTCCGGTTGCCGGGTAGCCGGTGCCGGGTAACCGGCGGCGAATGTATGGCCATGCCGGAAAAATTACGCCGGTACGTGTGAAAGCTATAGTACATGGCCATACACTTCGCCGCCTGCCGGGTACCCGGCAACCGGTACGTGTGAAAAGGGGCTTAGTGTCATAAATATCGCAAGTGAGTCTCGAGATATATACATACCGCGAAAGGTTAGAATAACAATCCTGACAACACAATGTTCTCTCTGCGTTCGTTCGTCTGGTTGACGCTATAAATCTCATAAATAACAAGCAGATTTTTGATTGTTTTTGACAATGAATAGAGTGGAGAAAATTCAAGTAGGTAAAGTATGACGTAGCAGGAAGAAAATGTAACCAATAAAAACATGTCAATTAATACAAATCTCTATAATTATACTTTAGACACAAAAAATATCTTTTTAATCTCAAGAGAACAAAGAAGAGTACCAATTAATATCATTTTTATTTTTGTAGGCAATTTAAAGGAAAAATACCTATTATCAAAGAAAGAAGTTTTTGTCCGGAACCGCGGATGAAAATGTTATGATTAAATTATAAATGGCTTCCCGCTGTATTTTATTAGAGACAGGAATGAAATTATTACATAATTCAATATTGTCTCATTGTTCTGGGTATGATTCTTTCCAGCTTTTATTTGACTTTGCTATGGATCGGTTTTCATGGTTTAATTTAGATTGTTTATTTTAACAATAATGTTTGCAGCATCAATATGTGAATGCCCGTTTTGTTTATTGTAATGAAGTGAATAAAAACTTGATTTTATGGGGATAGCTTCAGTCTGGTATGTGACTTAAATCCACACAGCCACGAGATACAGAACCGTACTGCATAATCATACCCAAAACAAACTTAAATTCTGCAAAATACTGTTCTAAATCCAACCTAACTTTCGTTCTTTGGTCTTCTATTGATCAATGTTTTGTTTCCCTTTAAATAAGAAACAAAAGCTAATAAACAACAAGTTCTTTCATTTATTTTATTTTTTGGTACATACAGTTATTAAAAACTGAATCGGTGTATTAAATAGGTACTGGTGTTTTAAAAATAAGGATGTTTTTTAAACCAGAATCCAAATATTAATTGTAAAATGATATAAATATTAATACGAGATAGCGCTCGAGGCTCCACCTGCTTGGAATCTTGTTCTTGTTCCCGTTCCTGTGGGAAATTGTTCCCGGGATTAAAAGTAGCCTATGCTTATTCCAAACTAGAATCTATCTTTGTACCAAGTTATTATTTATTTATTATACAAGATGCATGGATGTCAGATCCATGCATCTACACACGCCAAGTAAATAAAATTATGGTACACAAATACAGTGCAAGAAGATGTACAATGGGCGGCCTTATCGCTAAAAAGCAATTTCTACCTTTGGATGGAGAAAGTTGATTGAAGGTAATGAGTGATAGTTCTGAGGCGTACTCTTAGATCGATTATAACTTTATAATAAAAGATACAAAAAAAATTACATAATATAACACAAAAAACACATAAATTTTGAGAATAAATACATCATAATAAGTATATATAAACACAACATACATAAACACGAATATAAATATGTGCATACGAGTACATACATATATACCTATATATACATACGAATATAAATATATACATATACATACATATACATATTACATACCTATTATAGAGATAGATAGTGATCCTTCACCATTTTTTTAAATTGGATTATCTTCTGCGCTCGTCTTATCTCTACTGGAAGTTTATTCCATAGGCGTATAGCCGTAACTGTGTAAGATTTGTCATAGAATGTTGATGAGTGACACGGCATTTTTAATATTAGGTTTTTCGATGACCTCAGTCATTTCGAATACGTATTGTGGAGGAACTCGAAACGTTCCTTTAAATAGGAAGGAGTAGAAGGGTTAAATAAATACACATCCACGCTCATAAACTTTCCATTTATGATATTAGTAAAATATAGTATTAATCGGATTCAAATCCCGTCTATTACCAAATGCTTATGTGAGCATTGTTTGTTTCGGAGCTTAAAATGTTTTATATCTATAGTCAAAATAAGTTATCTACATACGGTTAACTTATTTAAATAATAATTATAGGTATTACGTCAATGTTTAAAATTCCTATCCGAATTAATGAATGGTTTAAAACTTTAGAATGACAAACAAAAGTTCATTCGCCATTTAAATGAATTTTGAGAATTTTGTACCAATTAACGCTGTCACAATGCTCTGTCACGGACGTCGGAATAAATCACTGTGAGTTCATTAATTTTATTCGCATAATGAACAGATTCAGACTGTCAAACTGGTTCAATGTCTCCTTTATAAATTAAAGTCGTCTGTAATTTATACAAATGCCTGAAAAATTGTTCTAGAAATACATAACTAAATCGATTTGAAACTAGATTTTCATCGCAGGGGTTATTTTGTGTTATTTATTTATACAATAAAACAAGGTTAACAGTTCACAGGTCAAGGTAAAAAAATCAAAACATTTTATCCACTTTTCACTGCAATGAACCCTTTTTAGGGTTTTATTCTAATTTTGTTTTGAGCTAGCCTGGCAAAGTTAAAGTGCTCAAATGATTTAGCAATTTTTTAAGTTCCTTGAACATGAAAGTATAACATATAAAAAAGGCAAATTGCGTCAAATACCTTTCTTTTTTGTTTAACGTAAGGTAAAATGCTCATGGATTTTATGCCGGACTCCTACCGACTAAAATACCTCACGTCACGCCCAACAGCCTGTGGTTGGGAGCCCCGGGGAAGCCCTCGGAAGGATGTCCCAGGCTGCGTCAAATACCTTTTATCAAAAAATAAAATTATTGAAAAAAAATATGATCTGGTTATGTTCATCCTCTCATCAATCAGGTCTGCAGTTCCATGTTGGTGTTAGATAGAAGAAGTTTTTGACAAGTTTTCAGCTTGCGTTTTCAGTTTTTCAGCGATTTTGCATTTTTTTAAGATCCGACGCAAAGAAACATAATAATCGATCGAGTGGAGTAACCACCTCTTTTTTGAAGTTGGTTAAAAAGAGGGACACGTTAAAGGTTTGCCCGCAGTGTATAGCGTCATTTGACGAGAAGCATTATAACGAAGCAGCAAATACAAGTAGGTACAAGTCGAAATGTTTAATGCATACTTACATAAAAAAAATCTTTAATAATAAAGAAAGCTGCACGAAACCGGCACGTGTTAGCATTAGTACTCTAAGGCGGTACGAAAGTGCTAGAAGTTCACAATAGAAATATTTCAATAATAAATCAAGATTGTGTCAACCCGTGAAAGTAGTTCAAAGTCCTTGAAAAGAAATTCACAAGTTTCAAGTTGCGGATGCTTATCTTCTACCCCGAGTCATGCAGGAACTATGTAGGTACTATCATAAATCACTCTCTCGTGCAAAGATTTGGTTTTTATACTCACAAGAAGTTTGATTTTATTCTATCCATTAAATATTGTTCCATTTTGGAAATGACTTTGTGAAGTTGTGCATATCTACAGGTTAATATTTTAATTGGACCGAGACGGTACATCACATTACAATAGTACCTACCAATAATAAACGCGAAAGTTTGTTTGAATACGTGGACGTACTACCCGGCGGAAATATCTGCGAACCTGGCTTCCCCTCGCGCTTCCCCGCAGCTCGCCCCGTTTTCGCCTATCCAGTATAACCCGCGCGCGATTGAAATATACTTGTAATTGGCCATTTTCCATTGACTTTGACAAGGTTCAGCACATTCTCCTTGCGCTCGAATTATGACAGGTTCGCAAATATATCCTCTGGGCTGTATGTTTGTAACTCTTTCACTCAAAATCTACTGATTTAAATTTAATGAAACTTTACTCGACAAAGCCAGCAGAATAAGCACATTAAAGTGGCAGTGGGCTGGACACATCTGCAGAAGAACCGACGGCCGATGAAGCAAACGAGTTCTACGAGTGGAGACCGTGACTCGACAAATGTAGGGTAGGAAGTTCACCTAATTTCTTCACAGTTTCAATGGACTGTAGTACCTACGTATACATATTATCAATGTGTTTCTTGACGGTATTTTTCCATCCAAAGGTTGCCTGTAAAATATTGCTTTTTAGCGATATGACCGCTCTCTGTACATTTAAGAAATATCTGTTTATGACTTTTTAACATTGGTATGCAAAAAAGTTTATTCTTATTCTTATATCGATGCCTCGGGGCTGAAATGGCGTAAAAATGGTATTTTCGACCCCATTTTTTGTAGGAAATAAAACAGATATTTTTAGTTTTTATCTCGTTACAGCAACCACTGTTACTGTTTATGAACGCGAGGGTAGTAAACGACACCGTAGATGATTCAAATGTTTTTATGTCTACCATTTTACATCATAAAATTTTTAGATTTGGGTCGTAAGAGCAATCAGCAACCCATCAATCATCAATCATATTTCATACGTCAAAATCACAGTTCGTCTAGTCATAGCACTGTCAAGTTCTCTTATGGTCAAATTACACTTTATGACAAGTTCTCTTATGGTCAAATTACATTTTATGACAAATTCTCTTTTCGTCAAGTCTTTCGTTCGTCCAATTTAATTTACGTCAACGCCTAGTAGAGTTTTAAAAAAAGAGTAACACAAAAAAAAATTGAGTTTAGATAAATCATTTCTTCTTCGATTTTATGATCTTTAATCATAACTTCCTTTGGACGTTTCGTATTTTGTTTACTCTTAACTTTTTGTTCGTAAAACTTTGCTTCCTTTTTCAGAGTTCGGATTTTTTTTTAACGTGAGGGAAAATCCTCGTAGGATGCTATGCCGTACTCTTACTTACTAAAAAACCTCACGTAACGCCCAACAGCCTATGGTTGAGAGCCCCGGGTAAGCCCTCAGGAAGGATGTCCCGTGACTCCCAACAGACCTACGGCCGCCACTGCGGCCTCGCCCAGGGGGTTGTTCGGGTGCAATCCCGCGTCTATGGGGGTTTTGGATGTGACCCCGCTTCTAAGGGGAGGCGTGCGTGAGTTGTTCACGTCACGCTGCCGTCATGGGCCTGCTTCTGTAAGGACGGTGAGCGGCCCTCTCACCATCCTCAGACCCCCGGTCATGGAGGCCGATAGTCCTCGGCGAAGACACGTCGGCGGCGCCCGGGGCGCCGACTGCGGAACTCGGGTGGGAGAGTTCTCTCCCACACCCGGCCCGCTGCCTCCTTCGCGAGCATGACCTGCTCGCAGAAAGAGGCGGCGCAGTCCCACTTACTCAGAGTTCGGATTAAGAAAAATAAATTTTCATTATCTTCAACCTTCAGTTTTAGCCTGCTATGCCATTCTTCTAATGAATTTGTAGTTATGTGTCTCTCGTAGGCACAACACTATACGTTGGCTGTAATCTTGTGTAACCATTGATTGGCAATCTGGTATTTTTTTCATTTATAACCAACCATCCCTCCCGTATAAAATTAGATGGTATTGAAGTCAAATTATAAGTTAAGCACACGTATTTCTTTAGTTTCTTGTCATTCAGCATAAAAGTTCTCTTTTTTTTTACAACTCTACTGGGCGTTGACTTAAATTAAATTGGACGAACGAAAGACTTAACGAAAAGAGAATTTGTCATAAAATGTAATTTGACCATAAGAGAACTTGTCATAAAATATAATTTTACCATAAGAGAACTTGACAGTTCAATGACTAGACGAACTGTAATTTTGACGTATGAAATTTAACCCGAGCAATCACTTATATTGACCACAAATACTAAAGTCAGAAAAAAGGGGTAATTAAGAGGGCTCCCATAATTACCCCTTTTTTCTGACTTTAGTATTTGTTGTCAAAGCGGCAACAGAAATTCATCATCTGTGAAAATGTCAGCTTTTTACCTATCGCGGTTACCGAGAAACGAAACAGCCTCATGGTGGACCGACAGACAGACAACCGGACAGCGAAGTCTCATGAAAAGAGTCCTGTTTTCACCCTTTGAGTTCGGAATCCTAATATAATTGCAATCTGCATACTCTAGGCTCCAAGTTTCAGCAGTTGGCAGCAACATTTCCGTCATCGGGAACTTTATTATACAGGAGAAAATCTAGAACTACCTATTCAGTAATTGGAATCAAAGTTTCAACAACGAAGACAGATCTCTGCTATATCTCTGCAGTCCGAGTATATTCTTCAGGGATTTTAATTATTGCGAAATGAATGTTTTACGATGAGCACAGTTAGTAGGTACACGACTTTCGTTATTCTACTCGTATTCTTAACACACGTACACGGTTTGATTTTCATACATTTTACGATTCATTTAGAACAATGCGTTCTATAGTATAGGCGCTGACTCTATATAAAACGTAGGTATTTCGATATGAATTTCCATATTATTACATTTCCCTACCAACCGGAAACGTGTGTTACAAAATATAATATAATATAAAACATACGAGTGAAACCTGCTATCGTGAGCGCCGTTTTTCGATAGTACATGTGTATGTATATGTGTATTCTCAAAGGATCTTGTAAGGAAATGAAATGTAGAATTATGTTATAACTGTATGTAGGTATATTTTGTATAACTATAATATATTTTATTTTCCCTGTATACAAAACCCTGGTTTACATTGGCCTAGCGTTTAGCTAAGAAGGTAGGTAAGAAGAAGCAATAACTCAAATCAGCCTATCACCACACACAGTCTAATCGCTGGATGTAGGCATCTACCTTTTTCCTTTTGGCAAGGGAGAAGCAATTTTGGACATTTTCACACAATGCCACCAAGCCCAAATAAAGTTATTACAACCTGTGCTATGTGATCCAGATATTATACCTAAGTATTTTAAGTATATTCACTTAGCGAATTTAGGCACTATGACGCATATTAGAACGGTAAACGATACGCAAAGAAATTCGTTGCTAAAATGCGAGCACTGTGTGAGCGAACAAAATGTTGAATACAAGAACTTGGTGCTCGAGATACACACAAGAGCGCGGCTTAGCTCAAAGCTAAGTGGCCTCGATTTGAGTTCCTCACAAGAACAGAGACGCTCCTCTGTAACTTGCAGAACAAAACATTATTCACAGAGTATGCGGTTGATATTTAGGCACAATGATAGTTATGATGAACCATGAACTATAAAGAGAGAACATTGCTTTGTACGTCGAAAAAGCATGGTTCTCTCTGTGTAGTTTATATACAATACATAGGTACATTAATGGTCACGCCTTTATCTCCGAAGGGTAGGCAGAGGCATATTATATGCCCACATGCCTACATCTTTTTATTTTCAGAATTTGTCCCACGTAATAGGTGGTGAGCCGTATTGCCGTGTTGAGATGGACAGGCGCAGGTTGTGACTGCCCGCTGTTGAAAGTTTTCAAACCGTCTAAAAGGCTTTCAACTTGGCAACCGAGAGCAACGGCTAAACGTGCCTTCCGAAGCACGGAAACGCTCAAATAAATGTCACAAAGTGGTCACATGGTTGGTCACCCATCCAAAGACTGGCCATAGTGAAAGATACTTACTGCAGTGATCTTTTACAAAACACTGAGTTCGCGGGGAAACGAGCTGTGTAGTGTGTAGTTCATGGTAAAAAGAACTGTGTTTTATATTCTACTAAGGTGGCAGAAAAGCTAACGGCGCACCTGATGGTTGGTTACCGTAGGTTATGGATGTTTGCCGACTCGTATGCAAGTTGTGACGATCCACTGATGATTTGGCAAGTTGCCTAATACGGCGTTTAACTTGACTTAACGACTACAATCACGACGAACACCTTAACGTGTCTTCCTAAGTTCCAGTTCTCGGAATGGTCTCACCGTTTCGGAGCCACGCAGGAACAAAAGCAACAACTCGTGGAATTAAGCCTGGAAGTAGTATTGAATGAAAAAATAAAATATCTCTGGAAAGTAGTATTGAAAGAAAAAAAAAACATCTAATGGACTGTAGCAGTAAAATAATTAGTTTTAATTGTCAATCTATGAAGAGATCTTTGGAACAAATCAGAACTTTATGCCGGACAGCCGATGTAGTCGCCCTCCAGGAGACCTGGCTGCTGCAGCATGACTTGCCGCTGCTTAGTACTATCGATGACAATTTCGGGAGTACCGGCACGTCTGCGGTCGACACTTCGATGGGTGTGCTTATTGGGAGGCCCTACGGTGGCGTGGCGCTGTTGTGGCGTAAGAGTGCATTTGAGTCTGTGTCAGTGGTGGAGTGTGATAACGTGCGGGTCTGTGCGATAAGATAACAGTGCGTGGTAGGTCCGCGGTTCTTTTTAGTGTATATATGCCTACTAACTCGAACGATAACTTACCTGAGTTTACCGCATGTTTTGGTGCGATCCGATCGGTCATTGAAGTGGAGGAGAACAATGGAGTTCAGGCTTTTTATGTACTGGGAGATTTTAATGCCCACCCTAAGGAACTGTTTTATAACGAAATGTTGGATTTTTGTATGGACCTTGACTGGCATTGTGTAGATTTAATTATGTGCCCTAAGAATACGTATACATTTTACAGTAATATTCACCGCTGTACTAGATGGTTGGACCACTGCATTGTCACAGAGTCAGCACGGGATTCAGTTATAGGTGTAAGTGTGCGCTACGACGTGTATTGGTCTGACCACTATCCACTCGTAGTAGAATGTAACCTTAATAAGCTAAAACCTAAAGTTAGAGATATGGTTGCCGAAAATCATGTTAGTCATATCTTATGGGGCGACAGACAGGCACTGCAAACCACTCAGTATCATGATATTTGTAATTCTAAACTAAGACTGATTGATTTTCCACAAGATCTAAAGGAATGTTGTGATAACTTTTGTGCCAACAGAGGGCATCATTTAATTCTTAATGAATTATATGCACAAATTATTGATACGTTTTCACAGGCGGCCATACAAACATATAGAAAGAAGTGCCGTCGGAAAGGTGGTTACGTCATTGGGTGGAATAAGCACGTGGCGGGCCCGCATCGGGAGGCCAGGCTTAAAGGAGAAAGCCCACAGATCGTTTCTTTTTGAAAAACCTTAATAAAAAGTGTATGGCTATCTAAGTAGATTGACAAATCATTTAATATTATTTTAACAATCTTTTAATTCATTTGATTAATATATTTTGTGGCGTTTAAACTTTGATATAATTCGTAGTGTTATCGTTTTTACGCGTCGCAGACTGACCAAATGAATGGTACTGACGTGACGAAGATGGCCGCCAATTGCAAATATCAATGTGTGGGGTACTCAAATGCACTTATCAGTTTCAAATGGATTAGTTCATGCATTAATGTTGTTGAGATCATAGATTTAGTATCAAAAAAATCTAAATCTAACTAAACTAAAGGATTTTTAAATCTAAAAGGTCGACAACGTGCACAAGTGTTGGAAAGTGATATAATGCAGTGAAACGTTACTCTTTAATTTTTCGACAAACTCCAGATAACTCGATATTATTATTTTATGTTCTAAAGGTAAATTAGTGTGAAATGTTTGTATAAAATAATTGTATGGTTCCTTATGAAGTGATTATGATCTGGATTGATAATTTAATTGGTAAGTAATTATGGAACTATCGAGATCCAATTTGTTTATTTACTACGTTATCTGAATAAGTTTCAATGTGGTAAGTATATACATTTTCAGGGTTATTTATAAGTGTTTTGAAACAAATACTTCTATCTTTTTTGAATTAAATGTAACGATTAGCATTTTTGGACCAATTGATTTGTTCGGATTGATGAACATTTGCTTCAAAACTAACCTCTAATTTGAGCAGCAAAACGAAGAATGAGAGAAAACCCTACAAAATAAGAGAATATTTTTTATTTCCTTTGAAAGTAGGATATCCATCCAATTTAATATCCAATTTTCGCTGTCATACTACATTATTTGTTATGAAACGGCGGTCCATTGAAATGTGGTCAATCCCCTTTCAAATATGGAATTTGGCGAGACGACCAGCTTATGGTCGAATATTTGATGAGATGTCTGAGGCGAGGAGACATTTTAAGGCTAAATTAAAATGGTGCCAGACACGACAGGAGCAATTTAAAATGGATATCCTTGCATCGGACCACTCATCCAAGAATTTTAAAAATTTTTGGAAAAATACCAACAAAATGAACGTTAGGTCTGGCCTTCCGATGAGTGTCGGTGGTTTTTCTGACCACAAGAATATTGCGGAGGCTTTTAACACTGTATACTGTAGTTCGACTCGGCCGGATTTTAGAAATAAATGCCTACAGCCGCTCGGTACGTAAGCATGCGATAGGATTTTAATAATATTTGCCTACTTTGACTTTCTATTTAGTATTGCGATTGTAAATATGTACATACATACATTCATATAGTCACGCCTTTATCCCTGAAGGTGTAGGCAGAGGCATAGTATACGCCCACATTTTAACTTATAGTTTTACGTACGCGTAATAGATAGTGAGCCTAATGTAGTTGATTTATTCAATCCGCCCACAAGGCCTTCAATTTGTATTAAGGATTGTTGTTTTACTGACAACCGGCTTTCATTTCGAGTAAATATGTACCTTTTTTATTTAAACAAAAAAAAATACTTTGTGAGTAATACTATAATATCCCAGCAACGGCTGGCGGCGCGGGGTGGCGGCGTGGCGGCGCAGCGCTCGTTATCTACTAACGATTGAGTGAGACGGGTGTAGAAATTAGAAAACGCGTAAGCGGCGTAGACAATAATAATCGGCTCATCACATGTTTCGTCAGTGATAGAATCACGGAATTCTAGTCTTTATAATCATTGCGTTAAATTTTTGATTTACAAAATTAAAACTATTTTTCGATTTGAAAGTACTAGTCAGTCTCTAGTACACTAGTACTTTTCGTACATTGTCAAGTTGTGTTAAATTTTGGAAGTTCATATTTGTCTCTATGCGTGTAATAAAAATCAAAGGTAACAAAGATGCTGTCGCACCGTTCACTGACTGAGCAAGCACATGTCTAGTTTTAAACACAAACATACCTACTTCATGTAACTACCTAGTTCACTCGTGTCAATCACTTTGTTTAACTTTAGTCAACTAGTAGTATAGTACCAATTAGTACTTAAGGAAAATCAATTTATAGTGGTACCTTTCGGAGTTTCCTGGTAATCTAAAAAACGTTATCTCTGGGTGCGTTATTGACGAATTCATGCAACCAAAACAAGCACAATAGACTCTAGTTGTCATATTAAATATTTTTAGTAAATAAAACACGCGCGGTTACTATTTAAAAAACGACACACCGTCCATTCGTCTACTCGGCACAATCGCGACTGCGGACGCTGCTTGCGTGCTGAAAGGCCTGCCGAAAACGAGAATCGTAGGTATAGCTTGCGCTTCGTCCGTTTGTAGGGAGCTACAATACTGGTTAAACAACATATTTATACTGTGCTTTTAAGGAGCACTTTACAGTGCGGTCACCCTTAGGCCCGTCGCATGGCGAGATGAGCGATGCTGTGCCCGTTTTGACCGGTCGTAATGTTAAGATATCTTCACAGAGTGTGGCTAACATTATAAGTAAAATGCAGCGTGGTAAATCTCCCGGTCACGATGGGCTCAGTATCGAGCATTTCAAATATGCGGGGGTTCATCTACCGCGAGTACTGTCCATGTTTTATAGTCTGTGCATAGGCCATTCGTATTTACCGGTGCCACTTATGCGAACAATTGTCATTCCAATAGTCAAAAATAAGACCGACGATTCGTCTGACATAAGCAACTATAGGCCTATTTCACTCGCTACCACAATGGCAAAGGTGCTTGACAGTCTATTGAATAGTAGCCTCACTGCACAGGTCGTTTTGCATGATGCCCAGTTCGGGTTTAGAGCAGGGCTCTCAACAGAGAGCGCTATTCTGAGCCTGAAGAGAACGGTGCATTACTACACAGCGAGGAAGACGCCGGTATACGCGTGTTTCCTCGACTTGTCAAAAGCTTACGATCTAGTTTTTTATGATATACTGTGGGACAAGTTGGGGGATGCGGGTGTGCCGGCGAGCTACACATCCCTTCTCAAGTTTTGGTACTCTAACCAAAAGAATCGGTTTCGGTGGAGCGGTACTCTGTCGGAAGAGTACAGACTGGAATGCGGAGTGAGACAAGGGGGATTAAGCTCGCCTCTTCTCTTTAATGTTTATATAAATCGGCTTATCGAGCGACTTAGCAGCATGCGTGTCGGCTGCCATATTGACGGAACCTGTGTAAATAATTTAAGTTATGCAGACGAAATGGTGCTGCTCAGTCCATCGATAAGAGGGTTGAAGAATATGCTATCAATCTGCGAGGCCTATGCGGTGGAGCATGGCTTGATATATAACACCAAGAAGAGTGAGCTTATGGTGTTTAAAGCTCCTAAACAGCAATCGCGCAGTGTTCCACCTGTAAGTCTCAATGGCGTGGCTCTGAGTGTTGTTAGTAGATTTAGGTATCTCGGTCACATTGTTACAAGCGACCAAAGGGACGACAAAGACATAGAGAGGGTAGCGCAGGGCATTGTCAGTGAGGAGCAATATGATTGCCCGCTGGTTCGCTCGTTGTGACGCGGGTGTCAAAGTAACACTTTTTAAGGCGTTCTGTCAGTCGTTTTACTCGAGTGGCCTGTGGGTGTCATATACGCGACGAGCTTACAGTGTACTGCGTGTTCAATATAATAATGCCTTCAGGATGCTGTTGGGACTGCCGTGGCGCTGTAGCGCGTCGGGCATGTTCGCGGAGGCTTGCGTGGACGGTTTCCACGCAATTATGCGTAAGAAAGCGGCCTCATTACTGCAGCGTCTGCACGGTAGTAACAACAGCATTCTGAGAATGATCGCTGCCAGACCAGACTGCCCCTTCCAGAAGATCTGGATAGGGACCGCCATAGGTCTAAGTCAATAAAAAACCTATTGTTTATTATAGTAGCGAAAACTAACAATACTAACATGGTTACTTAACCACTATTGTTACTAACACCCAAATACTAACAATAATACCTATGGACAATTGTAGTCTGAAAATAAATTGATATTTAATTTAATTTTAATTAAAAATGGCAGGGAATACAAATTATATAGGTACTCATACAAATCATTATAACAATGCGACATCAGCTGCAAAAAACTACGAATATCCATCCCCAAGCTCGTTACTGAGCGTAATGACCACAAAAACTATGTAACTGGCAGGTATGTAACCACAGATAGAAATTCTACTAGATGGTGCCCGCGGCTACGGTCTCGTGAAATTCTATTGCCGTACCCGCATTCCATGGGAACGTATTTTAGTAGCTTATGCGTTTTTCCTGATCCGTTCAGCCGTTAGAGCGAGATTGAATCTACTCAAATGGGTCACAAGTTCCAGACGCCCGCCGTCGGGGTGTATTTCCTTGTGCCACGCTATGGACCCGGCGGCACGGTGAATCCATGGAATGCAAAGAAAAAGGTCTCCAAATCCAAACGTTCAAAACTTTTACATTATATTAATATTAGTTGAATAGATTTATAGAGCAGGAGGAGGATATCTTTTTGGAGTTTGCGTTGTGACACGTAGCAAACTAACGGCCTAAAGGTGCGGTTCCACTAAGGTGGAGCGGAGAGGAGCTCATGGCTTTAAATACACATCTCTTCTCCGCTCTGCACTGTGATTGGTGAATCGCGGCACAGCTCCTCTCCGCTCCACCACAGTGGAACCGCACCTTAAGTCTGGAACGACACATAATATTTTATCAATTTTTTTTACACCTGGAGTAAGTTCCTGTGGAATACAAGAACGGGCGCCATCTAGTTCAATATATTTCTGTGTATGTAACACGTGATAACGAACGCCTTTTCAGTATCACTGTTAGCTTGTTCATGGTTTTAATTGCAATGTAGATAAAAGTTTTTCAAACAGCCGCCATTCCGTCAAATATTTAAAAAATTACAAGCCGGATTTTCGGACTATTATGACGTGAATATTGCAGTACCTACTACTATTTATTTGCCTACAGAAAATGATAATATAAATATTATCCCAGTATTATGGAGGCCTTTCACATGGCAATACATCTTGAACGGTCGTATGTGGCATTAAATAGTAGCAGTACTATTGACTACTAACGAACTATAATAATCTACCTATATATCAATTTAGGTATTGCGGCCGCCATGTCCTAAATGTGAGGCGAAGGTATGAGCTTTAGAGCTAGTGTATAGACTCTGTTCGCATCGTTAGCTCTGTGACCTGATCATCCTTTCCATTCTAAAGACTACTACTAGTGCTAAGATGGCGACAGCAGAAGTCATCACGTACGCAGTCTGTGCGCTTTAAGATTATTTTTGAAAAGCAATTAGTATGCTAACTGATCATAAATTTAAATATGGAAAAAGAATTGGTTTCGAGCAGGATTCGAACCTGCGTCTTCGGCGATCCGTGCCGACGCGTTATCCACTCCGCCACCGAAACCTACTCGGAACCAACCAAATTTTCCACCTTATTATACGTCTTGGGGCGACGTAGGTACCATCTACCGGCACTTTTTAGAAAGTTACACGGCACGGATGTATAGAATTGCACCTATATTCATTCGATTTATGATGAAACCAGCCCGAACATTAAGATTATTTTTGAAAAGCAATTAGTATGCTAACTGATCATAAATTTAAATATGGAAAAAGAATTGGTTTCGAGCAGGATTCGAACCTGCGTCTTCGGCGATCCGTGCCGACGCGTTATCCACTCCGCCACCGAAACCTACTCGGAACCAACCAAATTTTCCACCTTATTATACGTCTTGGGGCGACGTAGGTACCATCTACCGGCACTTTTTAGAAAGTTACACGGCACGGATGTATAGAATTGCACCTATATTCATTCGATTTATGATGAAACCAGCCCGAACATTAAGATTATTTTTGAAAAGCAATTAGTATGCTAACTGATCATAAATTTAAATATGGAAAAAGAATTGGTTTCGAGCAGGATTCGAACCTGCGTCTTCGGCGATCCGTGCCTTGCCTTCGGTGGCGGAGTGGATAACGCGTCGGCACGGATCGCCGAAGACGCAGGTTCGAATCCTGCTCGAAACCAATTCTTTTTCCATATTTAAATTTATGATCAGTTAGCATACTAATTGCTTTTCAAAAATAATCTTAATGTTCGGGCTGGTTTCATCATAAATCGAATGAATATAGGTGCAATTCTATACATCCGTGCCGTGTAACTTTCTAAAAAGTGCCGGTAGATGGTACCTACGTCGCCCCAAGACGTATAATAAGGTGGAAAATTTGGTTGGTTCCGAGTAGGTTTCGGTGGCGGAGTGGATAACGCGTCGGCACGGATCGCCGAAGACGCAGGTTCGAATCCTGCTCGAAACCAATTCTTTTTCCATATTTAAATTTATGATCAGTTAGCATACTAATTGCTTTTCAAAAATAATCTTAATGTTCGGGCTGGTTTCATCATAAATCGAATGAATATAGGTGCAATTCTATACATCCGTGCCGTGTAACTTTCTAAAAAGTGCCGGTAGATGGTACCTACGTCGCCCCAAGACGTATAATAAGGTGGAAAATTTGGTTGGTTCCGAGTAGGTTTCGGTGGCGGAGTGGATAACGCGTCGGCACGGATCGCCGAAGACGCAGGTTCGAATCCTGCTCGAAACCAATTCTTTTTCCATATTTAAATTTATGATCAGTTAGCATACTAATTGCTTTTCAAAAATAATCTTAATGTTCGGGCTGGTTTCATCATAAATCGAATGAATATAGGTGCAATTCTATACATCCGTGCCGTGTAACTTTCTAAAAAGTGCCGGTAGATGGTACCTACGTCGCCCCAAGACGTATAATAAGGTGGAAAATTTGGTTGGTTCCGAGTAGGTTTCGGTGGCGGAGTGGATAACGCGTCGGCACGGATCGCCGAAGACGCAGGTTCGAATCCTGCTCGAAACCAATTCTTTTTCCATATTTAAATTTATGATCAGTTAGCATACTAATTGCTTTTCAAAAATAATCTTAATGTTCGGGCTGGTTTCATCATAAATCGAATGAATATAGGTGCAATTCTATACATCCGTGCTGTGCGCTTTATTCGCAGACTGCGTATGTGATGACCACTGCTGTCGTAATACAGTGCGCGGGACAATCTGCGGTGAGAGTAGCGAGTGTTTTGTTTAATAAACTACCTTTTGAATTCAGAATCATTCACAGGTATGGCCAAACAACGTTTTACAAAATAGCTTACTTGGTAGTCCTGGGACATCCTTCCGAGGGCTTACCCGGGGCTCACAACCATAGGCTGTTGGGCGTTGCGTGAGGTTTTTTAGTCGGTAGGAGTCCGGCATAACATCCATGAGGATTTTCCCTCACGTAAAATAAAAAAAAAAAAAAAAAAAAAAAAAAAGCTTACTTGGTAGAGATTGGTCTTCGACAAACCAACCCGCCTATAAACAGAAACCGTTTAAGTGGAGAGCACAGTACACTCAAGTGCAGGATTTATTAGTGCGGTTCGGTTAAACAACAGTCATCTCTATTGCATCGTTGATCGTTAGCTGGGCCCTCTACAGCTCGTTAACTTGTCACTACCATGCCACTATGATAGAGTTACTCAAATCGACCTATATTTATGAAAACAATTTTAGAAGTCAAAGTGATGTTTGCGGCTTTGCTAGCTCAGTGTTCTGCAAATGATCCTGGTGTGCGTTATTGTCAATATTGAGATAGGTGACCGTTTGTAGCATTTCGATTTATACACCTTAAGCACGCTAAGGTTTTGGTCCCAGATTTCTCCCAGATATAATGGTAAACTTTAAGCCAACTTGAAGGCGGTATATAAAATATCCTCAGAAGGTAACCAGTCTGTTCTTGTCCTTTTAAATGCGATACGACAATAGACTCGAGTGTTGCAAATGTCCATATGAACTTTTCTATAACCTTAGTGATATAAAAACCGCCCAAGTGCGAGTGGGACCCGCCCATGAAGGGTTCCGTAGCAGCAAGTAACAGAGTAGAAAAGTTCTTTTAGTTCGTTGTAACTTTCATTGATGTTTTAACACGTTTGCAGTGGTAAAGATTTTTCTAGTCGAAAATTGCGGTTTATGACGTATTAAAAAAAAAACTACCAACTCGATCTGGTTCAAACCAATTATCGTTGGTAGATTTTATGGCAATGTACATCTTATTTTTTTTTAGATTTATCGTTCTCTTAGTTTAGGAGTTAGAGGGGGGGGGGGGGGGCACATTTTTTCACTTTGGAAGTGTCTCTTGCTCGAACTATTCACTTAAGAAAAAAATTATGTTAGGAACCTCAGTAGCATTTTTGAAGACCTATCGATAGATACGCCACACGTAGGTATGGCTCTGATAAAAAAATAATTTTGAGTTTCAGTTCTGAGTATGGGGACCCCCAAAATTAACTGCTTTTTTTCTAGTTTTCTATAAAAATCTTAATGCGGTTTACAGAATACATCTACTTACCAAGTTTCAACAGCATAGGCCTTATGGTTTTGGAGAAAAGTGGTTGTGACACACGGACGGACAGACATGACGAATCTATAAGGGTTCCGTTTTTGCCATTTGGCTACGGAACCCTAAAAACGAAACATACTACACAGAGGCAGTCAAAAACAAATCAATGTGATATTTTTTGAATTATCGAGTTATTTATTACAGAGAGCCTAAGCCACAACTGAAAAGAATGTAACTTTCTGTTTGCGATTAGTCTAGTTTGTAATGAATTTGTAATGAAATTAATCATAAGAAGTGCTTGTTGCCCCGCGGACTCTGTGCTGTCTAAACGATCACTGCAGTAAGCAACTTTCACTATGGCCGGTCCTTGGATGGTTTACCATCCATGTGCCCGCTGTGTGACATTTATTTGAGCATTTTCGTGCTTCGGAAGGCTCGTTAAGCCGTTGGTCCCAGTTGCCAGTAAAATGGCAGTCATTAATCCAAGTTGAAAATTTTAACAGCAGACAGTCATGATCTGCGCCTGTCCACTTCAACACGGCAATACGGCTCACCACCGTGAGAAAAATTCTGAAATGGTGAAATATAGGCATAATAATACGCCTCTGCCCTACCCTTTCGACCGTGAAGGCCTGACCAAATGTATGTATGAAATTATTCAAAATTTGTCAACACTAGTAACTACCCGCCGCGGCCGCCCCCTCCGTTTTAAAGTTAGCTATTCCATTTCACAATATTGGAAGTGAAATTCTGAAAAATCCTTTCTTAGCTTGTGCCTTTAATATAAGAGTAGCTTCCTGGGGTATCCTTCCGAAGGCTTACCCGGGGCTCCCAACCGTAGGCTGTTAGTCAGGATACGTGTAGTTTTTGGTCGGAGTTCGGCATAGCATCCAAGTAGGATTTTCCTCACGTTAAAAAAAAAAGAGTAGCTTACTCTAAAATAGTCAAGTTTCTTGATTTTTTACTGGTTTATTTATCCTAATTACTACGCACTTCCATAATAATTATGTATTGGAAATCAGTAGTAAGACGTAATAAGTTTAGTTGATATCATATTTTCCTGGTGCTATGAATCATTATCTCGTTACAGCAGCAATTATTATAATCGACGGTGCCTATTGAATATTTATTACAAGCCTACAGGGGAGGTTGAAGAAAATTAGATATCAGAATCCTGTAAGGAAAAGTGCGCGATTACGTCCGTATTATGATTTTTTTTCAATCACTGTTCTAATATTATTCAGCTTGTTAATATTAAAACGTCATTTATTTACCAAAATAAAACTTAGCAAAAGAACCGGCCAAAAAAATGTATGATGTATTACATAGTGAAGCACAGAGGGAATTCGGACTGATAAATGTGAATATGTCTTTTATTTGATATTTTTTACCTGGACATGATGTGATATGAAATGTTACGAATTATGTTGTGTCGGTGGGTGCGAGTCTTAAATTCAATTAGAGGAGCGTCTTGATGCGCGTCTTTCTAACATCATACATTTTTTTTTAGATTTATCATTCTCTTATTTTAGAAGTTAGAGGGGGGGGGGGCTCATTTTTCCACTTTGTTTCCATCAGTTTCCTCAATAACATTTTTGAAGACCTACTACCCACACGTATGAGCTCGATAAAAAAAAATTGAGGTTCAGTTCTAAGTATGGGGACCCCCAAACTGTTTGCTTTTTTTCTATTGTTATGGGAAATTCTTAATGCGGTTTACAGAATGCATCGACTTACGGGGTTTCAATAGCTATAGCATAGGCTTTACAGTTTCGGAGAAAAGTGCTTGTGACATACGAACGGACATACAGACAGACATGAAGAATCTATAAGTGTTCCGTTTTTGCCATTTGGATATGGAACCCTAAAAAGGAAAAGTAGAAACCCAGTTGTATCGGCATTACTAAATTCGGCCTCAAGTCGTACTTATGCTTGAGGCAGTGAGGGTTCCCGCATTGAGTCATAGTCTTTTTTTTACATTACGTAATATCAAACGTAGTGAAATAAAATAAAATAAATCAATTTCCCAGAAACAGAACTTCAACGGACTCATTAGTCTAATAAATTGAAGAGTTCTGCTCAGAAAATACTTAGTCAACGAATGAGCGTCATTTATATCCATCAAAGTTGGAGCTCTTCACGAGATCTGATCATTTTTCTCTTTTAAAAACCACTCACTGACTTATCTCGGTACTGAGCGCCTATTGTGTGTATTTTATGTGCCATTTTTATTTCTCTTACATTATGTAAACACCTGGAACCCGGCAGTGTGACTACCGAACTTTTTTAGCTTTACTTATTACAATTTTTCCTTTAAAGTAACAAAGTTCCAAATCTTCTATAACAATAGGTAGGTAGTATAAAATCAAAAGGATTCTTTTTTGTAATTTTGAATGTTAAAATTTTGACTCAACTTTGTTTTCTTTTTTTGTAGTTTTGAATGTTAATTAACTTAATTTTGACTCAATAAATTTTCATTTGCGTTTGGGAACATTTTTAATACCAAACGATTCTATAAATTTATAGGATATACCTAATATCAATTAGGTACCAAAATTTAACTGATGTTTATTTGTTTTTCGGTGGAATACCTTTATTATGGTATCCTGGATGTGTAATGGTAATGATTGATACAATTTTATCCAAGTAAGAACGAGAAAGCAGCTTTTCTATACTTTTATAAAATAAAGAAGAATATATGCTTGCTTAAATGCACAACCAATTTTAAAAATTCACTATTTTGAAAGCTAAGGTATTTCGGGGCAATCAACGAGTACATAAAGGAGCGTGGCAGTAATAATAAATAGCTCCTTGCAGATTTTCATTTACATTATTTTCAAAATTCTGCCATGTATGTGTTTAATGGGTATTACAGGGTTTGTAGTGTTTCACAAGCGAAGCATTGGGGGTACACTAGTGTTGTATGAAAGAACCATAAAAATGTAACAGAATTTATCAGTTCATCGTTAACTACCTCGTAACAATACGCAACGTATCCATTTGTCAAACTTATAGCCGAATGTACCGTCATAAAGCGTTCATTGATATTCCACAATATCCTACTTATATCGTAAATGTGAAACTTTGTAAGTTTGTTGGTCACGTAATAGTTGGACTGAACTATCTGGTTTATCAATTATGCACTGAGATGGGAAATTATGCTACAGTCTATAGTTTGTCCTAGTTTCAATATTGACCACTTATTACGAGGAACCAAATCCAACTGGTGAAATTACGCCCCAGCTTACCCCTCCAAATAAAAAACGTGACTATATTCAGAATCAATGTAGGTGGAACTATAAGTATTTGTAAACTTATGCAGAAAAGTAGAAATGCCTCTGTGACCGGGATCACCAGTTTTATGTGCCTTACGAAGCCTGGCTCGTAAATAGAATTGCCACAAAGCAGTCCCCCATCTTTGGACCAGCTACAACGAAAGATGCTGTGTATGAGTTAACTGGGTAATATTATAATAATGTACAATGTTAGATGCGTCTGTTACACAAAATAAGATCTATACATTGTGTTCAAGTTGTTCAGAGCAAGCAGACGAGTTCCGCTTTGTTCCCACATGAGTGAAATAATTAGAGTTATGGAATTAGAACAACTAAAATTACATTTAACTTGGTCGGTTAGTTATAAACTTGACTGAGGTGATCTATTCTACTCCACTTTATAAACTCGTTAGGAACTTTGAAAATTTATCGTTTTGTCTGTATTCTCAGAACTTAGGTACATATTAGTTTAGCTTTGACGTAAGTTTTAATTGACAAAATAATACTCTTTCAAAATTTTGAAAAGAACCTCATGTGTTCTAAAATTAATTTTCAAAATATCCGAATACACGTTCCATTGATATAGCTACCTATTCTTAGATTTAGACATTTTGCTGAAACAAAAGTACTCTCAGAAGTTTCAGCCCAACTCCTTCAATCAAAATTGGAACTCAATTAAAATATAATAGGTATACCTACAATCACAGAAAATGTAGAACATACAATATTAAAAAAAAACTTGCTCTGTTTCTCACACAGTTTTGGTTGTCGAAGCTAAAAAGGCTTGGTAGAGAGCAAATTAATCACGTCACAGTTTATAGGCAAACGATGTCAGAAGTAACAACTAGTTATTTTTTAAAAGAACCGGCCATGTACGAGTCGGACTCGCCCATGAAGGGTTCCGTAGCAGCAAGTAACATAATATAAAAGTTCTTGCAGTTCGTTGTAACTTTGATTGATGTTTTAACCAAAGACTTCTATATAAACTGAGGTAGACGCGCCGTACTCTAACAAACGAGATTTCAAAAGCAATCCTCAAATACACACATTAATAAGACTACACTCACTTAAAATTTTTTACGTTATTGTCACCACGCACAATAGCAATATACGAATAGAAAAAGAGTAAACGAGAAGGCGTATGGACTCCGATTGCAAGTCGAGCGAGCACCTACTTTCGAAGTTTTGACTCACAACAGTGCGAGCAACGCTGCTAATTAGCTCAGTTTATAGGTTTCAAAAATCGGTGCGTAGGGCATGTCTACCTCAGTTTATATACTGCCGTCCTTAGGATAAACAACGCAATCGACATTTTTGACGAAATTGTGTTATTAGTATATTCGGAATCACCGAAAAGAGATCTACAAGAATCAATTACTCATTTTTTGATATCTTGATTAGTTTTCATTTTATTGTTAAGCATAAACAGCGCAATTAATGCATTTTCAACTTTTTACTAATCATAAGCATCGTAAGCAAACATGCGTTGTTTATGACTCGTATTTAATATGAATTTTAATTAGCCCGTCTTAAGCGGAGTAACGCAAGTGTGTATTTACGATTATTATGACTAGAAAAGTAAAGGCAAAGAAGGTCTATTTCAAAGATTGTTGCTCTTAACAACTAAAAAATAAAAATATTTTGGTTAAAATTTGACTTGTAACTGGAAATTTTAGCAAGAGGTCATAGAAAAAAGTAATTATCACAGTGATCGTTAACAAAGTATTGAATTATAGCAAACTACGTCGGACATTTGATTAATTAATGATGTATTTTAATATTTTATGAAATGATAATGAAAGAAAGAAAGAACAAGTTTTTATTCTACATTAATGCCTAATAATAAAACAATTTCACATTTCAACTTATAGTTTTATGTCCCACGTAATAGGTGGTGATCCACGTAATCTTTAAGCTATTTTATGATTAAGCAAACAAGGCAGTTTTATACGCTGCTTGATGAGCCTGATGAAGAAATACACCTCCTTTCATACACCATGTGTGACGTAAACGAAGTTGCGAGGGTCAGCTAGTGAATTATAAATCAATAAATAATTATAAATTTGATAATGTTACATAGTATTTTAATTAAAATTATAATATATTTTTAATATAATAATACTGACAGGTGCCCTTACGTAGGCGACTCGGTAATGAGCCTCTTTAGTGCTGCTATTCAAAGCTCCCGGGGTTAAAAAGAGACGAATACACTGAGCTCCTAATGTTGTACTACGACAGAAAAACTATATTTTGAATAGCTTAGTTCTATAATAGCAGAAAGGGGGGAGAGAAACGTACCATACGGCCTGGAAGATACAGTTGACACTAGTTCCAAGGCAGGGTTCAATGTACCTAATAGTTTGTGTCATTAAACAATTTATTATAGATTATCATAAGGTATATAGTCTCACTTTGTAGATTTTAATTCACAGTAGTAAAGGATAACCACAGATGTAACGCGAATTGAAATCCTTTATGATATAAGACAGCAAAAATTGACTATAGATATTACTAGTCGCTTAGTTCTGGCTGGATTTCTTTAATATAATGATAGTAGCACCTCCGTCCGACATGCGTTTTTCTGGGTCGTAAAGGAAACAGAAGGATTAAGTTAAGGAGTTCTTGAAAACACTCGTCTTAATAGATTTCGTAGAATGCAGTCAAAGCTAATAAAGATTTCGTAGGATAATATTTGATACTAGCTGAGCCCGCAACTTCGTTTACGTCACATAAGGTGTATGAAAGGAAAGGTATTTCTTCATCAGAGTCATCAAGCAGCGTCTGAAACTGCCCTGTTTGCTTAATCATAAAAGAGCTTAATGATTAAGTCTATTTTAAAACAATTCAGTCCACGCCTTCGGCGCGGACTGAATTGTTTAAAAATAGTCTTAATCATTAAGCTCTTTTATGATTAAGCCAACACGCCAGTTTAGGTTCACTCACATTCAAAGAAACCCCTACAATTAAAATTTTCAAAATATCTGATTCTTTAAAAGTGTTATAACTCTTTTATTTCTAAACCGATTTACATAAAACAAACGCTAAATGTTAACTGGAGCAAACCTCAACACAATAAAAAAAACCGCATTGCAATCGGTTGAGCGGTTACTGAGATTAGCGTGCACGACCGTACAGACAAACAGATATACAGACATACAGACATACAGACAAACAGACAAACAGAGAAAAATTGTAAAAATCATTGTTTTGGGTTCTATTGCGTTCATAAAGCCCCCCTATAATATTTTTTCTTATTTATCTTCCATGTACAGACAGCGACCTGTTACGATTTTATTATATGTATTGATTTGTTTAATTAAGTACGTAAAATTAAACGCATGCGAGCTTCTCTAAAAGAATTTACTAGTCATAATGAACACATTTGCTACGTATAAGTTATAAAATTGGAACATACGTCGAAGTAATCCCATATCTTTACTAGACATAAACATCACAAAATGCATTTACTAGAGATAAATGACGCATCTGCAGCACATGCGTTGATAATGCTTAGTGATTTAGTATTATTGCAGGGAATATTTACTAGCCTTAAACATTTTTTCTTTATTTTAAATAATGAAATAAACTAATTGTATAAATATAGTATCGTACATGCAAAGTTCACATTTCAAGGAATCGAACAAAACAATAAAACTTAGAATATTCCTGTTAGTTTCCGAGAGACAATAAAAAAAACTAAAAAATCTTTAAACGCGATTTACTCGAAAGTTACTTCCAAGCAAGTGCGTTGTTTATCCTTATGCCGGCAGTATAGAAGTCTTTGGTTTTACCCTTAAGCCCTACACCTATTTTGCCAACCGATTTTCCTACAGGGGGTGCTGGAGTACCCCAAATTGAAATTTCTGTAATTGTTGAAAAATGCATCAATTATTAAATAGTATGTTTTAATAATATTAATTAGGAACATAAGATATCAAATTAGTCTTAATATATGAAATCAATCTTAATTTGAGCACCTTGTGGAAACTTTGATCTGATGCTCTAAGAAAATTAGTATTTTGCACCTAAGGCACAAAGTCCTGATTTTTATGTCCTGAAGCTTGGACAAAGGGCACAATGTCCTTGGCTAGAAGGTGCAGTAGTAGGATCTGAAGATTCTTTAGATTTTTTGAGGATAGCTCCAATAGACTTTTTCAGATCCCGCCTCAAAGATGGTACCTGGTAACGCTTTTGCAAATGTTCACAATTGAGCCTAATTGTTTTAGAAATGTACGTCTGAACTTTGTATTTCCTGTTGTAAAACTGTTGAGTACCTAATGAAAACCCACGAGTTAATTCCAGCAACATATTTAGTAACTGGTAAAATAAACACAGTGGCCAATGTCTGTTTTCTCTTTCGACGGAACATTTTTTTGCCCAAGCATGAAAAACATCTAAATCACCTTTAGTTGTAATGTAAAAATGAATTATTGCTGTCAATTGCACTTATATACATACATACAATATATATACATGCGTGTATACAAATACTTCTACAAAACCAAAGCAAGTAGTGAATAAAAATACTACCAACACTTATTGCCTATTTTCCTACACTGGGGTGCAGACGCACCCCACAGCACTTGTACAGGTGACCATACTATACGACTGTCGTCGCGGCGTTGATTAATCGCAAGCACTAATCACCAAACTAAAGTACTGTAACGCGCAAATCTGTGGTTAGTAAGGTAACTGAGATATTCTCAAAACAAATCGGTCTGGGGTTCACCAGCACCCCATGTAGGGTTCCAGGGTTAACACGTTCCCTGTGGTAGTGATTTTTCTAGGCAAAAATTGTGGTTTATGACGTACTAGCGACCCGCCCCGGCTTCGCCCGGTTGCAATGCTGATACTAAATACACTAAGTACAGAAAAATTGTGAACTTTAAAGCATTGTGGATCCCAAACCCGCAGGGATACCTACGCGGAAAATTTTTATGATTATTAAATGAATATTAAAGACCATACTTAGTTGCTTATCAAAATATAAGGTGAGACCTTTATACTTTGATACTGAACTGAGAAATTGAACCAAATAAATTTTCCCTCACAATTTTTTTATTTTAATTATTTTTTTAGGCATAAATGAGTCATTTTATGGAAAAGTTGTAGTACTAAATGTTAATTAGCACTATATTTTCTATCCAAAACAAATTTGACATCTTAGATCGTATGTCCACCTATTTTAAAATACGGACCAGTGTGCGGCCGGCCGGTACGGCCGCAAACGCTACGTCCCGCAATTTTATATCTGTAATATCTCAGAAAATATTCATTTAAATCATATGCTGTAAAGGGCCACATAGATCTATATTAAATAAACAATGTATTTAAGGTATTTAATTGAATAAAGATTAATAATGTATTAGTTAAAACCGCTTCGCAAATAAGCCATTATTTGTAGTAAAAAGTAAATGACTTGAAAATGTTATTGTGGGATATCCATAACAGATAGAGATATGCCATCGCGGAGTTTTCTGTAGACATTTACAATGTGTACAATACTTAGTACATTACTTTGATAAATCTCGTAGGATTCAGCCTGCGTTTGCAATGTAAGTGGAAAAAATGTAATTATTTACGACATCGCATTAGAAACCTCAAAAATAACAGTATTTCTCCACTATTTAATGGATGTTATTATACATATAAACCTTCCTCTTTAATCACTCTATCCATTTAAAAAAACGGCATCAAAATCCGTTACGTAGTTTTGAAGATTTAAGCATACAAAAGGACATAGGTACAGAAAAAGCGACTTTGTTTAATACGCTTTTATTAGGTCGTCGTGTATGTAACTAACAATGTAATGGAATCTTAGGACACAAATTTAACCATCTTCCAAGGATCGTAGCGTCATGAAAATTGGCAGATGTATGTAGTTCTGATGACAATACAATAATATAGTACTGTCAAACTGATATGATGATGGAGCCGGAAGATAGGTACTGAAAACACGTGGAATCTAAGGTAGCTAATTTAACCAGCTTCCAAAGATCATAGGGTCATGAAAATTGGCAGCTGTATGTAGTTCTGATGACAATACAATAATATGGTACTGTCAAACTGATATGATGATGAAGTCGGAAGATAGGCACTGAAACTTCGATGGAAAAAGTGGAATCTAAGGTAGCTAATTTAACCAGCTTCCAAGGATCGTAGCGTCATGAAAATTGGCAGATGTTTGTAGTTCTGATGACAATACAATAATATAGAACTGTCAAACTGATATGATGATGGAGCCGGAAGATAGGTACTGAAAACAAGTGGAAACTAAAGTAGCAAATTTAACCAGCTTCCAAGGATCGTAGGGTCATGAAAATTGGCAGCTATATGTAGTTCTGATGACAATATAAAAATATGGTACTATCGAACTGATCTGATGATGGAGCGGGAAGATATGCACTGGAACTTCGTGATGGAATATCGTATTATATCTGTTTTTGGATTCGTCAGAAAAGTCTTGTAATGAACTTTGACCAGGCTTAGGTTTCAGGGGTTTAATAACCTTTTTTTAATTGACTTGTAAAACTATGCAATGGAATCTCAGGTAACTAATTTAACCATCTTCCAAGGATCGTAGCGTCATGAAAATTGGCAGATGTTTGTAGTTCTGATAACAATACAATAATATGGTGCTGTCAAACTGATCTGATGATGGAGTCGTAAGATATGAACTGTAACTTCATGATTGAACATCGTATCATAGCTGTGTTTGGATTTGTTAGAAAAGTCTTGTAATGAACTTTGACCACGATTAGGGTTTAAGGTTATAACAAACTTGTTATATATTGAAGTTAATATTGAGTATAAATATTGACTACGTCTGCAAAAAATGTATGTGTATTAGAGTATCTAATAATGAAATATTTTCACATTAGTCGAACTCAGACAAAACACCATGTAATACAGAAATCCCTACTAATATCATAAATGCGAAAGTAACTCTGTCTGTCTGTCTGTTACGTTTTCACGCCTAAACCACTGAACCAATTTTGATGAAATTTGTTATAAAGATAGTTTAAGTTTAAGGGAAGGACATAGGCTACTTTTTAACTGACTGCGCAAAAGGAGGGTAATGATTTTATGCGATAACAACTTCTACGCCGATGAAGCCGCAAGGAACAGCTAGTAAAGGTATAAATGTTTTGACTAAAAAGTATAAAATAAATAAATGGTTTAAAAACCATAGAAAAATACGCTTTTATAATGCACGAAAAAAGCAAAAATAAATTATGGATCGTTCAAGTTGCCTCTATTTCTAGGCTGAAGTGTAAACTATGTGCTTTTAGTTATAATATTTGATTGTAAAAGCGTGGGGCGCTATAACAAGAAAGACTTTTTGGTAAGCAAATTCCTATTAATACTAATGCTTTTATAATAAAAATCCAGGCGAAAGCTGCATGAGGTCGCACAAGAGCATAACGTTTATGCTGCCAGAGGGAACGCCTTTTCTTTCAGGCAATTAAGTATATACATGAGGGGAATACGTTAACAGTGGCAAAATGTAGAGTTCTTGTTCGAGAACGAGATATCTTTGGTTACCGTTAAAAACCCGCTTGGGGATATATGCGTTTGTATTCTTATTACATGATTACTACATATTGTACAAAATAACTCGGAATGCCGAAACTTTAAGGACCTACCTATGAATTATCTAATAGAGATCCGTAACGTTAATAGGTTTGCTCCTATTACGCGGGCGTCACGAAAAACTGGCCAAAGTGGGTGTTGAAAATGCATAGGCGTGATTAACTACTTTACTTTTCAAGTAAGTGTGTTATGCATTTCAATTAAAGCCTATCATCGTTAATACATTTCCGAAATATAAAATTATATTAATAATAGTAAAAGTCACAAAAGATATACAGGATGAATTTTTCAAAAGGGATTGAATGACCAAATCCGAAACTATAAGGAATAGCAAAAAATGCTCAAAGGAGTCACGAGCCCGATGTTGATGAAACTTAAAACCTCATCATTAGATTTTTAAAAAACCAATAATCCTAGCTGGGAATCGAATCCATTGATTTTGAAAAAAAAAACGCACCCTATATTATTACACCAGATGATAGTTAGATAGATAGATAGATAATATACTTTATTGTACACAGAAATCACAAAAAATACAGATATTAAGCATTTACTTCAGTACAATGGGCGGCCTTATCGCAAACAGCGATCTCTCCCAGGCAACCTTTTATTATATATATATATAGCAACCAGGCTATTAAGGATCTTATTCTGGGAAGTAATGACATGCGGCAAACTAAAGGAAAGTGTTCATCTTAAACAAAATACAACTTATTTTTCTTACGTTAACTGATTAATTGTTCAAAATTTAGACCTCAGGGATCGTACTGCATTCAATATTATTGATTCCGTTTATAATATTCTCCAAAGAATCATTCTGAGCATGATTGAGAACACGGAATAGTTACGATTTATTCTGGAATTTCAAACGAAACAAATTATGATACAAAATTTAGGTACATGAAATCTGAATTCTATTAAAATTCCAAACTTTCCTTAAATTGCCGTATATCATTACTTCGCAGAATTTGATCCTTATCAGCGACACTATCGTATGGTTTAATAATAAAGGGTGTGTCATTTTTTTCAAAATCAATGGGTTCGATTCCCGGCTAAGATTACTGGTTTTTCAAAAATCTAATGATGAGGTTTTAAGTTTTATCAAAATCGGGCTCGTAACTCCTTTGAGAGTTTTTAGATATTCCTTATAGTTTCGGATTTGGCCATCCAAGCCCTTTTCAAAAATTCACTCTGTATAATAGCGTGACAGTGTAAATTAATATTTTAAAAACACGAGAAAAACACGCTTTTATAAATGTGACCTTATCCTTAATGTGACAAGACATCAAGCAGCTTCCGCCAGGAAAGTCTTTCCTGTCCCAGCGCCCCACGCTTTTGCAATCAAATATTATAACTAAAAGCACATAGTTTACACTTCAGCCTAGAAATAGAGGCAACTTGAACGATCCATAATTTATTTTTGCTTTTTTCGTGCATTATAAAAGCGTATTTTTCTAGGGTTTTTTAAACCATTTATTTATTTTATACTATGTAGTGATTAAAAAAAACTACCTACTAGATCTCGTTCAAACCAATTTTCGTTAGAAGTTTTAATGGCAATGTACATCATATATTTTTTTTAGATTTTTTTTTTTTTTTTTATATTCAGCTCGCCAAATTGACGTCGCCACCAGCCTGATGGTAAGAAAGCAGTGGCGCATCTAGCGATTGGGGGCCACTTCTTACAGTGGTCCTCAAGTTGGCGGCCCTGTGATGTGCCTCTTCACGCTCCTCTTGAAGAACCCGGGATTGTAAGATGAGGGAAAGACGTGTGCGAGCAGGTCGTTCCATGTTTTTATAGTTCGACAGAGGAACGATCTTTTGAAACGCTCGGTTCTGGCGAAGATTCTCTCCACTGTGTATGAGTGGCATCTCTGCCCGGCACGCGTTGTTCGGGATCGGAAAGGAGATGGTGGTATCAGGTTGAAGAGCTCTTCAGAACATTCGCCGTGATACATTCGATAGAAGGCAGCCAAGGACGCTATGGTTCTTCGCTGCGACAAAGGTTCGAGGCCTCCCGTCACCTCAGGATAACCAATTATTCGGATAGCACGTCTCTGCATAGCGTCAAGCGCGTCTGACAAGTACCTCGCGGAGTCATCCCAAAGGTGAGAACAGTACTCGACGCAGGGACGAATCTGCGTCTTGTACAGTAAACATCTCTGATGTGGCGTGAAATACCGTCTCACCCTATTCAGGATTCCCAGTTTCCGCGAGGCCAGACCAATACAGCTCTCTATGTAGTTTTTGTGATTGAGCTCACGCCGGACGTCTATACCGAGGATCTCCAGGTTGTCCTTTAGTGGAATTGTAATGCTCTGAAGAGAGGGCAGGGGTAGGAATGGGGACTTTTTAGCTGTAAACGCACACGCCTGTGTTTTTCTGGCATTGAACTCGACCAGGTTGTCTGAACCCCATTGGGCAATGCGGCCCAGGTCCAGATCGAGATCCGCCACGAGTTGTCGTCTCTTCTCATCCACGTCGCCTCGCCCCGCCACTGGACGGCCAGAATAGCTCCCATGAAGAGTACTGTCATCCGCATAACAATGAATGCACCCAAGGGACAGCATGTCATTGATATGCAGAAGAAAGAGAGTTGGGGACAATACCGATCCCTGTGGTACTCCGGCATTTACCTGAAAAAAACAGGAAGCCTGACCATCACAGAGGACCCGAATCCGTCGCCCGTTCAGGAAGCTGGCCAACCAGCGGCACAACTGATGCGATAAACCATATGACGGCAGCTTGGAAAGAAGCGACGCATGCCATACCCTATCAAAGGCTTTTGCGATGTCTAGGCCAATAGCCAGAGATTCTCCATAGCCTCACCCCAGGTGTGCGTTATGTACGCTAGGAGGTCACCCGTTGATCGTTTCGGCCTAAAGCCATATTGGCGATCGTTAATTAACGAGTGATCCTCCAGATAGCGCATGAGCTGTTTGTTGATGATTAGCTCGAACACCTTGCAGATGACGGTGGTTACGGCTATGGGGCGAGAGTTGGCTGGATCCGACCGATCCCCTTTCTTGGGGATCGGTTGGACATTCGCCTCCTTCCAAGCATCCGGCACTTCTCCTGACGAATACGAAAGGCGATACAGGCGTGTTAGCGTTGGAGACAATTCAGCTGCACAATTCCTCAGCACCACGGCCGGAATGCCATCAGGACCACTGGCTTTCCGCGTGTCGAGTGACCGTGGCACCGCCCGCACATCGCACTGCCGGATTACAATTTCCGGCATCGTGGTTCCACAGTTGACGATAGTGGGAGGTTGCTTGCCACAGTCATCGACCCGGGAATTAGCCGCAAAGAGCTTGGCCAGCATTTCCGCTTTCTCTTGGGCCTTGTGAGCCAGTGATCCGTCAGGATAGCGCAGCGGCGGCAGCGAGGGCTTGCAAAAGTTGGCCTGCACGGCTTTGGCCAGTTGCCAGTATCCACGGCTGCCCGTCGGATGTGACGTGAGCTCCTGACCAAGCCGCGTGACGCGCTGGGCGTCCGCTCTCTTGAAGGCTCTCTTACTGGACCTAGTGGCTCTGTTGTACGCTGCCTTGAGGCGAGCCACATTCGAGTCGCGCACAGCTCAAGCCCTGATCCAGGCGCGGTAAGCCGCCTGTTTTTGTTGAACAGCTACGGCACACTCACGCCCGAACCAGGGGCGGGCTTTGCGGATGCTGGCGACATCAGTGTATGGAATGTAGTATTCCATACCTAATGTGATTTCACCAGCAACCGCAGAGGCGCTTTCCGATGAAGCCCTCCCTGCAAAGCAGCGCTGACTCCACGGGACGGCTGCAAAGTATTCTCGTAGTCCGTCCCAGTCTGCTGACGAGTAGTGCCACAGTCGCCGCGTCACCTCTACTGCCCTTGCAGGGGACGGTACCTGCAGGCGGGCACGCACAATACAGTGGTCGGATGTACCCAGTGGGGCGCTAACCGTCACACTGTACTGTGCTGAATTACTCGTCAGCAGTAAGTCCAGCAGGGCGGGTTCATGGTCTGACCTGTCCGGTATGCGCGTAATCCCGCGTACCACCTGGGTCAGACCATGGGAGAGTGCGAACGCGTGGGTGGCCCGTCCCGCAGGATCTGTCTTGAGGGACCCCAACCACTCAATGTGGTGAAGATTTATCATTTTCTTAGTTTAGAAGTAAGAAGGGGGGACACACATTTTTGCACTTTGGAAGTGTCTCTTGCAGAAACTGTTCACTTTAGAAAAAAAATGATCTTAGAAACCTCAATAGCATTTTTGAAGACCTATCCATTGATACCGCACACGTAAGGGTTTGAAGAAATAAAAAAATTAAATTTCAGTTCTGAGTATGGGGACCTCCAAAATTTACTGCTTTTTTTCTAGTTTTATGTGAAAATCTTAATGCGGTTCACAGAATACATTTATTTACCAAGTTTCAATAGCATAGGCCTTATAGTTTCAGAGAAAAGTGGCTGTGACATACAGACGGACAGACAGACAGACATGACGAATCTATAAGGGTTCCGTTTTTTGCCATTTGGCTATGGAACCCTAAAAACGCAAATGATGCTCTACATCCTAGGGCTAGTTATGTCATTTTGCGAACATTGGCTCCTGATATTTCTTTGTTCAAAAATACAAAACATGTAGTTATCAAGTATCAAAGCATTTGGATTGTAAACAAAAGGGTAATAAAGTAACTAAGTTCTGAAGTAAAATACCTACTTTACATAGCAACAGACCTGAAACATCAGTCATTAGTAGCGAGATATTTGTAACCCGTTCTCTTGAAAAGGGCATCAGTAAATAACTGAAATAAGGAGAAATTTACATAAATTCAGACACAAAAAAAACACAATACGTCTCTATTAAGAGGATCACAGACTCTATGTAAATACTGGCTCTGCTACACGGTTTCACTGTGATACACTACGAACTTCCTATCGCCATTTAATTCATAAGTACTCCTACTTATTATCCATCTACCTACATCGTGTTTACGATAACAATATTATAATTATAGAAATGTGTTATTCTTAGGAAATTTATTGTCATGTAGGTACTGCTCCGCTACTTTTGGTAGTACCATGGTGATACAAAGCATTTGTTACTTCAATTTAATTTACTTTCTTAAGGCGGAAGATTTTTTAGCAATTTCAAAGATAACAAACAAACCTGACCTTTGACTATTCTTTGAAGAATCAAGATTTACTTTAGTATCATCATACAAAGGGTATGAAGCCTAATAACATCTCCTGCGTGAAAAAAAAGGGACGTATAGCCAGACTTTATGCTTTTTTAATATAAAAATCTAAATACGCGCTACATGTTAACGAGGCTTTGTATAAAAAATATTACCATAATTTTTGTCAACATTTTCTTGTTAAGTATTTACTAAGCTAAAACAAGGCGCAACGTTTTGATACATTAACATGAAAGGGACTTTTTTGTGCCTGTGACATGAGCGTAGGCTTTAATTATACTGGAGTACTAAAAAGGATATCTAGCTCGAGACCGATAATATTATGATAATAATGCCTATGGTAATAAATAATAATTATTTTATGTAAGAAGTTCTGACCTTCTAGAACATACAGGATGGAAAAAAATGTTAAGAGTGCTTACACAATCACTGATAAATTATTTATTTTGATTTAAAAATCTGGTGAAAACTGACAGTGCTCTGTGAGTAGGTACTTACTATCAATTGGCTCTAACAACACTATATTCTAAATAATGATGATGTCTGTATAAAGGCAATAGAATTTTTATAATGAGAAAAAAAAATATGACGTCACTCGACTAATTAGGCTTTTGTGTTCCCTTTCTTTAAAATGCTTACTCTCTTTTTTTTCACTGGGACATATTATGAAAGATGTTATGCATTTTTTTTACTCTTAACTTAACTGGGTTTTAGTTTTATTTTTAAATCTCTGAAAAAAGTTTTAACTTAGATACGTTTCGTTTCAACATAGAACTAAAAATAACAATGTTTTTGTGAAAAAAGAAGTGTAGGTATGTACGACCTTGAATATGATACAGTTTCAACAATTTATTTACTTAAAATTATAATTCAACGTGAAACTAATTTATGAAAAAGATACATAAAAACTTGAGAGGTGTTAAGGGACTCCCGGATGGAACGAAGTTCTTTTCGATTAATTAGTGAAGGAACTATATTTCTTTTTTTTTCGTTTTAATATTTTTTTTATTATTAACAAATAAAATGTAATATAAACTTAATCAGTAGGCTCAATTTTAGTAAATGTATAAAAACAAAACAAAAACAACAACAAACACAAAAACAAATATAAAAAAATTGCGTGTACTTAGTGTACACACGTAAGAAGTGAAACTTCTTCATAAACTTAATTTTCACCTCACCTTAAATTAAGTCAAAAAGTACAAAAGTACAAAAGTCCAAAAGTCCAAAAGTCCAAAAGTCCAAAGTCCAAAGTCCAAAATCCAAAGTCCAAAGTCCAAAGTCCAAAAGTCCAAAAGGCCAAAAGTCCAAAAGTCCCAAAGTCCCAAAGTCCCAAGGTCTCAAGGTCCCAAAGTCCCAAAGTCCCAAAGTCCCAAAGTCCCAAAGTCCCAAAGTCCCAAAGGCCAAAAGTCCAAAAGTCCCAAAGTCCCAAAGTCCCAAAGTCCCAAAGTCCCAAAGTCCCAAAGTCCCAAAGTCTAAAAGTCCAAAAAGTCCCAAAGTCCCAAAGACCCAAAGTACCAAGGTCCCATCCAAAAGTCCAAAAGTCCAAAAGTCCCAAAGTTCCAAAGTCCCAAATACCCAAAGTACCAAGGTCCCATCCAAAAGTCCAAAAGTCCAAAAGTCCAAAAGTTCAAAAGTTCAAAAGTTCAAAAGTCCCAAAGTCTCAAAGTTCCAAAGTCCCAAAGACCCAAAGTACCAATGTCCCATCCAAAAGTCCAAAAGTCCAAAAGCCCAAAAGTCCAAAAACCCTTAAATGACATGCTATCCCTGGATAAAGTACTCTTAATTCGAATCCACCGTGGTGGGGAACAAAACAAAGATGGCGCGTAACCAAAAATCGTGACGTGACGCAAATTTTTTTCCAACGCCGATAAAGAAGTTTCACTTCAAAAATAAAAAAAACTTTTGAGAGCGAAACTCCTATTTGCTTTAGTGTTGCTCGTAAAGTTCATGTTCGTCCCCTGGCTAGCACTACCACTACCACTACCACTACCACTATCACTACCACTACCACTACCAAAAGTGTCGTTACAGCTTTTGGTCCTATTTTCACAGTCCCAAGTCCCTTTTGCAAAGCGCGATAAGGAACTTCGTTCCAAAAATTAACTTTTTTACATTTTGCGATTTGGCTGTTAAGCGTAAATTGTTCGTGCCTACGCTCCAAGCAAGCGCGTGCATAGCTAACACGCCGCGCGCAGAAAATGTACTGATTGCGATACGAAACAAGCATTTTTTCTTTCTTTCATAAATATAAAATGGAATCAAATATTTTAATATGAAAAACACTGCAGAAAGACCTAGCTTGATCGATTTCTCGCCCTGAAAACCTTCTACATACTAAACTAAATTACATACATACATATGGTCACGCCTTTATCCCCGAAGGGGTAGGCAGAGGCATATTATATGCCCACATTTCACCTTTGTATAATTTGTCCCACGTAATAGGTGGTGAGCCGTATTGCCGTGTTTAAATGGACAGGCGCAGGTTGTGACTGCCTGCTGTTGAAATAAAGCCTTCAACTTAGCTTAACGACTGCCATTTTACTGGCAACCGGGACCAACGGCTTAACGTGCCTTCCGAAGCACGGAAACGCTCAAATAAATGTCACAAAGTGATCACATGGATGGTCACCCATCCATGGACCGGCCATCGTGAAAGTTGCTTACTGCAGTGATCGTTTACAGAACACTGAGTCCGCGGGGCCACGAGCGCTTCCTAAACTAAATTAAAGTAGGTATTATTAGTTAAGGCTGCCATATTCAACCTTGACAAATCCTAAGGCAATTCGAAGGATTGCAGCGTACGCTTTTGCCGGATTTCATTCGATTCTAATAGATTATTTATAGATTTTATAACAGTAATCTGTTATAAACTCTGAGGGGTATTAAGAAAAAAATAGCCGTAAATATTGTTCTTAAGATCTATATCTATTTTATGACAAGTTTTTGTGCGGATTAAACAAATTTATTTAGATTAAAAAAGTACATTACTTGTTAAGATTTTTGCAATTATTTCTTATTTTTCGAGAGCGATTTCGATCGAACAAAGTATTCCTAATCGTGTTTTTAACCGTTAAAAAGGCAAGAGTATTTTTAATGAAAATTGAAATTGAAATTGAAATTGAAATTCATTTATTTGCTGAAGTATGGTACATAAGCTGTAAATTGTAATAATCTATTTGTTCACACACTTCGTCAGTTCCTTTCTGACATGCAAATGTTAAAATTAAATATACAATACATACATGCATCTTAAATAAAATTAATTAATTATGTCAAAGAATATAAATCAAAATGTCATGTGTCAGAATATAAAACTCAAACAAAAGTAACAATAATTCAATGTTAAATTACAAATAAAAAATGTCACAGAATCAAAACATAACAAATTTCTTTTCATTTAAAAGTCATCGATTCCGTATAAATTTTTTTCAAGTAACCATTTTTTCAATTTTAGCTTAAATTGGTTTAAGGGCAAATTCTTTAAAATCATTGGTACCTTATTATAAATTTTTATGCACATGGCGTAACAGTTTTTTTTTTAAAAAGTGTGGTTCTAGGTATAAATTTTAGGACCAATCTTTCGCTGTCACGTGTGCTACGTGGATATACATCTTTGGCCCTTTTAAATAAATTAGGATTTGTTTTGACGAACACGCTTGCTTCGAAAATGTACATACCCAGCAGTGTAAGTATATTATATTTTTGAAAGTATGGTCTGCAGGACTGATATGGCGGGATACCTGCTATGGCCCTAATACATCTCTTTTGGGCTAAAAATGCCCTAGGAGCATCAATTGAGTTTCCCCACAGCAATAGCCCATAACGTAGGACAGAGTTGACGTGTCCGTGATACGCCAGAAGAACGGTTTTCAAAGTAGATGTCCTTCTCAATTTGTTGAGTACGTAAACAAAACTTTGAATCCTCTTGCACACTGACTCTACCTGCACTTTCCATTTGCAATGTTTGTCTAAACTTATACCCAGAAACTTAACACAGTCGGCCTCACTAATTACAATATCATTGTACGTTATGACTTTAGGGTTAAGCTTACTTAATTCGGTTTGGAACTGAACGTAGTTTGTTTTTGCCAAATTGACCCTTAGGTTATTCATATCCAGCCATTCTATTATCGATCTGATTGTCTTATTAATATCTTCATCAAAATTTATTAAATCATTGGATGTCACTAATTTAGATATGTCATCGGCAAATAATATACATTTATGTGCTATTATGTCCGGCAAGTCGTTAATATATATTAAAAATAATAGCGGTCCAAGTACACTACCTTGTGGTACACCACATCTGTTTGTTAAAAATGCCGACCTTTCACTACTGACGACAGAGTCATTATCTTCTTTTAAAATCTCAACGCATTGCTCACGATCTTTAAGATAACTCATGATCCATGCATGTGCCGGGCCTCGTATTCCATAATCTTTTAGTTTTTCTAAGAGCGTCTTATGCGGAACATAGTCAAAAGCCTTTGTCATATCAAAGAAAACCGCCACTGTTGGTTTCTTTTTGTCAATATTATATAATGTACTGTTGATTAAATTAAAAGTCGCCAGTGTAGTTGACTTGCCCTTCTGGAATCCGTTTTGTTCTGTTTTGATTAGTTCAAGACGGTTAAGATATTTTATTAGGCATCTATGCATAGCCTTTTCAAAAATTTTTGAAAGGATTGGGATGAGTGTAATGGGCCTATAGTTACTTACATCTAACTTGTCACCTTTCTTATAAAGTGGTTTTACTAATGATTTTTTTAGACGTGCTGGCAATACTCCCGTTTCAAATGAGAGATTAATTAGGTACGTTACGACTGGTACTATTTCATCGACACATTGTTTCAACACATTTGTAGTAATTTCATCAATACCTACGGAGTTCGTATTGTTTAAAGACGTTATTATATTTTTTACCTCTATGAAACCTACAGGTTGAAGGAACATACTATTCAGGATCTTTGTTTTATTCGTATTTATTATTTCTTTTAATTCTCCATTAGTTGTTTCAATGAAGTATTTGTTAAAATAATTTGCGATATCTTTTGGATTATCAATCGTATTGTCACCTGTTCTTAGTTCTGATATAATGTTACTTGTAATCTGATTATTGTTGTTTTCATTAATAATTTTCCATGAGGTTCGGCATATGTTGCTAGCGTTTTTTAAAACATGTTCGTTGTAATTTTTTTGAGATTTATTAATACACTTTCTTAGAATTTTTGAATAAGTTTGATATTTATATTTACTTTCTCTGTTTTTTTGAATATAGAATTTATGCCAGAGTTGTCTTTTTGTTCTTAAACTAATTCTTAATCCTCTATTTATCCATTTGATATCGCGTTTCTTTGGTCTGGTTATTTTTTGGAATGAAGGGAAACACAAGTCATAAAATAGACAAAAGTTGTCATAAAATTCATTAAATGCCGTATTTAATTCGGTGCAGCTAAATACATCCGTAAAATGTATATTCTGTAGATATTCGCGGAATCTTGCAACATTATTCACTGAAAAATCACGTCTCCTGATAGATAACTTTTTTGACTTAGCAATTTCCCCTGGTATAGGCGCGCTCAGTATTTGAGCATGATGATCCGACAGACCGGATTTTAAAACTTTGCTACTAGTGTCTTTGAGGTTACATATTATATGGTCTAGGCAACTTTTGATTTTCGTCGGATCCGTTATGCAAGATGTCAAATAATATTTTTGTAATATGTCATTAAGATCTACAACAACTCCATTATTTTTAAGTGTATTTATGTTATTATCTCCAACAATTACAAGCTTTTGTTTATTCGCAGAACAAAACAATACAGTGTGTAAAAGTTCATCAAAGTATTCTAAAAATTGATGTACGCTTGAACTAGGAGTACGATACAAACATATTACAATTAGTTTCAGTCCCTCCAGTTCCACTCCACAGCATTCAAACACCGTTTCACGCGAATGTGATCTTATCTTGGTCAACTCTTTGTATTTAATTCCTTGTTTTATGTACACAGAGACGCCTCCTCTAGAAGGATCGCGTCTTCTGTCACGTATAGGCTTCTTTGGCCTGCAATATATGGCCCCTAATTCGTATCCTATTAATTTGGAATTACAAATGTCAATATCTTCCATAAATGTCTCCGAGAAACACAAGACATCTGGCTGCATCTTATTTTCATATAGATTTGTAATTGTTATTTCGATTTGTTCTTTTTTATCTAGTAGCCCAGCAATGTTTTGATGGAAGATATGTAGCCTATATATTTTTCTTCTTTCAGTCGATGCGAAAAAGCTTATTATTTGTACGGGGGGACGGTAATGGTTTTATACTTGTCGGTGACTTGGTGTTCACAGACGAAGTTTTACAACACCTCGAAAAGTAATACGGTATGGTTCCTTTACGAGAACTAGCTAGTGTTTCCGTATTAGTGGAGTTTTGAAGAGGGGGTTTGCTATTTGGTTTAATAGCCGGAAAATAGTATGGTATCGTCCCTCGTTTAGGAGTTTGTACCATGGCCACATTACGTACTGAAAGACTATGTACATTCTCGATTTTTAAGCAATTGTGTTTTAGGTACTTACGATTATAGTCATATTGGTCGATGGTTAAGTTAATTTGCTTACATAAAATAGAACACATTTTATTGTGAAAGTTACAAAAAGTTTCATCATGAAAAAATGGTATAAAACTACAATTAGAAGCTTGAAGACATAATAATTTAAGCATGCTATTTAGTTTTCGTTCATTTAAATGTTTATTTTGAGTAACACCAAGTACAATGACCTGGCAATTTTGAAGTAGTCTTAGTGCTGTAGTTAGTTCTGACAAGATGTACATGGGATTGGGGTCATGTTCGCCACTGATAATATGACTTTGTCTCCCTCACTAAATTCAGTATGGCGAATTGTGTCCAATATGTAATTTGAGCTTGCTCCAGGTTTTAAGAAGCTTTAATAAGCGTAATGTTTATAGTTTGTACCTAGGCGTGATTTAATAAGTTGAGTTGTCAGCCCGAGACATTGACTACCACCGAACATGTAAATTTTGTTCTTTTTTATTACATTGCTTATAACACCGTCAGAACCTTGCTTCCGCTCATATGTACTCGTAGTCTGTGTAGATTTTGACTGTAGGGTACCACCGGTACGATCAGTGGTGCCATTTCCTAGTCGTGAGTTTTCATGTACTGAATCAGAGAACCTTGAATTGTCCATTATTAAACGTCGAGATAACCTTTTAGCGTTTATCTGCGTCTTAAGTTTTTGTGAAGGAGTTTTACATACATCTTTAAGTGATGATATCTGTTGTGATTGCTTAAAGATAACATTTTTTAATTCAGTAATTTCCGTATGCAGGTTACCTACTAATTTCATTGTTAGCTATATCTAATTTTTGTCGTAATTCCTCATTTTGTACAGTTAGATTGTATATAGTTTGCAGGTCCTGTCCACTAGATAAGTCCAGACTTCTCGCACATCTATCCTCTGAATCCTGAGAGTCTAAGGAAGACGATTGTAATGATTCCAATGACTTTGTTCTAAATTCTGCCCTCCTTCTCAGAGTAATATTAGAATTCTTTTCAGCTGATAATTGTATTGGTTCCATTTTAATATTACGAAAAAGTATTGATAAATAAATTAATTATATAATGTATGGATACCAGTATCACTCCCTTGTGTGTAATAAAATAACTAGATATACATATAGTAGGTACTTTAGTTTTAAGGTAGAATTTTTCGCAATTGTTTCTGAGTTCCGTTTAATTGACTTTTAAAATTTATTGAAAAACAATAATATAGTTTTATCTGATCAAATCAAAGAATATTTTCTGGTATAAAGTTCACCCCAAGATGAGTCTCTTTCGAATATATAAGCCTCAAGTAAAATTTGTGTTTTACTCGTAAGTGTGTTGAAAAACGTCGTATGACACACGTGAGGTTTGATCATTACGCTCTCGGTTTCCTTGCAATATCACCTCGAGCGTAACGACCAACATACCACACTTGTATCATAAATAACTATTATGTTATGTGAACCAAATCTATATGGGCACAAAGAACATAATATGGCCGGATATGTATCTATGGGCGGAGCGATATTGCATGTTGTGTATTTAAATACACTCGAGAGCAATGAATCCGGGTCACTTAAAGAATCCTAAAAATCTCGGAAACTAAAAATGCTAGGTTAATGCAATAAATTGTATTTAATAGACAATGTAATACTCCTTAAATGAAGGTATTAAAACTTCTTAGTTATTGTAAAGTTATATCATAAAAAAATCAAATTTGAAAAAGGGCCACTTTCGAAGATGGAACTACGAAATTACAGCATTAGGTGTTACTTTTGTTTGTAATCTGTCATTTATGTGGGTACATAAACCATGTTGATAGTGCTCTATATTCATTAATCAAGCTGAAATTATGTCGCTTACGCCTGAAGAATGCACCAGAATACTTACAATGCTGGAAACCGGCCGGAGTCAGCGCGATACAGCCAGGACTGTCGGTGTGTCGCTGTCAACAGTACAAAGAGTTCTCCGACGTTACGAAGAAACTGGTTCTAACCTACGCAGATCAGGAACGGGCAGAACCAGGTGTACCACAGCACGAGAAGACCGATACTTGGTGAACACCATGCTTCGAAATCGCTTTCTCACAGGAACTGAACTCACCAATCAGTTTCGACGCCTCGGAGGAAGTAACCCAAGTGCATGGACAGTAAGACGTCGGCTTGCTGAATCTAACTTAAAACCCCTTAGACCTGCAAACGGCCCTAAACTGGAGCGTGGGCATCGTATTTCGAGACTAAGGTATGCCCAGAGCCACGTAAATTGGAGTATTGAAGATTGGTCAAAAGTTATGTTCTCCGACGAATCAAAATTTATGCTCTACAAGCACGATGGAAGACACAGAGTGTATCGAAGACCAGGGGAAAGATTCAAGCAAGCATGCATCGAAGAAAAAGTAGCCTACGGTGGTGGGTCTGTACTTGTGTGGGCCGGAATTTCTTCTGAAAGTCGCACAGAGCTGGTGATCATAGAAAACGGCTCTTTAACTAGCGTAAGATATGTGGAAGAAAACCTCAATGATCACGTTGGTCCATTTATGGTCAATTTAGGTGAGGATGCTATATTTATGCATGACAATGCCCGACCTCATACAGGTAGGATTGTGAATGACTACCTTCAAGAGATGAACATTACTCGTATGGAGTGGCCAGCGCGCAGCCCGGATATCAACCCGATCGAGCATGCTTGGGACGAGCTAGGCAGATGCGTAAAACAACGAAACCCTCCCCCAATCACGCTTCGTGAGCTCAAAATTGCTCTCACAGAGGAATGGGAGAATATTCCCCAAAATCGTATAAGGAACTTGGTGTACAGCATGCCAAACCGCGTAAACGCAGTAATGGAAGCACGAGGAGGCAATACGAAGTATTAAAATTCAAGAAAATCGTAATAAAGTTCAAAAATTTCATGTTTCCTATTTTTGTTTTAAGGAGAGATCAGCAGTTTTTTCTTTATGTAATTTTGTGTTAATAAAATGTATGGTGACTCATATTTTTTTTACTTTCATTTAAGGAGTATTACATTGTCTATTAAATACAATTTATTGCATTAACCTATCATTTTTAGTTTCCGAGATTTTTAACATTCTTTAAGTGACCCGGATTCATTGCTCTCGAGTGTACATTATTGTAAAACACAATTATACAAATTCAAATGGGTTAAACGGGTGCTACAGGCTCATAGTATGTCGCAGGCGAAGCCGCGGGGCACAGCAAGTTGAATATGTTAAAATTCAAGAAGACGGCCTCATAAATTCTTGCATATATGAATATTCAGTGTTTTCCTTTGAGCAGAGAGATTCACACAGATTACACATCTAGCCTGTAAAGATGGCTAGGCTTCCCTTACATACATATTTGATATGCGACTTTCAAGTTGATTCTTAGAACTTTGTGATCGTTTTCCAGTCAATCTTTTGTAAAAGACATCAGTGAGTGAGTTGCTAATGGAAGCATAAGGTGCTCTATTCAAAGTCTCAACAACAGTAGATAAGTACTTAGTCTTTGAGTAATTTTTATTTTACTCTTGTTTTGATGGAATAGGTAATATAATCACGATTTCATTTTTGTACTCATATTGAGGAATGATTCTTGAAAAAATATTACTACAGGTAATAATGTATTATAGTTATATTTCTCACTGGAACGGTGAAATGAAAGTTTAGTTCGCAATGTTTGCACTACCGAAAACGTTATGTATGATCATCTAGTGCCACGAATCTTTCCCATATTCGTCTATAAATTGCAAGACATAACCAGTAATAGTAACCAATTTGTCTATCTACCCAGTAATAAGATACTGATATATCGACGAACATCATTCCTCGCCACTACCTAGGTACTTCACAATACACCATCCAACTTACCTCGACGTACCCTTATCCGCTGTAATCAATTTTGTCGCGATGTCTGCGAGATACGATATCCTCCCATTTTGTTGGACGTGAATACAAATCGTTATTTATTTACTGAAAGTTATAAAAATGTGTGCGAACTTTTAATGGAGCGTCGTAAATCATGTCATTTGTATGTGAGAGTATTAGTTACATGATAAGTGATCGAATATAACATGAAGGAACTCAACTGCTGAAATGCCTTCAAGTTTGTTATATTCGATCTCTTATCCTTGTGCTCTCAGCATTTCGTTCACATTCGTTAGCAAAAAATATTATAGAAAATAATTGAATTAATCTTATTTTCAGTAAATAGGTATAGTTGACTTACATGAATTTTGTACTGGTATATTGGTATAATAATACAGATTAGTAATCAAACAAATCATTTTATTGCAGTTCACTACTGCACGTAGGGCTCTTCGTTCATTTTCAGAACGTGAGTGTCCTTACAGTACCGCGCTGGCCAGGCGGGTTAGTACAGAGTTTGGTTTCGAGATATCCATCTCTTGGTTCGTTTTGCTAATACACGAACGCAAAAATAGAGTAGGCAATAACACATTTTCGAGAACCTTGAGGGCGCAGAGGTTAGTATATGGTACTGCAGTGCTCAGTACTCGGTTCGAATCCCCTGTCGTAACCAACATTTCTGTGATCCGCAAATGTTTGTCTCAGAGTTTGGTTGCTTTCTATGTACCTATTAGATGCATGTATTTTGAAATATATACTTATCAGGTGTCTAGATCCTATAGCACAAGCTTATATCAGTTTAATTTGAGCTATTATATTTTATGAGCATCTCCGAAAAAATCATTTAATAGCATGCACCAGTTTTCACTACTATTATATATATATATATATATAAACGTTTACAAACAAACAAACTGTACTTTGCTTGTATAATTACACTTAGGAAAATTACAACTTCATGCAAATGTTGCATCTGACTTGAGATTGTGGTGCTTGCAGCGGTAGGATAAATTATGCATGAGTACCTTTACAAGCAACTCTAACCATCCAGTGTAATAGCATAGTATATCGTAATAGTGTCACAAGTTGAGAGACTCTAAGATCTTGAGGTGTTGTTCCAAGTTGCAAGTCTCTGCGCATACTGACTTAACTTTACCTTATATTTATCTTATCTAAATTGTCATAAAATCATGAATTCAATGTGTTTTTTAATTCAATTCACACTCAAACTACTGTCTCCTACACATAAATAATCAGTCATGCTCCTCAACGGCTATTAAAGGTGAGCAAACTATCTTAGCTTGAATGTATTAACGTTTATCAAATTGACTAAATTATTTGCATTCTGATTTCAGATGCGATCTCCAGATAAACTTTGTTCATTCAGTTCAAAAATACTCAATAACATGATGTATGGTGAAAATCGTCTTATCTATCTATCGCAAATTAAACTTATATATGCTTATGCTGTGGGATCTAAAGAATTGAAATAAAATCTTTTATGTTTCTAAATGTGTTTGTACTCTTCGAATAAATATTTGATTCAGCCCGGAAATTAAACCTGGGACCTCAACACGGCTCACACTCACTACTGCAATACAAATGACCTGCGACATCGATTTGCGCGTGACTTTACGAACATTTTTCTTTTAGCTTGGACAGAATGTGAAACAATTAGTTTTTGCGAAGATTGTCGTTGTTAACGAGATTAGTTGGGCTTTGTGACTAATGTCTTTGTCTACTTAGTTTTTCAGAATTCATATTGTATTGCCAAATATTGAGGCGCAAGATTCATGCTGTCCTCTTATATTATTTTTCTATTATTTATAATTTTCAAATTGATAAAATAAGCCTCAGTTTGCTCAAAAAATAATTTCTGAGGGTCCTAGTGCTTATAAAGAAGATATTGCATGGCCAGAGAGGAAATAATAATTATTTGCTTAACTTATTACGGATTTAAAAACGAATGCATACCTTTGGTGCGAATAATTTTATTATTTACACTAAATTACGGCCATCCATTCATAGTGGCACAGATATCTATTTTGTTATAAATTTAGATGTTATTGTACCTATAATCGGAAGCTGTTGCTGGACGGTGCTGAAGTGCGGCCGATACAGCCAGACTTCTTGCTGTATCGCAACTGGAGTCGGGGGCATGGCTGCACGCACTGCCGCACAGTGGGCTGAAATTCGCGTTTCATAGACATTCAAAATGTTTTTTGTAAGTGCCGCTTTTTTTGCTTGGAAACGATTAACAATACCTATTTTATGCTTTATATAATTTACTTTCAGGTTTAAAATCGTAAACAGCTCACTCAGATTTTTTTTTCGAAAATTTTGTATGGAGTTAACATAATAAATTATGATAAATCCGTTATCGCACAATTGCGCCTAATATCCTCTTAGGTTATTAATATATCAATTATTTTGGACTTTTGACATACTCCATGCCAAGGTCAAACATGCGCTTTTTTTAAAAAAAAATCAGTGAAAAAATTAAAATTTTATTTTGATTATTTTCGTTTTTAACTAACAATATAAAGCTTGTCATGGATGTATATAAACTAGAAATTTACGAAAATCAATTATTTGCTTTATAAGAAAATGATATACATTAAAAACTATTGAGAAATGACTTAAAATCTCTATTCTTTATCATTTAATAGAAAAATTTACGCATAGCCACTTAAATTTAATGAACAACTAAGCAGTACGAATGGTGAGTTTACAAAGTCATTATCTTACATCTCTCAATGTCTCCAATTACACTAAACAATCCAAATCCACCAACAGAATCTTTATTTTGCAAGCATGTATACATATAACAAGGTCAGAAATAATATTATCTACTGGCTTTTAACTAACTACTTTTTGACTATTAGATAATTGGGTTTAATATTAGTTGCAATTTATTTATTTTTATGTATTTATTTATTTAAGGACCTTCAAAAAAAGAAGTTCATAGACCGAGTCGCAATGTTTTATGCTAATAATTTTCTTAGGCAAGTGAACTCTTCCAATTATAGAAATAAATAAAAATAAATAAATTACAACTAATTTTAAACCCAATTATCTAATAGTCAAAAAGTAGTTAGTTAAAAGCCAGTAGATAATATTATTTCTGACCTTGTTATATACATTCCTGCAAAATTCTGATAGTGGATTTGAATTGTTTCAGGGGCAGGTCACTGCGATCCACAGTTAAAAATTTTCAAGCCGCCCATAAGGCCTTCAACATGACTTAACGATTGTCATTTTTCTGACAACCGGGTTTCATTTCGAGTTTGCCTTCTCTACGCAATTGATCTTTTTGCGAAAAAATCTTCCCTTAGTCGCCTTTTACGACATCCTCGGGATGTATTGGGGTGGCGACATTTTGTACTCTTACCCGTCGAAAACACGGGACCCGTCGCCACACGGAGCGAAATGATTAAGAATATTCGATTAAATGATAAAGAATAGAGATTTTAAGCCATTTCTTAATAGTTTTTAATGAATATCATTTTCTTATAAAGCAAATAATTGATTTTCGTAAATTTATAGTTTATATACATCCATGTCAAGCTTGATATTGTTAGTTAAAAACGAAAATAATCAAAATACAATTTTAATTTTTTCAAAGATTTTATAAAAAAAAGCGCATGTTTGACCTTGGCATGGAGTATGTCAAAAAATCCAAAATAATTAATATATTAATAACCTAAGAGGATATTAGGCACAATTGTGCGATAACAGATTTATCGTAATTTATTATGTTAACTCCATACAAAATATTCGAAAAAAAATTGTGAGTGAGCTGTTTACGATTTTAATCCTGCAAGTTAATTATATAAAGCATAAAATAGGTATTGTTATTCGTTTCCAAGCAAAAAAAGCGGCACTTGCAAAAAAAATTTTGAATGTCTATGAAACGCGAATTTCAGCCCACTGTGTGCCGTCGCCACACCTGAGCACTTTGTTAGACGATGACTCTCTGCGTGTGGCGGTCGCTCTCCGCTTGGTCTGCAATTGGATTCCCATAGATGCACCTGCGGATCCATGGTGGGGACCGATGACCGTGACGCTCTGAGTTTTCGTCGCTGTACAGGAAGGTTTCAACGTCACCATGCCCTGAACGACATTGTACGGAGGGCTTTTGGCTCAGCAGGTGACCCTTGCGTCTTTGAACCGCAGGGTCTATGTAGATCTGATGGAAAGAGGCCGGACGGGCTGACCTTGGTTCCGTGGATAAGCGACAAGTGTCTGTTCTGGGATGCGACTTGTGTGAGTACGGTAGCCGGCAGTCATTTGGGTCGTACTGTCCATTCACCATCGGCGACTGCGGAGGATGCAGCCGAAAAGAAGAAGTAGAAGCAGGCTGCCATGGAGCCACGATATTTAATTGTACCCATCGCCGTGGAGATGGGTTGCTGGGGCTCCAAGGCAAAACAAATTATTGGTCAGTTGAGGCAAAGGATTGGGGAGATAACGGGTGACTCCGGCTCCAAGTCGTTCCTGGTGCAAAGACTGGCTATAACCATTCAACTTGGTAAGGCAGCTGGCATTATGGGCACCCTTGCACCAGGAACGGTTAGGAGTGGGTTATTTCATTAATAGTGTATGCTTATTTTTAAAATATTATTTATAAGTTGTTGTTAACTGTTATTGACATTATCGGAAGCTATAAATACATAGAATTTAGTGGAAATCATGGCTCGCACCATGGTCTCGGCGAGAGAGATCTTAGTAATATCTAGAAGCAAATATCTACTTATATTTCAGTCGGTGCTCAACGATTGACAATGATAAAATGAGGTGTAGTTGAGTAATTCTAAACAGAGTTATAGTTTCCTACCATATTGAGTATCATAAGCGAGCCATAAACCGCATCCCACATTTTACGACTACCCGCAGCCACTAGATAATTAGAACAGTCCAAATTAACACAGGCTTGACCGAGTTGGGGTCAACATTTTATTACTGGCCGAATTTAAATTTGGAATTCTAAGAGGGACTCAAAACATTTAATCTTGAATGGATTTGTCCATTTATATGGCGGGATTTCACTCGCTAAATGTGCTGACATAATTTTCGTTTAATAAATTTTTGAGTGCTTTATTATATCTGTTTAAAACTAATCACTGAGCTGAATGTTCTATTTAACATGTTTTATTAGCTTGACCTGTATTTTCAGAATATTTAAACGCATTGCAAAATCATTGTTGGTGAGTGTTGAGATACAGTCTCATCACTCATCAACAACGACTTTGCAATGCGTTTAAGTCATCAGTTCAGTAAAAATATCGTAAATAATTAAAAACCGGCCAAGTAAGAGAAGGATTCGCGCATGGGTAGTTTCGTACCAAAAAACGGCGAAAGAATTTACATTTTGTTGTACGAGAGCATTTTTTTTATTTGTTTTTTTAGCGCTCGTGGCCCCGCGGACTCAGTGTTCTGTAAACGATCACTGTAGTAAGCAACTTTCACTACGGCCGGTCCATGGATGGGTGACCATCCATGTGATCACTTTGTGACATTTATTTGAGCGTTTCCGTGCTTCGGAAGGCACGTTAAGCCGTTGGTCCCGGTTGCCAGTAAAATGGCAGTCGTTAAGCTAAGTTGAAGGCTTTATTTCAACAGCAGGCAGTCACAACCTGCGCCTGTCCATTTAAACACGGCAATACGGCTCACCACCTATTACGTGGGACAAATTATACAAAGGTGAAATGTGGGCATAAAATATGCCTCTGCCTACCCCTTCGGGGATAGAGGCGTGACCATGTATGTTTTTTTAGCGGTAACAGAAATGCCTACATCACTTGTGAACATTTCCTATTGTCTACATATCTGAGGACAGACAAATAGACGGTCAGTCCTGTTTTTATACCTTGGGTACGTAGTCCTAAAAACCGGCCAAGTGCAAGTTGAACTCGCCCATGAAGGGTTCCGTAGCAGCAAGTAACATAATATAAAAGTTCTTGTAGTTCGTTGTAACTTTGATTGATGTTTCAACACATTCAGAGTGGTAGTGATTATTTTAGGTGAAAATTGCGGTTTATGACGTATTAAAAAAAACCTACCAACTAGATCTCGTTCAAACCAATTTTCTTTGGTAGTTTTATAGCAATGTTTAGAAGTTAGAGGGGGGGGGGGGGGGCACCCACATTTTTCCACTTTGGGAGTGTCTCCTGGGCAAACTATTCACTTAAGAAAAAAATCACACACATTTTTAAAGACCTATCTATCGATACCCCACACGTATGGGTTTTGATGAAAATTGACATACGAACGGACAGACAGACAGACATGACGAATCTATAAGGGTTCCGTTTTTGCCATTCGGCTATGGGCCACTAACCCTAAACAATCACAATCTATGAATTTTATCAGTTAAATTGTATCTGAAATTATGACGGTTTCTTTTCAATTCTACGATCATAAGGACAGTGTCATATTGTGTTTTGAGTACAATTAAGTCCGTAAGCTATTTCTTGTGCGTGCTTTACAGTCCCAACCCTCTCTAAATCCAGCATTATGATTAAAACTTTTGAACAAATGAATACTCTTTATTAGATTTTATGTTTTGCAACTCATGAGCTACACTAACAAAGCACTAGCTGCAACGCGACACCACAAATTAGATAGTATCTCTACTTTGTGGCGATACCTCTACAAAGGTCGTGTACAGCTCGCGTCAAATAACTTTGCATCCATGAAGTTCGTTCGTTCGTCCCGCAATTGTGCAAAGGTATCACAGGGGAAATTACTTTTGAGGCGAGAGAGGCACCCCTCTCGCTTCAGCTGCGCAGTAGTATAAAAATATAAAGCATAATTCTCAAAGACAATGGGACAGGCCGCTCTGCAGCAGAGTTAGAATTCATTTACTGAACTCTTGCTCAAACGATGCAGAACGTTCCCCCTTTGGCAGTGATATGATATGATGATACAGAAGTATCATCATATCATATCACTGCCAAAAGGAGAGCCTGCAGCCAGACACCTGATACAGAGGCATCAGGTGTCTGGCTTCAGGCTTTTCCGTCGCCCAATATAGGTACTATGTTGGAGGACACTACGTTCATAAATTGTCTTTTGCCTTCGTTTAGGTGCTCTTTGCGTGTTTCCATATCGTTGTCACTGTGGAGAAGCAGTCGACACGCTTGAGCACCATGGGCTTTCTTGTAGCGCAGGTCGTATGTCTCGTCACGCATACCTAAATGAAATTATCCGACGCGCTTTTGTCACCGCCGGGGCGTGCCAGCTATTCTTAAACCAAATGGTTTGGCGTGCGACGTTGGCAAGAGACCGGACGGTATCTCATTAGTGCCATGGAAGATGGGAAGGCCCGCGTGGGGGGCGGTTCCCCTTCCAGTTTCTCATGGGATCATATTTCCGAAAAATAAACTTTCACCGGAATTTAAGCTCGATCAGTTCAGCCGTTGGAGCGGGATGGAGTAGCGAACGTCCGAACACACATTTTTGGTGGTAGTGGGTTTAAAATATTCTATATACTTATATAAAGGATTTCGTTTACTGTTTACGGGTGGTGACATAAAGTAATATGAGTGGGTTATGCAAGTATATCAAACACATAATTTCATTTCTGTTCTTTTATCATTTAAACTTACCTGGATTTGTGGTAAGGAAGTACTCCTTGTACAAAAATTTTATCACAAAACACTCATTACATAACCATTTTTTCTATTTCTCACTAAAATGTTGTTTTCTTGGTGGTTTACTCATACATAATATTTTACTTTTTACTTGCGTGCGTGGCTACGACGTCATGGCGGGGAAAAGTGACACGTGGGGACACAGATAAAATATGTTTCGAACGGCCCGACTGTAATAGTGCGGTCAGTTTTTGATTTTATCATGTTTTTAGTTTTGGCTTGGTTACAAGATCTCTGAGCCTGACTGCACCGATGCGGTGTTGCCGGCCGTAAATGTCATAATAATGTAATGTAATGGTACTTCTGTTGGGAGTCACGGGGCATCCTTCCTGAGGGCTTACCCGGGGCTCTCAACCATAGGCTGTTAGGCGCGGCGTGAGGTTTTTTAGTCGGTAAGAGTCCGGCATAACATCCTATGAGGATTTTCCCTCACGTTAAACAAAAAAAAAAAAAAATGTAATGTAATGGTTACTTACTACACTTAAGATATTGTGTACTTGCTCCTTGTTTGTTTATTGCGATTATTTTTGTGTTATTTCTATGGTACTTTTTGCTTTTTAACCGACTTCAAAAAAGGAGGAGGTTCTCAATTCGTCTGTATGTATTTTTTTTATTTCACTTTATTGTACGCCAGATCAATAATTAAGATGGCATGATTATTTAAAAGTGGCAGTGCAATGGGTAGCCTTATTGCTAAAGGCGACCTCTACCAGGCTACTTTTATTTTATCTGAGTATATATTATTATTTAGATTAGGGATTGGATATAGTATAGTATAAAATATAGTAGTAGATTAGCGTGGATACATACATAGATATATTACGGGTGTTGGGGTGTTTATGATTGTTTATTCTCATTTTCCATAATGCACCACATTTAGTTAATTTTGTTTTTCTATTTGTTTCTTCGGGGTAGTGGCGCCATCTCGGCTCTCGGCACTCTCAGAATACCAGCGTTGTCGATGCGAATTGACAGCATAAGCTGAGAGAGGGCCGAATTTTGCGCAGAATAGGCACAAAAATGAGTTGAGTCGATTTAAATTCTCCGACGCAGACTATCATTGTAGGTTTTTAATTTTTATTTTATCAATTGTTATCATTATTATTTTTATTTCGTTCATTTTTTTTTGCTTCTGATGTTTTAGTTTGTATTTATTCTTATTTTTATTTTTGTAATGTTAAGGTTTTATTATGGGTCTTTGGTGCAACTTGTTTGATTGTGTTTTCAAAATTAGAATAGTTTAGATAGTAATTTATGTGTCTATTCTGATGACAAGATTAAATTATTTTTCTTTCTTTCTCTTTCTATGGTGTGGGATGCAATTTGCGCTGACACCCTTGCCCCTTCTCATCTTTCTAGTACTGCGGGCTGCGCTTGTGCCGCTGCTGCATCATCAGATACTAAACCGGCGTAAATATAATAATTTTATTGGTATTTATATATTTGAGCCGTTTGGTGTCGAGACACTAGGTTCGTGGGGCTCGACTGCACGTGCGCTATATAAGGATATAGCAAAGCGTTTTGTCTATGCTTTTCGTGACTATAAGGCTGGCCTCTTTCGCGCTCAGAGAATAAGCATTGCCATCTAATGTGGCGATGCGGCCAGCCTTATGGGTCCTTACCAGTCGATTCCGATGGAGAGCAATTCACCGACACCTAGATGAGGGTTACGAAAGTCTTGTGTATTGTTCCTTTCCATTAATTCTTCCCCCATTTTTCTATAAATATTTGATTCCTAGTATATAATTTTAAACGACATTGTAATTAATTATGATATCGAACGAACAAATTCATTATATACTCGTACATATTATGCATAGAAAACACCCAAACTCCGAAACAAAACCTTTGTGGATCACACATATTGGGACCGACCCACAAATCGAACCAAGGACCACCAGCGTGGCAGGCGGTTACACCAACGACTACGCCACAGAGGTAGTCAATTATATAAATCTTTATACATTATAATAAAACTGCAGAGAGCCGAGAGTCTGTAAATGGAAGATATTAAAAAAAAATTGTAGGGCGTTCCCTTATTGAAAGTTCAGAAATTAGAGACATCTTATCTATCGCTAAACCTACAATTCAATAGTTCCTAAGGGTCATTCTAAACTGGCGTGTTTGCTTAATCATAATAGATTAAGTCATATAACAATAAAAATCCAGTCTTCTGAATTATTTTACAATTGCCTTAATCATTAAGCTCTTTTATGATTAAGCAAACAGGGCAGTTTCATACGCTCCCATGAGTCTGATAAAAAAATACCTCTCCTTTCATACAACTTATGTGGCGTAAACGAAGTTGCGAGGGTGAGCTGGTGGCGCTAGCTGTAGCTCTATGGTTTCAAACAATAAAACTCCTCCTTTTTTGAAGTCGGTTAATTAATCAGCCACGTTTCATAATTAGGTCGCTGAGGAGAGGAAAATTAAAAGTATTTAGTTGAATAAGAATTCTACGGTTTACTACCACGAATTTGTTTTTATTATTTTAGTGATGTAACCGAATGGTCCAATAATAGGTAGAGTGCGCTATTTACAAAGTCTTTTATTTCGGTTCTTGCCTAGGAATGTTCAATTTTCAAATATGCAATATTCGTTTTAGTTTACCTGTATCTTATATCGGGCTCGAGACTTCTACGTATGCCTATGAGTAGCTACTCCTCTGAGTACCTCTTGTTTGTTTTTTTTTGTTATTCACGGCCCCATCAAAATATCTTTAACATTTAAATGTGTCCCAAATTTCATTTTAACAATATTATTTTATTATAGTAAAAACAGTAAAATCTTACTGCATAAATTGGAACAACTGTGATAAAGTATTTTAAAACAAAACTAAAATGAGTTTCGGAACCGAAAGCGGGTTTTCATATAAATGTGTACAAGTGTACATGGGATAAAAGGAGCGCTATATTTGAAAGCATATTGCACATATTGGTAAGCAACTTTATTGAATCAGGTTTGTTCTGATTTGCTGTATAAGCGAACGTAATACATTGTAATATCCGATGCAATATGTAGACAAATATCTCTGAGGGAAGATTCCACAATACATCGAAATACCTTCTTTTATTTTACAAAGCCCTATTCGGTATATTAGTGAAGGAGTAGCCAGGAAAGAAGAACAAAAACTGTGAACGAGTGTCGGTGAATATTGCCAGCGCGACAGCACGGTCCGATTCTCAAGCAAATGCGTGAATGGAAACTTGCTGGTGATCTGGTGGAAATCATCTGTCTCGTATTAGAAACGGCATAATTATACGAAACTAAAGACATTTGGTCTGATAAGATATAGATAAGATAAAATAATCGTTTATTTGTTAGAATATCTATGCTAATATTATAAAGAGGAAAGATTTGATTGTATGTTTGCATCGAATAGGCTCCGATTTTGAAAGATTATTTCACTGTTTGGAAAGTTACACTCTTAGCAGTGAACATAGGCTATATTTTATTCCCATATTCTCACGGGAACGGGAACTACGTGGGTGGAACCGCGTGACGTCCGCTAGTTGTACATAAAGGTGCTACAAACATTAAAATGATAATAATATTCTGCCGTTTTTGGCGTACAAACATTAGAGTAGGTACCTATAATACAAGAAAGATGAAGATGGAAAAGTGTTTAGTGTGGGACGCCACGTGCGTCGACACTCTTGCACCTTCTCATCTTTCCGGTACTGCTGGTTGTGCCGGTGCCGCCGCCGCTTCTGCTGAGACCCTTAAACGGCAATAATACTGTAATCTCAAAATGTAAATAATTACACTTATAAGTGATTCTGTAAATTTCTACCCAGGTTATGTTCGAGAATCAGACCGCGCTGCAGCTGATCCCTCCCTAAAAACTGAACATTTTAAAATGAAAATTCCTGAAGTATAAACAAAACTCATATTTAAACAGCTCTAGCTATTTTATATTTATGTGAATTCATAATATTTCTAGTTCATGCAACATAAAATAGCGTGATATATTTCGATTACATTGCAATATAAAAATATTTAGGGATCTCCTCAATGCTAGGTATAGCATGCCCAATATTGATTCAATCCATATTTGATCGGACTAGTTGAATTAATTTAAATAATAAAAGAGTACTTTATTAACGACTGTAAATCGTAATTGTTTAGTAAATATAATGTATTAGTTAGCCAGCTAGTAAAAATTAGTTTTAGCTGGCTACCTGGTAGTTTGCATTTAACTATTGATCAAACAAACAACATAATTAAATGTCACATTGGTGATCTGTTGCAAACGAATACTCGTTTGTGAATTCACGATAAAATGTATTTTTTTAGACTAAATTAGTTTTTAGAGAGAGATCTGGAAATTTGATTGAGGGCCACTCTCAAGACTATTGACAGTGGCCCTCAAGTTGGCGGCCCAATTTTGTGCCTTTTTATCCTCCATTTGTAAAACCCAAGGTTGTGAGAGGAGGGAAACACGAGCAGTGCTCCAATCGACAAAAAAACGTCCTATTAAATCGCACTGTTCTAGCGAATATTATTCCAATTCAGCATCGTCCACTCAGTAAAATTCAGCTCGCAAAGTATGGAATGCAATTTATCTTCGTAACTATTTGTCAGCTGACTCAGTGGTCTGTGCTGGTGATGGTTTATCGTACAATTTGGCGAACCTCCAACGACTTCTCCACTTGTGAAGTGAATGGTTTGTTTTATTTACCTAATTAACTCCCTTCGCGATTTGACGTCGCCACTGACGAAAAGACGTGGCACATCTAGCGATTGGGGGCCACTCTCACAGTCCGTAAGACTTCTGTCAGTGGTCCTCAAGTTGGCGGCCCTGTGATGTGCCTTTCCACGCTCCTCTTGGAGAACCCAGCATTGTAAGATGAAGAAAATACGTGTGCGGGCAGGTCATCCGTCTTCTTAGAGACACGTACAAATACTTAAAATTTCTTGAGTTTTTGACTTAGCAACATTTTGGCGATTAATTTTTGGGGTTCCTATCCATATTAGAAATACCATTTGACTAAATGCATTACTAGGTAAGTATTTTAGTTTTTAAATTAACTTTAATACAAAGATCTTTTTACACAGATAGTACTTTAGGTTCAAGCATGAAATTTTAAATCGTTTAATAGTCATAATAGTCTTATAAGATAGCTGAATCAAAATGGTTAGGTGAGGTTAGGTTAGAACTGCGACCACAACGCACGAGCCAAGCGAGCGAAGCGAGCATGCCGCAGTAGCGGCCGGTGAGTGCCAGAACCGAATTCTACTTATTTCACTTAGATAAGGCAATGTGTTTTTATAGTCATAATAGTCTTTTAAGAGAGCTGAATCAAAATGGTTAGGTGAGGTTAGGTTAGAACTGCGCCCTCAACGCACGAGCCAAGCGAGCGAAGCGAGCATGCCGCAGTAGTGGCCGGCGAGTGCCAGAACCGAATTCTACTTATTTCGCTTAGATAAGGCAATGTGTTTTTTTAATTTGACTAACTATCTATGGAATTAGTATTAGTAAAAAATATTTAGTATTAGTACAAAGTGAAATGTCACTGTCGAGGATGAAATTGCAACCATGCAATTAAATGTTTTCGAAATTTGGTCGCTGCTTTTTCGAAATCTTATTAGACTTCGAAAAAGCAGCGATTTGGTTGATATCAATTTTATTTTCTGCTCCATATTCCATTATCCTTTTTTACTAGGTAACTTATCTTCTGTCATTTTGTACAAAACACCAATTTGACAAACAAATTATTTAGTCAAATGAACATTTTTAAAATAATATTTTAACTAGTCGAATATTTGCGAAGTAAAACAGTTTGCGAAACTTGTATTTTGTCAAACGATTTTTTTTTTGAGTAATTTGTTTTAGAAATGAAAGTTTGTAAAATGACTAGTTTATCGAGCGTTGTTTTTAAAATGATCTTTTGTCATATGTTTTTTGTCAAACAATAGTAAACCGTTAAAATGTCCTTTGTCCGGTACACAAGTAGGTGAACCTTAGCTTATTCTATGGTCCGATGGCGCTGTGTAAAAAACTACAAAACTAAACATTGTAGCAGTACAAGACTCACCAACAAGAAAAGATTTTATAACGTAGGTACTTGTTTACCAAACTACAGCAAACATTTTTCTTGTATTATCTCTCTAGTTCATTTAGCATCTCTAGCGTCATTATTTCATTTCAAGGTAAAATATAGATAAAAGTTAATATTCAAAAGAAAAGAAAGAAAGAAAAAAGAAAGAAAAATAATTTATTTCTGCCAGCTGCAGTAACAGAAGCGTACATCAAATAAATAATAAAAAAAAATATGACTGACTGTAGCTTGTCTTGTCAGTGTCAAATCACAAGTTGTCAACAAAATTTAGCCCTTCAAAGTACATACATGTAGAGAAAAATTGTAGAGTTAGAGAATAAAAGCACTAAAAGCCTCAGACGTCTCAGACTAAAAGTCTTTCAATCTGAGAGTTACGTACAATCCCACAATACTACCTTAAGTAAATACTATTACAAGAACAAAATTATAGTTGTAAATACAGTGTCATACTTTACAACAATCCAAATCGATAGCCACTGCAACTGGCGAAAGCAGGTCGTTTCTCAGCATATTGCTGTGATGTAGAGATTTTCCACACCAAGCGCTGATTTTCGTCAACAACCTTATTTATCGTGTAAATGGCGTCATCCGTCACAAAACACGACAGGAAAAGTAAAAAAAAAAGCTTGAAAACATGAAATGTTACCAGAGTGCCATATTACAATATAGTAACACGTGAGAATACAAAAAAAAGTGCATTACAACAGTGATTATTAGGTACCCACCTACCCTTGGACAGTTATTTCAAAAACCATAGGTAGGTACTACAAATAACAAATTTATTCTTTTTATGAACAATATTTAAGTCTTTCAAAGAAAACATACCAAGAACACAGCTTCAACATCAACAATGGTATATAGTGCATAATTTAAATGAAGAATGTGAGAGAATACAACAAAAAAAAAAAAGTGCATTGCAACAGTGATAATTAGGTACCTACCTACCTTTGGAAAGTTTTTATTGCCAAAAACAGGTACTTACAAATAACAAAATTTATTCTCTACTTATGAACAATATTTAAGTCTTTCAAAGAAAACACACCAAGAACACAGCTTCAACATCAACAATGGTAGACATATAGTGCATAATTTAAATGAAGAATGTGAGAGAATACAAAAAAAAAAAAAAAAAAAAGTGCATTGCAACAGTGATAATTAGGTACCTACCTACCTTTGGACAGTTTTTATTTATAGAAACAGGTACTTACAAATAACAAAATTTATTCTCTACTTATGGACAATATATAAGTTTTTCAAAGAAAACATATCAAGAACACAGCTTCAACACTAGATTAACAATGGTATACACATAATTTAAAATGAAGAGTGCACAGAAACCAAACCACATAATATCAAGCCATACATATATTATACTGTTACCCACCCAAGCTTCAATATCAAAAAACTAGAAAGAGTCATTCCCCGACACAGTTCAGCCACTGCGCTTGCGCTGTCGGACTGTGGAACATACCGATTCGGCATATGTGAGTATTTAAAGTGTAATATAGTATTGTTGCAGTGTTTTTAAATACTATATTAATTTTTGTTGTATCATGTAGTAATTTTTAAGTTTAATAATTCACATTATTTTAATTCAATTTCTATTTCAATTTATTTTCATTTCAAAAACACGTTGGGTGTAGTGGGGCCCTACCAACACCATCGGGCCCAAGTCAACCTCACGTGCAAGCTCGTGCACCTGCTGAACAACGGACGAGGCTCTGACGGCGGCGGTCCATTTCAACACGGCGATGGGCTCACCACCTGTCACGTGGGACCGAATTGTACACGGTGAAATGTGGGCCGGTATAGGCCTCTGCCTACCCCTTCGGGGACAAAGGCGTGAGTATATGTATGTATGTATGTATGTAAAAACACGTGGTACAATATTTCTATCTTACAAACTAAACAAACAAGGCGAGTAAATGAGGTGGACTCTTCCGAAAGAGAGCTAACGACGGTGTCTGTGCTAGTAACGGGTGTTTTTTTTAGAGGTATAGAACTTTAAGTTGGCATAACTGTTTTAACTGGCGGCGGTATTTTTGTCAGCTGAAAAGTGATTTATGTTAAGTTTGGTTTGGCATTTCAACATGAATAGATTGACGCCTGAACAATGCTTCCAAATTGTGCAAATTTATTTTGAAAATCATGGTTCTGTCCGAAATACGTATCGTGATTTTCATAAGCGAATTTTGTTTAGCGGTGCAACTCACTTTTGGTTGAATGGATACGTCAATAAACAAAACTGCCATATTTGGGGTGATGATAATCCTCAAGTGTATGTTGAGACACCGTTACATCCAGAAAAACTGAATGTGTGGTGTGTTTTATGGGCTGGTGGAATAATTTGTCCGTACTTCTTTAGAAACGATGCTGACCAGAACGTTACAGTCAATCGTGACTGCTATAGAGCTATGATTACTGACTTTTTCGTTCATCAATTGAACAACCATGATGTGCAGGAGTAGTGGTTGCAACAAGACGGCGCAACATGTCACATAGCTCGTGCCACAATTGATTTATTGAAGGAAACGTTTGGTTACCGCATAGTTTCACGTTTTGGACCGGTAGGTTGGCCTCCAGAGTCGTGCGATTTTACGCCACTTGACTATTTTCTGTGGAGATATGTGAAGTCGCTCGTCTACGCCGATAAGCCCGAAACGATTGACCACTTGGAGGACAACATTCGGCGCGTTATTGCCGATATACGGCCACAAATGTTGGCAAAGTCATCGAAAATTGGACCTCTAGATTAGACTACGTCCGAGCCAGCCGTGGCGGTTATATGCCAGAAATCATATTTAAACTATAATACCAGAAGATTTTCTTTCGAATAAAGTCATTTTCATATCAATAAAAACAATCACCTTCGTTTTATTCCATTTCAAAGTTCTATACCTCTAAAAAAAACACCCTTTATAAACCGTGCGACAGTCACCGGCGACTTCCTCCCTCTGCAAGGTAGGTACAATTATTCGTTTTAAAGAATTGTGAAAACAAACAGGTGTGTCATAATTACAATTAAAAAATCAAAATAATCCATTCATTACAAATAACAATTACAATTTTTATTTCTATAAATTAAAAATATAAATTAAAATCAATTATTATTAAAATTACCTACAAATATGATATAAATTTACTAAATTGGTCACATTATTGGCATTAATATAATATCAACATCAATGAAATGAATTATGAATTAAAAATCATGCAATAAAATTGAAAATTGTAATGAAAATTTTCGAATTCAAGGATGTTTTCATAATTTTCTTAACACAAAAACTTGAAAGGTATAATTACCTAACTACGTAATGCTTGAAAATTGAAACCGTAACCCCACAAATTAGGTAGAAATCTTTATGTTATGTATTTATGCGATATTCTAAGGAGAAAATACACAAGTTCCACAGCAGATCATACACTGATAATTATGACTGAGTCTGACTTAAATATTGGAGCAGATAATACATATATTATTTATGTTTTTTTGTAACGTTTAATTGTAGGTACGTCTTTGGAGTTATCTGATTTTGCATACAAGAAAGGAGGAGTTTAGGGTTATTGAGAATTTACAAAACGGACTAAGATAGCCTCGGCGTTCCTGTACAGAACACTGGGCTAGCGAGGCTACGAGCATTATATTTATGTTTTTATATTTCAATTTCGGTGTAACATGGAACAATTCTTTTATTTTATTGACACAAAGATAATAAAATCTCTCACAACAAGAGACACGTTAATCTAGCGAAGAGATTAAGTTGTAAGTACTTACAATTTATTTTCAACTAGATGATGCTCGTGACTTCCTCCGTTATCGCGCTACCCCTAATATGGGCCAAACTTCCCACTTCACTACCACAATGTTCAGCTTTACCCCAACTGGACAGAAGAGTATTATTTTATTTGACTAAAAAATCACAGATACTTAATATTATTATTGTTGTGAATGCTGTGAAATTATTAACTACGTTGAGTGTACGGTGCTCAAGACTTCCACAATTTATTATAACCGCTGAATTTTACCCGTTGGAGGAGCAAATATTTCATTAATTAAAATACTTGGTGCAAGAATGTGTCTCGCAGCTCGACAACAGGCTTTAACCGGCAGGGTTGTCTATGTGTGGGTTTAATATACTCATTTACAGAGTAGTTCATTATACTGCTTTGTGCTATACTAGAGGATGTTCGCGGCTTCGCCCGTATTGTAGGATTTTTTTCTTATAGATTACATTACAAGAGTCTTAATTTATAAAGAAGTACAATGTCTAAGACAGTGGTGTATTTTGAAAAGAAAAACAAAGGTCCCCGAGCCGCCCACACAGTTTATGTTATTGTAATAAAGAATACTGCAAAAACTGAAGAGAATTTTATCAGAACCTTGGCCCTAATATCAATGTTTTCAACTTTTTAACCAAATTCTAGGTATAAAAGAACTGTTGGCATTTGTGCTGAATTATTTCCTTTTCCTAAAAATTACAATGTATTATTTTAATCACACTAGCCGATGCGATGCGGTTTCAATAATTAAGATACAATCTTAAACCCCACAATGTGATTCTGATCGAGAACTTAATCAGATTTTTAGATAAATTAAAAAATATTATAATACATTGGAAACAATCATACAAAAATAGTAACTATTATGTGTTATTAAAAGAGATAACAAATGATAGTAAATAAATGAAAACATGAAATTAATAAAGACATCTCGTTCACAAGACGTGGTACATATGTCATGACATAACAATAAAAGGGTATGCTCTTCGTTTTTGGCTCAATTACAGAACAAGGGCGTGTTATATTACGAACCCTTGTCATTTTACCACAGAAATGATATTTATATGGTGCTATAATTGACTTGACATTCCCCGACAACCTACATAGTGGCAATGAATAACATCTTTCACATACCTTATATTGTATTTATCTTCGGTTTTTTGTTTGTTTGTTACTCTTTAAACACTTATTACACTCATCATCCCTGCTGTGAGGACAGTTGGGACAGTGAGGGAGACTTGAACATCACCTTCCCTCGGGAAGAGTTCCGAAGCAACGCAGAAGGCGACACTTTGCCGCAGTGATTAACCCAACGGCTATTCTATCCTGCGTCAACCGGGACCAACGACATACAGTACCTTCCGAAGCATGAAAACGCTAGTAAATGCCTCCCACGGTCACCATTTTCACAACTGACCGTATCCTGAACCCAGTAATCGCTTCTAGAAACTATGTCTCTAAGCTATAGCTAGTTAGCTAACAGGGCTATAAACACTTCAACCTCTGTCCCGGTCTATGACAACATAGTCTAAATGTTAATTCATAAAATTAAAGCATGTGAAATCGATAACTCGTACAACATAACGATTTAAAATCAAATTTTATCAAGAACCTGCCTATTTCAGGCTATTAATATCCACTGAGTGTTCCTTTAATTGGTTATAATTAATTTCACCACGGAACGGGAATATCCTATTAATTGAGGCGAAGAAAATGTTCCATTTTAATATCCGTGAAAGATTCTGAAGTGCGTTAAAATTTGCGGTTCGAAAACCACGTTTCAATCACAGGGTACTTATCACTTCAAATGATTGGACGCCTCACTGAAGGTATTTCATAAGTCTTTATATTATATACATGTAACACTTTATATTTATATTTATATAAGTGTAACATTCAAAGCGGTCATTATGGTTAAGTCTGTAAATATAAGAAATACAAAAATCTGTTCTTAGGAATCATGTCATCGATTTTAGAGAAAATAAGAACTGCATACTTAGATTTTTAATTAATCTCTTGCACTGTTCGGGAATCGAACCCGGTCGTTTTGAAAAATAAAAATTATAATATTTCTATTTGAATATGTTAAAACTTATAATATCATACTGGTATATGTGGCGACGGACGCGGCGACTGGGTCCCGTGTTGCGACGGGTAAGAGTACAAAATTTCGCTCCTCCAATACATCCCGAGGGTGTCGTAAGAGGCGACTAAGGGAACACTTTCGCAAAAAGATCCATTGCGTACAGAAGAAAAACTCGAAGGCCTTATGAGCGACTTGAAAATTTAAACTGCTGTTTGCGGTGACCTTCGCCTGTCCGTCTCAACACGGCAATAGGCTCAACACCTATTACGTGGGACATAAAACTATGAGGTGAAATGTGGGCGTATACTATGCCTCTGCCTACCCCTTCGGGGATAAAGGCATGACTATATATGTATGTATGTATCAGTGATGCAACGGAACTGGCATAACGGAAGCAGAAACGGAAACAGATGTCAAAAGTAAATTTTAACGGAAGCGGAAACGGAAACGGAAGCGGAAACGGAAGCGTTAACACTATGTAAAAAAAGCACAATTGTACATTTAAAACTTTTTTTATTAAATTTGTATTTTAGTAGTCAAAATTAAACAGCGGCAAGTTATATTTAATAAAGAGTAACTTGGCCGCTTTTTCACCTTTCAGCCTATTTCGATGTTCTTCATATATTAAACCAGCTCCGCTAAATAATTGCTCTCTGGCTACACTGCTGGGGGGAGCTGATAAGTATTGGCGAACTATTGGCAAAATATGGGGGTATTTGTGCGCATTTCCATTCCACCACATAAGGGGATCCTCATGAAGAGGTAGTCTTTTTTCTTTCTTGTACTCCCGAATGTGTGACTGTATCTTTAAAAGTAAATTGTCAGTATTGTCACCATCGTCAGCTGTAGAAGAGTCCTCCTCCTGGTCTTCATTTACACTTAACATCGATTCTAATATTTGTAATGATGCTGATGATTTGGATTGGAAGTAGAAGGCTGCACTTCAATGTCTTCAATTGCAATTTGAGTTCGGCTTCTTTTGGGGGAAGGTTCGCAGTCATCATCTTGGATGGAATTGGATTGTCTGGTTCTAATAGTGTTAATCGTCATATTAATTAATTTAGATTCAACCTGCTCTGCAATGACGCTGGTGAAAAAATGGGATTTGTATCGCGGATCCAAATACGTCGCAATAGTGTAGGTTTTTGTCGTCTTCGATCAGGTTTCCAAATCTTACAGTTGAATTCGATTCATCGCGTAATTTTGTTATAAAATTTATGAATTGTTCTGAAGTATTAGGTTTCGTCTCTTCTTGTTGTAATGTGGTCTTAAGAACTTGAATTAATGGTATGACTGATGAAATACTGATTTGAGAACTACTTAGATTTCTTGTTATTTCTTCAAATGGCTGCATTAATTGCACAAATTTTTGAATATTCATCCAGTCTTCGGGGGATATCATCGCGATTGGATTTGCGCTTAGGTACAAGACAAGCGAATCTTTGAGTTTTGAAAACGACAGACTCTGCTGCACCGCTCCTCATCGCTTTCTCCCCGCTTCCGTTCAGAGTTCTGTTATAAAGTTTGCGGAACCAGAAGCAGAAACGGAAGTGAAAAAACATGCGGAACTTCTGCAGTTGCGGAAGCGGAAGCAGAGTTCTGTTGCAACACTAGTATGTATATTTTCTCACTCAGACCCCCCCCCATCCATGGAATGCTAAGAATAAGGTCTCTCGTTTCATTCCCTGAGAGCGTAAACAGAGGAAACAATTACATACTCATGCTTTTCCATAAGTTTTGTTAGATAAACGATATTATATTATATATGGGACAATTCTGTTGCCGTCACCGGGCTCTATAATATAGAGGAGGATGTCTATAATCCGAACCGAAATTCCAGCAACAACACAACAGATGTTACAAATCCACACATACACCCTAGTATCAAGTCGGAGCATTAGTGGAAGTGTCTTACTGGGTGTGTTTGTTTTCTCAAACATTTTTTTTAAGTAACATATAATTCTGCATTGATTCGAACATCCTTGTCATCGTTAATTTTAGATTGAAGAAAAATAAGTAATTCGCTATAGAGGACAGAATTTTTTCAAACACATAATATGCAGTAAGTAGTGTAGCAGAGCTTGTTAAGTATTGAATATTATATAAATGTCGGTATTTGCAAATTAAATACCCAAGTCTCGGGGCAGCTTCATTCAATAACACAGCGGTTGAAGGTAAAATGAAAATTCCGTTGTGTGCTCCCAACCACTCATGAATTCTTTATACACTCAAATTGGAATTACTCTCAACCTGGCAACCGATGTAATAAGAATTGAGTTCACAAGTACAGCTACATGGTTATTGTGTTTAGTCCTTTAATGGTACCAGTTACTTATTCTACTAATCCTACTAATAATATAAATGTTACAAATTTGTTTTACATTTATATTATGAGTATTAGATTAATAGACATTTAGATTAACAGATTTGTTCTGCCGTTAGAGCGTGATTGAGAAACAAACATCTTCACAAGTAGAATAATGTAGAACGTAGTACGAGTAGTAGTACGAGTACCTAGTGTTTTCAATTACGACTTTCATTATACGTGTAGTGAAATGCAGCTTAATTAAAATTACCAAAAGACGCTTCATGTTTATTTTCCATGTTAAGAATTTCGATGCAAAATTAGCAATTTTCCTTGATTCACTTAGGGCACTGTACCTACGTATTGTACATACTTACTAATAAAATTATAATTATGGCCCAATAATATACGTTTCACCACTCATGAGTAGACAATACTGTTTTATTTTCTTTGCTTATGATATGAACTAGACCAAAATCATTTTGTTTCTTTCATCATAAAATATTTCCGAATTTTTTACACACCCTGGATATACTGTGCTCTGGATGACTTTAGCATTGAAGAGCCAAAACAAATGAGTTGTGTCGTAAAATAAAGCGAAAAAAAAACCTAATCTGAATACTTATTGACATTTACAAAATTTGCGTGCCATAAGCGGTATAACATGTAATGACTATAACATTGTATGACACCTTAGATGTATTATAATTTGTAACATGTTTTTATAAATCAATCAATCAATCAATCATTCAATAAATTAATTGAATGATTGATTGATTGAAAAACTTATAGCGGTATTTTTGACATACATCTTCTTTCTGTTTAATAATTTTATCATCCATAAGATAAAACATAATTCTGAACCTATGCATCAGGTTAATTTGGATGAAGTTTATTTCTTAACAAGTTTTTTACTTTTATGTCCCCAAATAACAAATGACTGTTTGACCCGACACATTTACGTATTCCCAGGGGTGTAGTCCTTTATCAAGAAAAGTGGGCACAAGATTAACGACCGCACAGCCTCTCATATAAGCTGTTTGATGCTCAATCCTGTGCAAACAATAGGGGTCGATCAAATTGAGATAAATCTGACTCTACATACTTCTAATTGAAAATGACGGTGTTAGAACTTTATCAAAATAAAATTATTAGATAAAACACAAAGGTAGTTACACCTTTTTTCCCTGAGGGATTAGGCAGACTAGGCAAATTCAAACTCATTTCACTCGTAATTTGTGTTCGATGGTGAGCCTGTTCCCATGTTGAATTGGATCTATCTATTATATCTATTTCATAAAAACCTACGGACAGCGGAGTATGAGTATTTGGGTTCCGTTTTTACCCTTTGGTCGAGAAACCCTAAAGTCGACTAAATATCACGTTCATATTCAAACTTATAAAGTTTGGGACTTAACATGAAATACCATTTACTTACCTGTGACACCAAAATGTGTGGTTTCGTGATCAAAGGGTAACAGTAGGCGTACACTGGGTGACATGTGGCAGCGACAAGCTGCGGGGGTCAAATTACATACAATGACACAGATTCTGCTGTCCGTAGGTCTGTTTTTCCCCAGGCTGTATCTCATGAATTATCATAGCTAGGCTAGAACAAATAAAAAAAAAACAGGCCAAGTGCGAGTCGGACTCATATTTGAAGCCCCCCATAAATATTATTTTATTTCTGATATTAGCATTTTTTGTTATAGTGGCAACAGACATACCTACATCATCTGAGAAAATCAGCTCTCTAGTTATCACAAAAACGACCAAGTGTGAGCCGGACTCGCGCACGGAGGGTTTCGTACCAAAAAACGAAAAATATCACGTTTGTTGTATGGGAGCCCCCCATAATTACTATTATTTTTCTGATGCTAGTATTTGTTTTACCCCGGCAAAAGAAATACATCATCTGTTAAATTTCACAGATGATGATTCAGAGAAGCAATCACGGTTCCTGAGATACAGCATCGTAACGAACAGACAGACAGACAGACAGCGAAGTCTTAAGAACCCTAATTTCGCTGTATTCTATTTTACGATATTCATAAACTCATTGAACATCATCGCAATGCCAATTTCGACAGCATCCAAAGTTTCCTATTCCGGATTCGGTTTAATTTCCTACTCCCTTAATTTCGCATTCTGTGTAGTGATATGTATGTACCTACCTTTATATTTAAATGAAATTCAACTACGCTCATAAAAATATACAAAGCAATTTCTTTATCTTGTGGTTGTATTTTATTCTGCTACATAATAAAATGTTGTGTATTAAATTGAAAGGGTTTCCTTGTCAGGCCCGACCCTTAGCTTTAATCGCTTCCATAACAGGGAGGCTTGTTGAATATTCTACTCAATTCTGTCTCACTCAAAATCTCTGTTGCTTGTTAAAATAATCTATTTGTCTAGTGATTTTGTTAATTACATCTTGCTGACTAGGAACAGTGAATTATTTAATGTTTGATCGTGGCATAGTTTGATAAGCGTAGGTTTGATTATATACGTAATAAAGAAATATTTGTGAAGGCCTCAGAAGGATTGATCTTTGCAGGAATTCGATACATCTGCAAAATGGTACGTTGTTTTCCGCCACCACAGCCCTATCGAAAGTGGTCACAGTATCCTATGAACCGAACTATTTTATTAACCTTTGCAAAACCTAACCAAAAGTTGCATGTCTCTGCTGTGCCTTTCTATAAGGTACAGCAGAGACATGCAACTATTCATCATGCATACATTCTCCTGCAACAAGTTTTTCAAGCCGAGTTCGCCCAGACGTATCTACGTCAATAGGGACCCTGTTAATATTTTTAAAAGCATCTATTTTGGGATATACATAGTGTTGTGATTTTTCAATAACCATTCAGTTTTAAGTAGTAATAAGTTATTTTTGTGATGTCAACACCGCCTCAAAGTAGAATGATTAGCCTGTACATAAAACATTTATTGATTATTTGAAAATAGTGGGTAGTTGATTTGACATAAATGTTCAGTATGAGGTGGGAGCTGGTGAGAGGCGATAAAAAGTGAATATTCTGGAAAAAGAACACATTCTGTTTCCTGATCGAGTTCAGTAAAGTGCTACTTAGTTAAAGTACAATATTTGTATTAATTAATAGTTCGTACTTAGTTGTGCAAGTATTAGATAGATTGTGAAAATAAAAATGTAAAGAATCCACAATCATTGGATTATTATTTCGTAATACCATTAAGTGGAATGTAGGAGTAGTATCTATTACTATACGAAGAACAGAAGAATATGCCAATAAGTTAAAATTAAGCTACTCAAATGTATTTCCTGGTGTGCAATAAAGAGTTTTTTATGTTTATGTTATGAATAAATGGCTATGTAAAGGATCATTGGAATATCATTTCTTCAATAACAGGTATTGTGTATTTTCTTTCAGTGACATTAATGCGGGTACGCTTGGAGAAACAGTGATTGCAGAGGCGGTAAGTGCACCGACTGTCGAAACATACCGTCATGGCGGCTATGGTAGTCTTTCGGCAAAAGGAAAGTAAAATAATTGATGTTTTTTATTTATTTCAATCAAATCAGTTTGTCTCAATCAGGCTGGATGTAGATAGTCACAACCTGCATCTATTTATTTCAACACGGCAAATAATCTTAGGTACGTAAAAAAAACAAGTTGTGAAATGTGGGCGTAAATATTAATATCATGACGGTGTAATTTTTTACTATTGTGTTCCTGTTAAATGATTAAAGTTAATGGATTCCATAAAGCAGTCATTTACAATTAATAAACAAAATATCAACCTAAAAGGATCGCTACGCACATAGCATTTTTGATCACTCTTTTTTTTTTAACGTGAGGGAAAATCCTTCATGGATGCTATGCCGGACTCCTACCGACTAATAAACCTCACGTAACGCCCAACAGCCTGGGACGTTTTTGGGAGCCCCAGGTACTATCCCGCGTCTTTGGGGGGTTTTCGGGTGTGATCCCGCTTCCTACGGCGGGCGTGCATGAATCCCTCACGTCACGCTGCCGTCTAGGGCCTGCTTCTGTAAGGACGGTGAGCGGCCACCTCACCGTCTTCAGGCCCCCGGTCATGGAGGCCGATAGTCTTCAGCGAAGACATGTCGGCGGCGCCCAATCCGCTGTCTGCGGAACTCGGGTGGGAGAGTTCTCTCGTGGCTCTAGCTTTCAACTCGTGGCTCTAGCTTCCAGGTCCCATGGAAGGGTCCCGGCTAGGAGACATGCCGCCTCACCTGAGATCGTGCGGTATCCCCTTATCACCCTGACGGCTATCGCCTTCTGCCTGCTCAGCAATCTAGCCACATTGCTGGCCGTCAGGGTCTCCACCCATACGGGGACCCCGTATAAGACCATACTTCGCACGATATTCGTACTGGAGACTGTACCTGGGGATCCAGCTCTAGGGCAAGGTGTTGAAGGCGTTGGCGATGTCAAGAGACGCCGCCACCACCACCTCACCCTGAGATACTGCTTCCTCCGTCAGGCCTCTAATGAGCATGATCGCGTCCACGGTGGAGCGCCCCTGACGGAAGCCCAAACAGACTATCCGCCAGATCAGGCTCCACGCGTGTGAGGTGCCCGACGTGGCGTTGTGCCATAATACGCTCAAAGAGCTTGCACACACTGATGGGGAATTGCCCCGCCTTTCGGATCAAGACCAGTTTCCCCGTCTTCCAGACCTTGGAAAACTGGTCTTTTTCGAGGCATGCGCTAAAGAGCCCTATAAGTCGACACCCAAGTTCCTCGACAGTTATTGACCCCTCTGGAAAGTAGTTTAATAAATATCATCATTATTGACGTCACAATAATCCAACAATGAATTTTATAAGTGATCTGTTCTCTAAACTTCAAGTGCTGTTATGTAAATACCTCGTAAAATTTATTTGGAAGCGAATGTCGTCTCGCATTTATTCCATTTGTTTTATAAATTTAAATCAATCGGACAGCAGACAATACAGAATATCTTATTCAAAATAAACTATAGTGAAAAGGGAGTTATTTGAGTACATTTCGGTATCCCGTGAAGTTTTGTATCTAATGAATTTGAAAACTTCATCCTGTGTTTGTATGTCCTATTAGGTATATAGAGTAGAAAACCCGTAGCTGTCTAGTGTCGATTATGTAATTTATGCCGCTATTAATTTAGTATCCGACATACTAAATTAATAAACCCACGCTGAAGTAGGTAATTATTGCAGAAAAGAACCAAACTTTCACGTCGTTGTTATTTCTGTTTCACGTAAACAATCAAGTGAATGTTTATCAGTTACTATAGAATGATTTACGATGTCCATTCGTTGTGGCTGTGGACAGTAGATAAGCAGCTTGCACCTACCAACTTGTGAGTTTCTTATCAGCTTAGCGAACTTCGTGCGGAACTTGAAACACAGTTACTTAATCGTGGTTGTGGTTTTATCCTTCTAAACAATATGATGTGATTTGAAAGACATTAATTTTCATTAAAACTTAACTGTAACAAATTGGAGTTAAATGTTATATTACTATTGGGGCCTAATCTCACCAGCAAGTGGAGTTTCTGCTGACTATAGTTCGAGGATACGGCGTAGGAGACGATCAGATAGCATCGCTTTTAAAAACTATATTTAACTGCTACTAATAGCAACAACTGGATCCCAGGCTCCATGTTGGATTTCAAAGCAACGAGAAAGGTACTAAGATAAAGCAGACGAGAGAGTGGGATAGACTTATATACCATTTATAGGTAAGCACATGAAATAGTAAAATAAATAAATAAATATCTCGGCACATCAATATAAAAAAATGGTTTCGGGAATGAGTCTATCACACATTTAGGCAGGGAATAAATCGTTACATTTTTGTTCAGACCTGTAGTACCCCTTTTTTAGTTAAAACCTCTATCCGAACTCTTATGGGTCCACGTCACAGGGCATGTGGAAAGAGTGTCACCGATGTGGCTATAAGCTTTTAAGCGTCTAATAAATGTAAAAAAACCGGCAACGTGCGACGTGCAAGTCGGATGCACGGCGGGAAAAAACTAAAAAATCACGTAAATATTGTATGGGAGCCCCTCTTAATTATTATCTCCGAGTGTTAAACTTGGAAAAATTTCCGACTTAATTTAACCCTTTCACTGGTAAAGAAGTTGAAGTAAACAAGTCTTCAAATGACTCGGTGAAAGTTCTCTTCAAACAAAAACTTACAGAAGAATAGTAAACAAGACAAGGCAAGTAGATCTTAATACAAAAGTTTATGTTTGACTTTTTGCTGTTGTAACAGTTTCTTGTTGGTAATGTTACTACTGTTGGAAGCCATGTCGAATTTCATAAGTTATCTTAGCCTATAGTCTTCCTATAAACTCTACTTGTTTTGTGTTCTATAAACGATCACTTCAATAAAGTTCTAACGCTACGGTCATTGCTGAGATAGTCGAACTTTTGTAACATTTCCATTTACGAACTCTTTTCAAGTGGAAGCCTTATAGATGGTTAAAATCATTTTATGCGTCAACTCCATTGTTAAATCGCAAAATATCTACCACGCTATCTCGACATAAAATATGCCAGGATTATCACAAAAATATTTCCTTTGATTAGTCAAGAGTTTGTGTTATTGCAGGTAAGTAGATAAAATAGGTAGTACTCATCATATATCACTAAAATCTTTATTAGGTTTATTTCTTTTGAGAGCTTTCGTAGCGTACGCTGCGTACTACCCGTTCGCTCTAACTTTGCCGCTGACGTTGAGGCGTATACCCGAATTGTTAAGTAGACGAATTAAATTGACAGTAGCTAATGTCACTTCGTCATAGAAAATACGCAACATTGTATGAAGAAGTGACATTAGTTGCTGTCAATTTACTGCGTCTAATTAAAAATTCGACTTTAATATGGAGCCGAGCGGCAAAGTTAGAGCGAACGAGCAGTAAATGGTTAAAGTTACGTAAAATTGCGTGATACAAAATTGTTCCTCATAAAATGTTTAAAAAAAAGTACTCAACAGCGTATATCCACCAGAGTTCCCTTAAAATAATATTTAAATAGCTTCAAAATTTTAGCGACACAACGGGCGTAAATACGACGGAAAACGTGATATTAAAATATTAATACACCGCCTATCTCTTCTTCTTATGTGTTGCGTCACTTACGAGACATACGGGTGTAATGTATAAATTACGAAGTTGCCTGGGTAGTCACGCAAAAAAAAAATCCTAGCTGTAATAAAATATTTAAATTCAGTAAAATCAATATACACACTATCATAAAAACTTTTAAATCTTTATAATTATATTAAGAAAACGACCTCTGGGGAATTTCTGAACACATAGTTAATTCTTTAATTGAAATGGTTGCTCCTGAATTATCAATAATCAATATCAATACATATAATAAAATCGTAACAGTAAGAGTTATGTTATAACTCTTGAAGAAAACGTAAATAAGACTTTCATCCTATGATTATGGACAGGTTTTAAACATTATAATACTTAGCTTGTAAAGGCTTCTTGTAAACGGCCATCAAGCGGTCCAAAAAGTTGGGCCGCGATGAGCTGATGGAGACTCGGGAGCGGAACCCGTGGGGGCGCCCGTACCTTATGTTAAGGGGCAAATTACGCCCTAAGGCGCCCCCACTGACTCATAGTCTCCAGCCGGAGCGGCTGGAGGAGGTCCTGGACTCCTTGTTCCCGTCGAGAGCGGAGGAACACATTTCTCCGCGCATGGCTCCGTCTCAGGCGCCCAACGCGGAAGGCAGCGAGAACGACGTGCCCGTAGTCACCGAGGGTGAGTTAGGAGCGGCTGTTCTGCGGCTTAAATCCCGCAAAAACACCGCCCCTGGACCCGACGGCATTCCAGGCCGAGCGTGGGTCCTAGCTCTCGAGGAGCTTGGGCCTCGACTAATTGGGCTCTTCAGCGCATGCCTCGAGAAAGGCCAGTTTCCCAAGGTCTGGAAGACCGGGAAACTGGTCTTAATTCGAAACTCGGGGTGGCCGGCAAATTCCCCATCAGGGTACCGGCCGATCGTGTTGCTCGACGAGGTGTGCAAGCTCTTTGAGCGTGTTATTGCACAACGCCTCGTCGGGCATCTCACACGCGTGGGGCCTGATCTGACGGATAGCCAGTTTGGCTTCCGTCAGGGACGCTCCACCGTGGACGTGATCATGCGCATTAGAGGCCTGACGGAGGAAGCAGTCTCACAGGGTGAGGTGGTGGTGGCGGTGTCTCACGACATCGCCAACGCATTCAACACCTTGCCCTGGAGCTGCGTCAGGGAGGCGCTTATCTATCATGGAGTGCCTCCCTAACTGCGTCGAATTGTCGGGGCTTATCTCTCCGAGAGAGCCATAACTTACCCGAGCTGGCTAGGGCCGGGTCGGCGAGATGTGTCGTGCGGTGTTCCACAGGGATCGGTTTTAGGGCCGCTCCTGTGGAACATCGGTTACGACTGGATGCTGCGTGGTCCGTTGCTCAGAGGGGTCGGCGTAACGTGTTACGCCGACGACACCCTCGTTACGGCGCGGGGGGCAACGCACCGTGCCGCAGCACTTAAGGCCACGGCAGGGGTTGCTCAGGTCGTGGGTCGGATTCTGGGGCTCGTACTCGATGGCCGGTGGAACTTCGGACATCACTTCCGAAGTTTGGTCCCAAAACTGAGGGGAGCATCGGCCGCACTCGCGCGGCTGATGCCCAACATCAGGGGACCCAACGCTCCCTACAGGAGACTGTACCTGGGGATCGTGCGAAGCATGGCCTTGTACGGGGCTCCCGTATGGGCGGAGACCCTGACGGCCAGCAATGAGGCTAGACTGCTGAGCCCGCAGAGAGTGATGGCCGTCAGGGTGATAAGAGGATACCGTACGATCTCCGGTGAGGCGGCATGTCTCCTAGCCGGGACCCCTCCATGGGACCTGGAAGCGAGAGCCCTTGCGTCACTGTTCAGATGGCGCAAGGAGGCGCTGGAGCGGGGCAAAGGCCAGCGTCTCGAGAAATCGAGGCCCAGCGGACCCTGCTCCACCAGGAAACCATGGAGACATGGAAGGTGCGACTTGAGCAACCAAAGGGGAGAGGAACCGGTTGACACAGATGCTTGCCGGGCACGGTAGCTTCGGTAGGTATCTGTGGCGAAAACACCGGGAAACCACGGCCGAGTGTCAGCACTGGGAGGACCGCAGCGATGACACGGCGCTCCACACTCTGGTGGAGTGCACGGCGTGGGCACAACAGCGCCAGGTCCTCGTAGTGGGTCTGGGCGTAGACACTCTCGCTCGAGGCCATGGTGCGAGCCATGCTCTCCAGCGGGAGTAAGTGGGACTGCGCCGCCTCTTTCTGCGAGCAGGTCATGCTCGCGAAGGAGGCGGCGGGCCGGGTGCGGGAGAGAACTCTCCCACCCGAGTTCCATAGTCGGCGCCCTGGGCGCCGCCGACGTGTCTTCGCCGAGGACTATCGGCCTCCATGACCGGGGGTCTGAGGACGGTGAGAGGGCCGCTCACCGCCCTTACAGAAGCAGGCCCATGACGGCAGCGTGACGTGAGCAACTCACGCACGCCCCCCCTTAGAAGCGGGGTCCCACCCGAAACCCCCCATAGACGCGGGATTGCACCCGAACCACCCCCTGGGCGAGGCCGCATTGGCGGCCGTAGGTCTGTTGGGAGTCACGGGACATCCTTCCTGAGGGCTTACCCGGGGCTCTCAACCATAGGCGTGGCGTGAGGTTTTTTAGTCGGTAAGAGTCCGGCATAACATTCTATGAGGATTTTCCCTCACGTTAAAAAAAAAAAAAAAAAAAAGGCTTCTTGTTGAATCTCTGTTTACTTTTGTTGTTTATTAATTATTTACGCCTAGAGTTAGCAGTATTGTCCTGGGACATCCTTCCGAGGGCTTACCCGGGGCTCCTAACCATAGGCTGTTGGGCGTTACGTGAGGTTTTTTAGTCTGTAGAAGTCAGTAACGTGATGGACAATCCATCATATAGATGATGGATTTTCCATCACGTTAAAAAAAAGAGTTAGCAGTATGGTAAACTGATAACTACAGCAAACAATATGAAAAGTGACTCTACTAACTGTTTCATGCGTATACTTGACACAGATTAGGTACCTACCTACTGATTTATTTAAAAAGTATTATGTAGCTTCGGTTAGATCCAAAATGTTTTAAAGAACGGAATTAATTTAATTATCATCATAATGATCAGGTTAGAAAATTTATTTAGCATATATGAGCATTATTAGGAACTGATAACTGCGGTCTGATTTGCTAAGCGTTGTGTATAGGTCTAAGATAATGATTAACGGGATAAGTATTGTGTACATTATTAGTGAGTATACGAAATTTCAACCCCATTACTATCTAGCCATAATCAGGATTAACCTATCAGAATGGCTAACTCATTGATCGTTTACCTACTGAGCTAGAAGGGCTACGAGAGCTTATGAAGATGACATGTCCTAAGAACGAAAACAAAAAGTTTTTTTCTTAGGTCATCAGTTGACTTTACAAGCGTCTTGCGGACCTGGTGACCTAAGGGCCGGCAGCTATTTCTCCCAACGAATAGGCATCGCCGTTCAAAGGGAGAATGCTGCCAGTCTTTTGAGCACAATGCCACGGGGATTTAATTTACTTTTATTCAAATTGTAAATTAGTTATTATGTTTTATTGTATCATTTGTCTAATATTTTATCAAATACAAGTTTTCATCCTTTTCTTACTTAAAAAAAGAGAACAAAGAAAACTTTTAATAAATGTAAATATGTAAAAGTTAAATGCAGCTAGTTATAAAAGCTATTACTGGTAGAGTGCATTTGCTTTTATGTGTCCGAAGCGCGACGCAGCCTCGAGCGAGACCACCGACACTTTGAAAAGCTATCTCGAGTGTTTGAAGTGGTGAAGGATAACTGCGAGCGAGGACGTGTTTACAGCTCTGTAAGCTGCTGAGAAGATCTACGTATTTTATTAAGAATTTAGTAATACAACTTTGCCTGTTATGAATTACTGAAATAGTTATTTATGATACAAGTGTGATATGTTGGTCATTACACTTGAGGTGATATTGCACCGCCCGAGCCCAAGGCGAGGGCTGCAAGGAAACCGAGAGTGTAATGACCAAACCTCACGTGTGTCATACGACGTTTTTCAACACACTTACGAGTAAAAATACAATTATTTGATTTATTCGCACTCAAGTAAACAATGCTCACAGCACAGACAGAAAGTTAAAAATAAATTTATTTTTTTCTGCGCGCGGCGTGTATAATAGTACAGCGAGCAGATTGAAACGTAGGCACGAACAATTACGCTAAACAGCCAAAACGCTAAATGTAGAGTTTTTTTATGTATTTATAAATTAGTTTCACGTTGAATTATTAATTATAGTACCTAAAAAAAAATATTTGTAAAATTTATCATATTCAAAGTGTTAGGTACACTTCTTCTTTTTTTTACAAAAATAGTGTTATTTTTAGTCTTATGTTGAAACAGAACCTATCTAAGTCAAAAAGTTTTTCTCAGATTTAAAAATAAAACTATAACCCAGTTAAGTTAATAGTAAATAGAATACATAATAGTATATCTTTCAGCGAGGTCCAAACTTAATTTGATGGAATATAAAATAAAACACTAGTGCGATCAATAAAAAAAACCGGCCAAGTGCGAGTTGGACTCGCCCATGAAGGGTTCCGTAGCAGCAAGTAACATAATTGTACTAAAAACATGTTTTCCACAAGCTTGAAGTAGTAGCAAATGATAATTCTTCTTCTACTAAAAGTTTCGATGCATTGGGCAACTGGAAAGGTTTTTAAATCACACATATTGCTCTAACTATCGGGAAAATATTTTTAGTCTGCGCTCATCCGACTCGCTCCTATCAACTCGCGACGCCTCTAGAACCAGGCCGTGACGCCCCAGGGAAGTTCTAAAGGCTGTTATAGTTTCAGATTTAGATTAAAGCAACACTAAAACAATGTTTTTCGGAATACCCTTTTTTACCCGACTACTTTTAAGAAATTTTTAATTTATTGCCTTGGTAGCGTCGCGTCAGTGTTAGTGTATGCTACTATCGTTGCTGAGGATTTGAGTTCAAAACCCGGATCAGAATTATTGATATATTAAAATATTTCTTGTGGAGTTTGGGTATTTTCTATGAACTAGAAATAGGAATAAATTTACCTTGCCTAATGTAGCACAGTCAGAAACCAATGTTAAACTTAATACTTGAACGAACTTGTGGAACAAACCACATTCCTAGGGTTAACGGTTGATGCTGGTTTACAATGGGGTACCACCACATATTGTAACACTAGCTAGTAGATTAAGTTAAGCAGCATTTGCTGTACAAAAAATATGGCACTTGACTGATGTAAATACGGCAAAAATAGTTTATTTCAGTTACTTTCACAGTATAACGTCGTATGGTATTCTACTGTGGGGCAGTGCTGCAGATATAAATTTAATTTATATTTTACAAAAGTAGGCCATAAAAGCTATTAGATTAGGTCTAAGGGTCCCTCTGCGCATAAAATTCAAAGAGGTTAATATTCTTACTGTAGCATCACAATATATTAGGTGCTTACATATGAAATTGGCGTTTTGTATAGCAGGAACAAAAAGTCGAATATTTTTAAATATAATATATTTAATTAATCAAAGTATGAACCATTGTTTTCTATGCATTTTTGCCATCTCATAGGTAGTTCATTGATCCCTTTACTAAAAAAACCAGTCGGACGGGAATCAATAAAATCTGTGAAGGCGATTTGGACTGCCCCATCAGAGTTGAATTTTTTCCCTTGCAAGAAGTTGTCCAAATTTCGAAAAAAATGGTAATCTGTTGGAGCAAGATCCGGGGAGTACGGAGGATGTTTTAGACATTCCAATTGAAGCTCTTCTAATTTGGTAGCCGTCTGTTGTGCAGTGTGTGGTCTAGCGTTGTCGTGAAGCAGCAGTGGCGTGGAGCGATTGACCAGCCTAGGTTGTTTAGCCGCTAGCTTTTCCATCATGGTTTGCAATTGCTGACAATAGACATCAGCCGTAATAGTCTGGCCAGATTTGAGAAAACTGTAATGAACAATACCGGCACTAGTCCACCAAACGCTTACAAGTAACTTTGCAGGATTTGGCTGGCTGGCCAGGATCCAACCATTGCGCTGAGCGCTTTCGATTATCGTAAAGAATCCATTTTTCGTCACAGGTAATGATTCGGTTTAAAATACCTTCATTATTGTGCCGGTTCAGTAATGTAACGCAGCAGTCGACGCGCTTTTGCCGGTTTGCTTCAGTCAATTCGTGAGGTACCCACCTTTCAAGCTTTTTAATCTTCCCAATTTGCTTCAAGTGAATTAAAACAGTTTTATCACTAACACCGCAGCCTGCAGCTAACTCGGACGTGGTTTGCGATGGATCCGCTTCCACAATAGCCTTCAATACTTCATTATCAACTTGAGTCTCAGGCCGTCCACGGGGCTTGTCATGCAGGTCGACATTTCCTGAACGAAAACGTTGGAACCAAAAACGAACTGTGTTTTCTTTTGCAACATGACCGCCATACACATCATTCACCCTTCTAGTCGTTTCCGCAGCACTAGTGCCACGGCGGAACTCGTACTCGTAAATAATGCTATATTTTAAGTTTTCCATTTTGTAAAATGAGTGACGCAAACCGAAAAAAACAGAAGAAAAAAAACAAATGAATGACGGTCATCGAAGGATAAATACATGAGTAAATAGCTGGGAAAATTTGAATTTGGAATTCCTTACCAAAGAGGAGAAAATCGTAATTAAAGTGGCCAGTACGAAAAACGCCAATTTGATGTGTAAGCACCCAATATTATTGTAAACCTTATGTATGTACAAAGAAATCTACATAGTATCGCTAAGTCAAGTGATAGAAACAATGTCAACACTAGAAATAAAAATAACCTTGCTGTTTTTCATAGCAGATTGCACAAAACCAGCAATTCTTCCATGGGTAACTGTATACGCTTTTACAACAGGCTGCCAGACGAAATTAAAAGTATGTCCCTAAATAAGTTTAAAAGATTTGTAAAAGGTAAATTGTACTGCAGGGGCTACTATACAATCAATCATTATTTGTTAGTTAAGGAAGTCTGGAAATGACCTGCTCTGCTGCAGCTTGATTCTCAAAAAAAATGTTAAAATGCATAGGTTTTAGATTCTTTAAAATTTTAAATAGAGCAAAAAAGAACAACCCGCTGAGTTTCTTGTTAGTTCTTCTCAGGTGGGTCGCGTTGTGAACTGGTGGTAGAGTTTTGTTTTATATTCTGGACGTTTTACAAGCGCATCTATATAACGCTTTAGTGAAATAAATATAATTTTGATTTGATTTTGATTTGTGTATAAAAAGTTTATTAGTTGAAGATCTCATGATAGCGCAAGTTTTTTATTTACATGAAAAAATGTACGCCTGTTTATACGATGCAGTCGCATCGATATCATATCTGATGAGCTAATTATGAGCCACTTCACCACCAATCTGTGGCACACGGCATATTAATTAGAACACAATCGCTGACGAACCAACAAACAACCCAATCAGCCGCTCCGTTACGTAGAGTGCAGCGAATCATTTCAAATGATTGGGCTCGTATGATTCTATTAACGGAACAATATACTGATACACAGAAACAGAATCAATATCACTATATTGTAACTTTACAGAAAGTTTAATACCATTTTCTAACTGTGCCGGCTTAGTCACATGCCACGGTCCCAGGAGCCTAGCTGTGTTCGAAGTGAAGTCCTATTTTCGAAAGTGCTAAAACTATTGAATTTTTAAAAATTCTGTTTTGGTGTATCCCTATATCGAAAAGATTGATTAACCAAGAAATTTCAAGTTTCTAGGTCTAAGAGTTGGGCGGTGACAAAGTCACCCGGGAATTGTATAAATATTGACAGATAGATGAAAGAAGAGAAGAAACAGAAAAAATAAAAGTACAATATAAAATAGCATATTATTATTATTTTGAAAGTTCCGTACCGAAAGTCTGTTCGTCACGAGGCTATATCTAAGGAACCGTGATAGCAAGAGAAAGAAAGAAAAGAAAGAAAAATTATTTATTCGGAAACATAATGGGCCACACAAACAATATAGGAAGAAAACTTAATCCTAGGCTTAACAAATACATGCATTAAATTAATGTGTACCTCACACGTCATCCGAAAAGGACCAGGTTCAGCATGTGCCTGACGCAATGTCAAGCGCTGGTTTTCAACCTGACCTATTAAAAAGCAAGTGAGTAACAGATGCCAGTCGGCCTCACTTAAAATCTAAACAATACTAAACCAAATACGAGTAGGTAAGTAATATGCTGTACAGGTAACCACCATAGTTTCGCAGAACCCTGACAAGGAATGTAATAAATATATACATACACATACATACATACATAAATACACATTACATATAAACATACACCCATACGCAACACCCACATACACAAGAGCAATATATAAACCCACGACATCTATAGGTAGGTAGATCATATAATAGATAAGTTTGTATTTATCATGTTATGTTCCTTCTGTGCGTCAATTAAGAATCGCCGTAGTCTCGATCTGAAAGTATTCACCGATTTAAGTGACCTTAGCGGTGGAGGGATGTTATTCCAGATTTTATTGCCGGCATAACGGAAGCTACCTTTAAAGGCGGCCGACCTATGGCGCGGGATGGACAGTGGCGGCGCGCACCGCCTACCACCACAGCCACGCCCACCCTTTAACCAGTTCAGTTTCTGATGGAGATATGCTGGTTCCAGATATTTAAGAACTCCAAACATTAGGCATGCCAGATGAAACTTACGCCTTGTTTTCATTTTCATCATGTTATGATTGTTAAGGAATGGAGTGACATGGGTCCGTGGTGGTATCAACAACAAAACCGCGCACAGGCATTCTGTACTCTTTGGACCATCCTATCTGTCTGTGATAATAGGCGTGGTCCATATACCGTATCAGCGTAGCTTAGTTTGGACAGCACCAGAGACTCCACCAACTGAACTCGTAGTTCCTCTGATAGAAAGGGTCTTATTCTGTATAGGATCCTCAGACGGTAGAAACAATTAACAACACACTCCGCCACATGTCTATCAAACCTCAGATTTGAATCTTTTATCAAACCCAAATTGCGAGCCTCGTAAACTCTCTCAATACTCGCGCCCATGAGTGTTAGTGTAAGTGGAGGCAGACAACTTATTTGCTTTTTTGTTCCTAAGACCATGTACTTAGTTTTAAGAGGGTTAAGTACCAGAGAGTGATCATGGGACCTCTTGGCAATTCTATGAAGGTCATCATTTAATGCTTTAGTTGCCATTTCGTAATCCTCAGAATTAAATGAAATATACACCTGTAAGTCATCAGCATAGATCTGATAGTAACAATTTTCTATACAATTTGTTAAATCTGCACAATATAGAAGGTATAAAATCGGGCCAAGGATTGATCCCTGCGGCACCCCCCTTTGCAGAGGGGTGAGGTCAGAGTGAGTGGTAGTCCCATCAGGTTGGCGTAGTTCTACGCATTGGCGGCGGTTATCTAAGTAGCTGTGGAACCATCTGACAGTGTTAGGGTCAAATCCATAGTAGTTTAATTTAGAAACCAACAGTGAAAGATTGATACAGTCAAAAGCCCGGGAATAATCCAGCAGTACAAGCAGCGTGCACATGCCCTGGTCCTGAGCAGACAGTATGTTGTCAGTAACGTCAAGTAAGGCAGTACTAGTAGAATGTCGTTTTCTAAAACCAGATTGAAACATGGGCAAAATTGAATTTTCTTTCAAATAGGTGGTTAATTGCTTGCATACTACTTTTTCCAGCACCTTAGAAATGCATGGCAGCAAGCTGATGGGGCGCAGATCTTTTAAGGCTGATGGATTAGAGTTCTTTGGTATGGGTTTTACGATAGTTATCTTCCAATAGTCGGGAAAAGTTGAAGTCTGTATCGATCCATTTATGATGTCCGTTATAGGTTGAAGTGTATAAGGCAGGGTAAGCAGAAGCATGTCACGGCTTATCCCGTCACAACCCTGAGCATTAGAGGTTAAACCCAGTAAGTGTCGTTGAATGTCTTCCCTTCCGACGGGCAGCAAGGTAAAACAAGCATCGCTGTACCTGTTTGTTTCATAAAACATTAATATTGGTAAACTTACTAAAGGATTTCCAGGGACATTTAAAAAATGTAAGTTTATTCGATTCGGATCTGAAAAGTGAGCCGGTAGGTCCTCGTGACGTTTACTAGGCAATAAAGTGTTTTTCAAATTTTTCCATAATACTTTAGGTTTATCAATTTTATTATTAATATTTTGCTTGAAGTAAGCAACCTTTTCACTGTGTAATGACTTATTCACAAGTTCCTTAAGCTGTAAGTAGTATTCTCTCTTAGAATCCGGCCTTGTTTCACGATACCCTGCCAATGCCTTATCGCGTAGTCGCATCATAATTTTCACAGTATCCGTTATCCACGGGAGCGACGGTTCTCTAATGACACAGGTCCTAATTGATGCATGAACATCGAATACAGTCAAAATAAATGTACATAATTCACTAAGCATTTCGTTAACATTACCCAAATCTGTAATACTGCTCCAGTTAATTCTGCACAAATCCCTATCGAGGCTTTCCCTGCAAACACTATTCAATGGTCTATATTGTATCACGTAAGGTGCAAATTTCTCACGCCTAACATGAAAATCGCACACAACTACGGAGTGACCCTGTAATGTTTTGAACGGTTCTACCGATATATTCTTTGCCCGGAGATCAGTGCAGACCAGATCGATTAAGGTTTCTTTTCCGTCTGTGAAATGAGTAGGAGAGGTAACGAGTTGCGATAAACTCTGGCTAGTAAGAAATTCGAGGACTCGCTTAGTTTTAGATTCATTCAAAGTCAAAAAGTTCGCATTAAAATCTTCCAACAGTATACAGTGGTCCCTAGCTCCTATGGCGGTCAAAGCGTCAGTCACGCCATCTATAAAAAGATTCAGATTAAGTCTCGGTGGTCGATACGCAGTGCCAATAGCCACCTTTTTACCACTAAGCGATAAGGTTAGCCACATTTGTTCAACTGAGTCATAAGTTGGGTCAGCGGGAGCAGACACTACACGTGTGCTTATACCCCGTTTAATATAAAAACCAACTCCCCCTCCATGGCCTCTGCGCACACAAGCTGGCCGCGGAATATGACGTAGCCGATAGCCCGGCACAGTAGGCGCACGCCACTCCTCGTTAGGACGCAACCAAGTTTCGTTTATGGCTATTATGTCGAAACGGTACCTTTCAACCATTGCTATGAAATTTTCATGGTCCGAACCCAATGATCCCGCGTTAAAGAAACCTAGCCTAAGGTTCTTATCAATCATGAGGTCCGGGTAAAAACAAACACAGAACAGGAGACTGCAGTTTAAAACGGTTAAAAAATATTAACATGGTTATATGACACGGGAATGCATGGGAATAATTTAAAAAAGTTAGTAAAATATTCAATGATCGTATATAAATATGATAAATAAGAATAGTGTAACTAAATAATTGTATAAACACGTTAGATTCATTATTAAATAGGTAATAGCTGCGCGAAAGTTTCATGGCTAACAGATTACTAGACGAGTGGTGAATAATGCGTATTGAAAGCGAAAGTGATTCACATACAACTATAAGCATATACCGCAACCTTAGACCATATAACACGGGACTAGCCTTTGCGAACCACCGCATACAAAAATATTCTGCCAGTTTTCATACAAATGAAGGGGGAAACACAAAGACATATAAAATTTCATTGCATTTAAAAATGTATTTATCGACAAACGCGTAATGGCTGTTGTGTGTTAATTGTTATTGTACAGTCAACTACAATGTAATGTACTAGTTTAATCATATAAAATGATGTACTGATGTACAGGCTTTTCATAAAGCCAAAAGACCAAATGGTCATGTGCAATGGCAGAAAACAATGCTTAAGTAAGGCGCATCCTGTGGTTAGATGATCTAAGACCGCAACACATCGCCTACACAACGGGGATGGCGCCTAGCATAAAAATACAAACATTTTACAATTGTAGCAGTACTAATCAGGTTCTCAAGTTGCAAGTAACATATTATAATACTCGTAAACAAACACAAGCGTACGTACAAAGTATCAAAAACAAACAAAAATACCAGATAAATTATTAGAAACATTTTAAGATATAAAAACACGTTCGATATCTGATATACAACGTATATTATGAGCCGGTTCTCCAGATTTGCTTCGCGCCAGTATACGGCCGCGCCTGCACCAAACAAACTTCCACCCCACGCGCTGACTGGCTTCACGAACCATACGAAATAACTGACGACGGTTGGGTTTGGTCAGGCGTTCGTTTATATAAAATCGCTTTGGTGTACCCAGATCAGTTGACGTCATACCGCGGCGTACGCGTACATTTTTCAATATTTCGTCACGCACATCCCGCCGCGCCAGGCGCACGCACAGTGGCCGAGGGCGTTGCTCAGGACCTGTTGTTTCAGTGGCCTTAATGTACCGAGCACCTACACGTTCTGCACTCACAATGTCTCGTTCATCGAGACGCATACCGAGCTTTGTCGCGATTTGCGTCACCATGTGAATCGGGTTCTCTCCACTGGTTTCAGTTAAGTTTGACACTTCCACATCATTGTTCAACAAAGCCTGATCGCGATCATTGATCTCCTGTTTGAGCTGATCAATGACGTCTTCAAATTTAGACGGGCAAGTGGGCGATTGCGGTTTCAGCCTGCTCACCCTATCCTCCAGATTATTCAACTGATTTTGCTGATTTTTAAGGGACGCTCTGATATCTGCTATGTCGTCCCTAAATAGTTGGAGATCTTGGTTAATGGATCGTAAAGTATCCCTAAATATTCTGAGCTGAATCATGATGTCACCTGTCAGTTCCGAGTTGGTCTCAGGTGTCTTGACGGGGTTATGGATATCACTATTTTTAATAAATTTACTGTTATTTTTATGAGTATATAATAAGTTTTCATAAATGTACTGTGAATACACAGTAAGGATGTTGATATCCTTAAACTTTTCTCTTAATGACTCCCGAAACCCCATACCATAGATAGCCCGGACAGCCCTTTTCTGCAACACAAAGATACATTCGATGTCGGCAGCGTTACCCCATAATAGTATGCCATAGGTCATGACACTGTGGAAGTAGCTAAAGTAGACAAGACGCGCTGTTCTAATGTCTGTCAGTTGTCGGATCTTTTTAACGGCATAGGCTGCAGAGCTCAGTCTGCCCGAGACTTTCTCGATATGAGGCCCCCACTGCAAGTTGGAGTCTAACTTTATGCCCAGAAAGACAGTTTCATCGACCAATTTTACTTGATCATCCCTAATCCTAATACTGGTGTTAACGAGCCTAACATTTGGCAAGGTGAATCTTATACATTTTGTTTTAGTTTCGTTTAACAATAAATTATTAGCGTTAAACCAGTGGACTACCCTAGAGAGGGCATTGTTTACTTCGTCAAGATCGCGTTGTCCACGTTCAACTTTAAATATTAAAGATGTGTCATCAGCAAACAAAACTACCTCGTGATCGTCTCTTATAAGGTGAGGGAGATCATTTATGTACACTAAAAATAGAAAAGGTCCCAGAATTGAACCCTGAGGCACCCCCATTGTTACAGCAGAACCATTTGACTGTTTACCATTTATAACTACTCTCTGTACTCTATCTCTAAGGTAAGAACTAATTAAATCCAAGGCCGTCCCCCGGATTCCATAATGATCAAGTTTTTGAATTAAAGTCTGATGCTGGACACAATCGAAGGCCTTAGATAAGTCGCAGAATACACCATAAGCATCATACGACTCCTCCCAGGCCTCATATATACACTCTAACAATTTGATGCCAGCATCCGTGGTAGACCGACCTCGCGTGAAACCGAATTGTTTAGTATGGAATAGTTTATTTGTATTAAAATGATTTTGCATTTGATTAAGCATTACCTTTTCAAAGATTTTACTAAACGTGGGTAGTACAGAAATAGGACGAAAATTGGACGGATCTGAGGTGCTACCCGATTTAAACAGAGGAGTTATTTTACTAAACTTCATTAAGTCAGGAAACACACCACTATCAACACAATTATTAAATATTATTGATAATTCAGGGGCAACCATTTCAATTAACGAATTAACTAAATGTACAGAAATTCCCCAGAGGTCAGCAGTTTTGTAGCAGTAGTTGTGTCAGCAGTGTGTATACTAATTTTACTGAATTTAAATATTTCATTACAGCAAGGAAAATTTGCTTTTAACAAGGATTCTGCTATTGGGGTAGAAGAACCTAGGGCTCTGGTCAAATCTACTGGAATTCGAGAAAAAAATTGTTCAAATTCGTTAGCGACTTCGGCATCTGTTGTAATTATGTTACCATTTACTTTAAGTTTAAAATTATTATCATTCGATTTTGCTTGGCCTCTTTCTGCGTTAATTATTTTCCAAGTAGATTTAACTTTGTCTACACTATTGAGAATTTTATTACTTATATACTTTCTTTTGGCTGCTAAGCAGTCTGCTTTAAACTTTTTTGAATAAGTTTTAACATAATTTAGAAATTCATCTGTTCTATTAAGCTGTCTTTCTGAGTATAGTTCATACAGTTTTTGTATACTTTTATGTATATCCTCAGTGGCCCATTCACTGAAGGCTGGCCTATCACCGATTGTGACTTCCTTAGACTTGAATACGGAGTTGAACTCATTGTAAAAGGAATCAAAAAATAACTTATACATTACATTTGGATCTAAGCCAGTGTCTAAAAATGGAAGTTTATTGCAAAGTCCAACTCGCATACGTTCCAAGCGGTCACTAGTTACTGGTCTACATAATATTTTACGTCTTTTAACTTTTTCTCTTGTGATCTTGAAAGATGCTATTTGCCCAGTATGATCTGATTTTATCTTATTTATAATACTCTTACTTTCTGGCAACATATCACTGTATATATTGTCCAGACAAGTAGCTGTTGTATCACAATATCTAGTAGGCTCTAAAAATAAGTTAGTGAGATTGTGTGATTTAAATAAATTTAAGATATCATTGGTCTGACGCGTATTTATAAGTATATTAACATTAAAATCACCGCACACTATTAGGTGTTTATTAGTTTTTCCAAGTTTAAATAGCACTTTATCCATTACTTCCTCAAACTCACAAAAGGGTGAGACTCCAGGTTTATATACGCATACTACTATGAATTGCTCCAATTCTACGCACGATATTTCAACTGTACACTCTACAGAGAGGGACACAACATCTTTCCGTTCCTTATATTTTAATTTCTTATTTAATAAAATCATCGAACCCCCCCGTGTTGTGTTGACCCTGCAGAACGCACTACCAACCCAGTGACTACTGAAACTGAACATGAGCTCATACTCCTTACGCATATGTTCTGTAAGACAAACAATTTCAATATTATCTGAGCTCATGAACAGCTCCAATTCAAACTCTTTGACCTGTGTTAATGTTGCAATATTATAATGCACCAGGCTGATGTAATTTACATTTTTTAATTTAGTTTTGTTCGGAGGACAGTTTCCGATAAAATTACGGTTTGCAATTAAATTTAACTCTATTAATTTACAATTTTGGCTAGAGGGTAATTCCTCTGTTGTCCCAGCAGTTAATTTAAATTACTTGGAACAGATTCCAAAGTCCTAAAACTACTCTGCTCAAATAAAGCAGTTTTGTCAGCCAAGTTTTTGGCTACAGAATAAAAATAATTAAATAGCAAACTTGCTACTTGTCTTTTATAATATTTGGGTAGACAATACCTACCCTTGTGATTATTATAGACTATAAACTTGCTATGTGACAAATTTGTGTTAAATACAGAATTAAAGTCAATTATATTAAATTTATTATTATACTGACTTATTAAATTTAAACGTAAATTCATCTTATATCTAAATGAATTTTCCGAATCTGGCACACCTTTTATAAATGGAAGTGTGAACATTACAACTTGTATGACATTTAAGTTTAAGATGTTTATATTGCCCAACTGACAATAAACCATTGTCGTGATAGGATTATCAAAATAAATTGTTTTGTAATTTACGGCTTTTATAAGTAGTAAATTACAAAATGGTTTATTTTGACTGTACTTGATCATTTACTTGTATCAGTGTACTGTATTGCTTGAACGGATTGATTTTATACGTCCGTTTTATTGGCAGCATGTTTTGTAGGCCTAGCGTGGCAGTGGCTCTTTAAAGTGAATTGAGGGAGTTAAGCCCCTAAACCGATTTATGTGCCGTCTGCCTACCCTGCAAGGGATTTGGCGTGAAGATAGTATAGTATTCTATAAGCCCCTAAACAGCCATTAAGAAAAACAATAGGACATCAGGATGACAGGACTATAGGATGTTATAATACACAATGTAATATCTTTCAGAATTTAGAAAAATAAGCTAAGAAAATGAGACAGGAAAAAAAGAAATATGAAACTCTATTACCTACAAAAATATTTTATCTATTATACCTACTCAATTAGGGTAATATTGGAGAATCGAAAATCTCGACGTAGGTAGGTAGAAAACCTCCAATGTAAGTAAATAATACTGTCGAATGTGTGCTGTCACGGCGCGTTTCGTGGAAAATAACGGTTACGAGTAATATTCAAAAGGGCTTGAATGTGTTTACAGATGAGGTATTATTTTCATATAAACGAAATATTTTATTGTTATTGATGACAATAATAAGACTTCTATTCTTACCAAAACAATTTTGAGCAAAATGAAACTTAAGTTAATCACGAAATTTAAATTTCGATTCTAAACGTTTCAAAAATGGTTAATAAAAATGTATTTAACTTCTTTGGCTTACTTTTTTTTGTGCGGCATTTTGTAATAGTTTGTTTTTGTCTGTCTGTCTGTATCCCGAAATGTCATCACAATGAATCATTTAAAATTATAATTGGCACAATCTGTGCTTTTATCCGGAGAAGGATTTAGGATTTCGATATTCTGATATTTTATGGGGAGGACATGAAAAACAAAAAATTTTTTTTTCGAACGCGTAGTTCGATTTCATAATCGTTTTGTTGTTAGAAAGGAAATACTTTAAAGACCTATGTTGCACAAGTTCAATATTGTGGGTTTCGTAGCTCGGAAATTGAGACACGTCAAGTTTCGCTATAATTATAATTAATTATCTAGATTACAATGGTTCCTTTGAATTTTAGCCTCAAAGAAATAGAATAGTATTTGAAAAAATTTCAAAGTTTTATGCTTTTTTTTAATTTTATAGACTTAGAATTCATCCAGGATTATGAGCATGGAAATCGCATACAATTACCACTGCAACACCGAGGAAAAAGACTTTGTATTTAAACATTAATGTTATGCTGAATAATTACGAACAGATTCAAAAGGATTTATTAGATTTAAAGATCAAACTTGAAATAACAAGCTTTTCAGTTAATGTTTTTCACCTCTGGATTTATGCGCCCCTGAAGGTTTGAAAACATGAAACTTGACGTCGTTCATAATTTGTAAATGAAGTTGTTTAATATAACTTGATAAAGTATTACTTACTGTAATTGTTATCAATCCCTTTTATACTACCAGCCAAGGGACTACAATTTATTATCAAAGTGAGGCGATTCATTATTTTTGAAATTATTACAGTTAGCAATTTCAACCAACTCCCATTAGTGTTTGAAAATTAGGTTTGTATTTTTTAAAGTAAAATGTGCCTCTTTGATTTTCCCTTAAAACAGAGAAACCTGGTAATGATGTATGTATTTTGTAATGATGTTCAATATTTATGAAATATGGCACACATGATGAGATCTCATGACAATACATTTTTTTTTGTATTTAGTGGGGAAGTAATACCTTCTGCACGACATGCTGTAAAGAGATAGCTTCCAGCAGGTCTAACGCTCAGATACAATATGGACAGTAAAACAATTATCATTTCCAACTCCATATAAATTTACAGCAAACGATCGCACGTTAGATTTATTATAGTCTTGTTGTGATATCTCACGTAATTGCTTTCGGTACATTCCACGTTATTAGCACTTCCGATCTATATATTGCAGGCAATTTATCTGATTTGTTCGTTTGCAAATAGCTTCGGCATTTTATAAAGAGACCTTATTCTTAGCATTTAATGAATTCTCTGTGCGGGCGCCGGGTCCATAGCGTGGCACAGGGAGGAACACCCCGACGGCGTCTGGGACTTTGTGGTGGCCACCCTAAACCTACTTAAATGGGTCGTTTTGCGTAGGTTTAGGGTAGCCACCTTACTATGCGCATAAACGCTCACCTTACACCGTCAGCAATGTTCCCTCTTCTACCCAACCGGATATGGTGCCGCTTTGGATATTTGTTTTAGTAAAGAGCTTACTGAAGCTCTTGGCAATCCCAGGTCTTTAAATAAATTTATACAGGGATTTAGCTGGAATTCCCCTTGCTTCTACTTCTACGGCATAGAGTTTAACCATATAGCCATTTTTGGTTAACTCATTGGTCAAGTCAAAGTATTTATTTGTATTCATGGCGTGGTCCTTCGGTATGTTGGTCTCCCACGGCACTGTCAGCTCCACGAGCACCGCACTTCCGTGTATCCTCGACAACAGGAATATGTCGGGTCTGGATGGCGAGGCACATACATCCTCCTGGAATTTTGTAGTGTTTTCATGTGCAATGTCTGCGAGTATGGTCTATCGGCGGCAGCCATCAAAACTGAGTTTGACTTTTGAGGTACTTTCTTTAAGTAGCCCTCCTTTACAAACGCTATGTCATTTCTTATGTTTGTAGTTAACATCTTTTTCACTCTAGCTACCGCCAAACTGACAGCCTCACATATGATTTCCAATACCCTATCATGTCAGCGTGAGTAATGACCCCGGTCTAATAGTGTCCTATAACCCACCAGCAGGTGCCTAGCAGTTCCAATTGCTTATCCACATGCATTACAAGTTTTATTTGTGGCTTTTTCCCACCTGACCAAAGTAGTCTTACTTTGGTCAGGGAGGGTGAACTGAAATGCGTTCAGATAGAATCTAAGCAAAGCCGGCGACCAGTCGTACAACAAGATATGCTACTGCAAGGCCATGGGAATATAATACGCGCCTAGAGTAAGCCACTTCTTGTTCTGCATTTCTAGGTTCATCGCGTGCACCTTATAGACGTCATTCGCATCCTGCTCTAGAAAAGATTTTGTAATGTTTTTATCTTTTTTTTTTTTTTTTTTTTTTTTTTTTTTTTTTTTTTTTTTTTTATACCACTCGAGTGGCAGACAAGCATACGGCCCCACCAGATGTACCGGTGGTCACCGCAGCCTATGGACGTTTGCAACACCAGAGGCGCCACAATCGCGCTGCCGACTCTTTAAAAACCTTCTAAGTCCCCTTTTGAAGAACCCCATACTGTAGGCGTTTGGGAAAACCGAGGCAGGGAGATCATTCCACAACCCAAGCGTACGCGGAAGAAAGCCTCTACCAGATCTCACCGTGCTCAAGCGCTCAGGACGCAACGTGTGAGGATGAATACCCTGTCTATGGCGAGCGGTGCGATGATAGAATGTAGCCGTAGGCATCATATCAAACAATTCTTCAGAGCACAAACCGTTGTACAGGCGGTAGAACACACACAAAGAAGCAAAGTCTCTCCTGTCACTAAGAGGTTCCACACCACCTGCAAGTATGGGATCGTTGACAACTCTCATAGCTCGCCTTTGCACCGAGTCAAATGGACGAAGCTGGTATTCGGGTGCCCCCGCCCAGAGGTGACAGCAGTACTCCATATGCGGACGCACTTGCGACTTATAAAGAAGCAGTGCTTGCGCCGCAGTAAAGTACCGCCGCGCCCTTCTGAGCACTCCGAGCTTCCTGGACGCCAGCCTGGCCTTGCCCTCCAAGTGACTGCGGAACTGCACATCACTGGAGATGTCAACACCAAGGATCCCTATACTTTCAGAGATGGTGAGAGATGTGCCCTGAAATTGTGGCGCCACAGTGAATGGGGTCTTTTTTGCGGTGAAAACACAAACTTGTGTCTTGGTAGGGTTGAATTGGACAAGATTTTGTCGACCCCAATCGGACACTCTATTGAGAGTAGCCTCGACTTCAGACACAAGTTGTTCACGACTTTCTTCCACTGCAACCCGAGAGATACCGGGGCGGCCCGTGTAATAAGTGTCGCCCGTACTGTCGTCCGCATAACAATGAATGCCGTCAATAGACAACATGTCATTGATATGCAGCAGAAACAAAGTAGGGGACAACACTGAGCCTTGTGGTACTCCAGCGTTTATGGCCATGCAGTCAGAACAGCTGCCGTCAACGACGGCCCTGATGCTTCTACCGGCCAGAAAGCTGGACACCCATCCGCATAAACTCTCGGGCAGTCCATAGGAGGGCAATTTCGTAAGAAGACCACGGTGCCAGACCCGGTCAAAGGCTTTCGAGATGTCGAGGCTCGCTGCTAGAGCCTCACCCTTACTCTCGATAGCCGCCGCCCAGCGGTGTGTGAGGTACACAAGAAGATCGCCCGTCGAGCGACCGTGACGGAAACCGTACTGCCGGTCACTGAGCAGGTCATGTTCCTCAAGGTACCTCAGAAGCTGTGTATTAATCACACGCTCCATCACCTTAGATAAAAGGGAGGTGACGGCTATAGGCCTATAATTGGCCGGGTCGGTCCTGTCACCCTTCTTGGGCACAGGATGCACGTGCGCGATCTTCCACGACGCCGGGACTTGCTTCATGGAGTATGAAAGCGTGAAAAGACGTGTAAGTACCGGACACAACTCCGGACCACACCGCTTAAGTACCACCGCGGGAATGCCGTCCGGCCCACTCGACTTATGAATATCCAGGGATTGAAGCTCCCGCCTGACGTCCCGTTGCTTGAACTTAATTTCTGGCATGGAAGTGCCACACCAAGGGATACCAGGCGGAAGCACACCTCCATCGTTCATGGTCGAGTTGGAGGCAAAGAGAGAACCCAAAAGGTCGGCCTTCTCCTTGGCACTCTGGGCCAGACTACCATCCAGTCTATGTAGAGGTGGTAACCCCGACCGACAAAAGTTTCCCTCGGCAGCTTTGGCGAGCGACCAGAATTCACGACTTCCAGAGGGGTAGCCGGCTAGTCGCTGACCAATTCTGCCGACGAAATCGAATTTAGCCCTGGCAACCGCTCTTTTACTGGCCCTCGAAGCGGCATTCAGTTTGCGTTTCACTTCAGAGATGCTAGGATCTGAGTTAGCGCGAGCCGTGGTCCAAGCTCTGTAGGCAGTTTCTTTCAACATCCTAGTTTTTCTACAAAGCCGATTAAACCACGGTCGTTTCCTAGCTCCTGCCGGGATCCAGCGGTTAGGAATATAACATTCCATGCCCGCCAAGATCCCCTCAGCTACTGCTGCAGCGCAGGAGTCCAAATCATCTGAAGTGAAGCAAAGCCGCCTCCACGGGTACGACGCAAAGAACTCTCGAAGTCCATCCCAATCTGCTGACTTGTAGTGCCACACATGTCGCCACTCCTTGGGCCGAGGTGGTTCAGGCCTTGCGAGAGGCACTCGCGACCGAACGAGGCAGTGGTCCGATGAACCAAGTGGTGCATCCACTGAAGTGGTGTATCCGTCGGGCCGCGTAGTCAGCAGAAGGTCCAGCAATGCACTCTGCTCGTTCTCCCTATCTGGTATTCTCGTATGAGATTTTACCAGTTGGGAGAAACCGTAGGTCAGGGCAAATTCGTGAGCAGCTTTCCCCGCAAAGTCAGTGCGCACGGAACCCAACCAGTCAATATGGTGACCATTAAAGTCCCCCACAATCACTATCTCCGCGGAGGGATACCGCTCAATAGCCTTGTCGGTTGATTGTTGCAGGTGGTCAAAAAGGCGAACTGTCTCCGTATCACCGCTATGGGACCTGTAAATGCACGCGTAGATCCGAGTGTGGCCCCCATGATCCACGCGCGCCCATAATGTAGACAGGTCCCTGTCTTCCAGGTCACTGAGACGGCGACAGCAGATATCCTCCCGTACGAACATGCATACCCCAGCTTGACGCCTGAAATTAGCCTCAAGCTTATAGCCAGGGTACATCAAGTAAGATGTGTCCCTCGGGCATATCTTAGTCTCCGTCAGGAAAAATAAGTACGGCCTCGCAGATTCCAGGTGGTGGTGGATCGCGTTGATGTTTGAGTGCATTCCTCTAATGTTGCAGAAGTCCACATTTAGTGTGGACGACGACGAAACCGCTGTGGAAACTTTTTTTCTTTTTAGACCTTTTGCCATGATGTTAAGTGTAAGGGGATAAAAGAAGGTAGGGGGTGCCTGTGTGTCGGTGACGCAAGAGACTAAGCGAGGCTCTAATTCCCCAAAGGCAGGCACAGGTAGTGCGGAAGATTGGCACGGCGTACGGAAGGGCCCCCGGTCCCCCCCCGATGCAGTAGCCGCGTCCACTCCGGTATCCTCCTCCGGCACGACTACAGCACCAGGGACTTTACACAGGCTGCTGGTTCAGCCTCCTGGGGCGGAGATTACGTAATCCCCAGGTTCGGGTCCCGTACAGCCTGCGGGCGGTCAGCGGTCAACCGTTTCACCGGGTCTCCCTGACCGCCGTACCAATATTCCGCGCCTATGCCAGCCAATGGAGACATATGAGCCTCTGGTCTCACCGCCACCGGCACAAAGTCACCCCAATGAGCACTGGAACCCTGCTAACCGACGGAGAACATAACCCAGCACGAAGCCAGGTTACTATTACCGCGGTCTTCTGCAGGGTGGAGGTACTGCCCCAGGCGGGCTGCTCACCGAACGGAATTCCGTTATGCCCTTCCTCCTAATGTAGGCTCCTTCGTTAATCCCTAGGATATTAGATCTTAGAGACCGAATTGAAGAAGCCAAACACTGTGCCCTCAGGGTATTACGTTAGCTTCATGAGAAGTAACGCGTATCCCCTAAACCCCGAGGGGTAAAAATAAAGGGGTAAAAATATCTGTTCGTCTCCGGGTACTACCTAAACCCACTCTACCAGTCTGCGGACTATTCATGAATTTCTTTCTTCAACGTCTTCGTAACATTCACATTCAATTTTCTGAGAAGGTTTTGGCTTATATCGTACACAAGCAACGGCCAGTTCATACAGCCTGAAATTCCGGGCAGAAACGCTTTCTGGTGATTTGGTCTGAAATACGCATTGCTGATCATAAAATTTGTCATTTTAAATTGAAGCCATGAGAAGAAAATTTTAGATAGGTATTGTGTTGGTTAGCGCTATCGGTCTGGCATCTTTTGGACTAGTTACAATTTATATTGATTGCGGGTCTTTTTCGCGTAAACATTTCAAACTTCGCTCACCTTTCGACGTTTCGGCTATGTTACAATAGCCGTGGTCACGAGTAGACTAGAGTTACAATTTCTTTCTTTGGAAAGAATGAAGCGTTAAATAAATTGCCGAAGGCAGATCGTAAATTGTCGTCCTTATATAAAATGTTTTATGACATTAGTAGCGTGGCTTATGACTTGCAGCGGTATTTTTCTTGTGTTAGTTTTTTTATTTAACCACGCGTGGCGCTGTCTGCCAAAACTGTACACAGTGCGGAGGTGGCCATCAATTCTGGTGTCCGACGGACTGCCGCGGAGTATTATTGGAGCTCGAGGTATGATGTCATGAATATTAGTGGGCACCTCTGGTCACAGTTACAACCTAACCTAACCATAATATGCGCGTAGAGAGGCAATGAATATTTTTTTATAATAAATGAGTGATTTTTTTTCTTTTTAAATCATGGTCACCTTAGAACAACTATCACGTTTACATTGACCCTTTTGAATATACGCTGACAATCTGCCTTCAGCAATATAACGCTTAACTTAATGTTGATAAAATGCCGAAGCCGTTTGTAATCAGACAAATCATCCAAATTGTTTGCGACATAGTTATACACAGTTTACCAATGCCTCGTACAGACTGCGCATGTGGGACGTTGTCTAGACTTGAAACTAAGCTTGACCTCGATTTGTAAGGTTATTTTAGTTGGTTGAACAATATGCAGATTTGGTAGACAGCAAGTAGTAGGACGGCACTATCTTTTTTACTACTCCCTTTTCTTATTACTCTGTGTGTAATACACATTTCATTTCAATTGAATTATCTGTATTTAATAGAAATATACAACTCGATATTCTGTGAGTATTTCAAGCGTCTCTTTGTTGGCGTTATAAACATTATAAGTAAAATGGCAAATGTTTTAAGTATTTTTGTTGTTATAGCAATCGTCGCCCCGCGGACTCGGTGTTCTGTAAACGATCAATGCAGTAAGTAACTTTCACTATGGCCAGTCCTTGCATGGGTGACCATCCATGTGACCATTTTGTGTTATTTATTTCAGCGTTTCCTTGCTTCCATTCCGGTTGCCAGTAAAATGGCAATCGTTAAGCCAAGTTGAAGGTCTACTAGGCGGTTTGAGAAATTTTAAAAGCAGGCAGTCACAACCTGCGCCTGCCCATTTCAACACCGCAAAACGGCTAGCCGCCCTTTCTTTTCCACGGCACTACCACTTGGCACTACCAGTAGTGTCACGGGAAATTTTAGTTTCCCTATTACGTGGGGCAAATTCTTAAAAAAGGTGAAATGTGAGCATATTAAAATATTACTGCCTACCACTTCGGGGATAAAAGCGTGACCATATTATGCATGTTAAAGCGGTAACAAAAACACACAATCTGTGAAAATTTCAGCTCTGTAACTATCACCGTTCATGAGATGCAGTCTCGTGACGGACATACAGACAGACAGACTGACGGCGAAGTCTAAAAAGCAAGAAACACAAAACTGAAAATTACTCTGTAACAGCACAACAAAATTGAGTCTAACCTAGTAAATAAATTGATAGGATTGTCGCAAACTTTCTATTAACTTCAAATATTTGTCCTGGGACATCCTTCCGAGGGCTTACTCGGGGCTCCTAACCATAGGCTGTTGGGCGTTACGTGAGGTTTTTAGTCGGTAGGAGTCCGGCATAACATCAATGAGGATTTTCCCTCACGTTAAACAAAAAAAAACCCCCAAATATTTAGCTGGAATTTATTTTTATAACCCCAAGACGTTTTTTTATTTCTTTTTATTCTTTATTGCACATCATAATAAAATAAAATTTTAAAAACGAAATACAGTACTGTTACAAGTGACATGCTTTTGTCCGTGTGAGGGTCGGTGTCGTGGTTGTCTTTAGTCATAGGTACTTATATTATAAAGAGGAAAGATTTGATTGTTTGTTTGTTTGTTTGCACAAATAGGCTCCCAAACTACAGGACCGATTTGAAAAATTCTTTAACTGTTTAGAAGCTACACTCTTTGCGGTGAACATAGGCTATATTTTATTCCCATATTCCTACAGGAACAGGAATTACGCGGGTGAAACTGCGTGACGTCCGCTAGTAAAAAATAAAGACTTAAATATGAGTAATTTCTATAGACCAACTCACAAAAATTCACCAGCCATTAAGAAAATACTTTTTTCTGGTTTCTGTGGTCTCCGCAATCATAACATCTGGATTAAGAAGTTTCTTGAATCTCTTAACGAAGCTAATATATTTAATGTCTTTTTTTATATAATTATGTAGGCATTACGTAGGGTAACTACTAACGACCTTCGTTCTATCCTACTGGAGTTCAAGAAGTTAAGAAGAGTTTAATTTGGCTCTTCAATCTTCGAATTAGGTTCGCTTACATTTACAATAACCATTTTAATGAAAATCAAATTTGTGATAACTAATCCAATATGTGCCAAAATAATACAACGGGAATACAGCGACAGGAAACCACGCGATAAGATTAGAAGCGACGGGGAACCTTTCTATTTCTCTCTCTCTTACGCAAACGAAGTTGCGCGGGTCAGCTAGTATGCTATATTTTTCTTATCTCTGTTAAAAAATTACATTTATAAAAAATCCGATGGAAGTTATTTCAATTTATTAATATATCTAGCTCTGCATACGGGTTTCCTCATGCATATTGAATTCAATATGCATCAGGAAACCACATCCTTTTTTTATTCAAATAATTTATCGTAGATTGCTAAAATAGTCATCTTTCATAATTTAGTCAAATTAAAAGTCATACGTTTGAAAATGTTCAAAGTTAATAAGCACAGCCTGTCATTATTGCTTTTTTAGTTTAACGCATAAAATAGTGTTGTGATTTTTCTAAAACCATTCAGTTTTAAGTAGTAATAAGCTTATTTTTGTGATGTCAACACCGCCTCATAGTAGAATGATTAGCCTGTACTTATAACATTTATTGATTATTCAAAAATAGTGGGTAGTTGATTTGACATAAATGTTCAGTATGAGGTGGGAGTTGGTGAGAGGCGAAAAAAAGTGAATATTCTGGCAAAAGAACACATTCTGTTTCCTGATCGAGTTCAGTAAAGTGCTAATTAGTTAAAGTAGAATATTTGTATTAATTAATAGTTAGTACGTAGTTGTGCAAGTATTAGTTATAATGTGAAAATAAAAATGTAAAGAATCTACAATCATTGGCTTATTATTGCATCATACCATTAAGTGGAATATAGGAGTAGTATCTATTATTATACGAAGAACACAAGAATAAATGGCTATGTAAAGGATCATTGGAGTATCATTTGTTCTACAATAGCTAGAGTTTGAGAAGTCCAAAATTATGCTACGGTGGCCACTCTCTGATCGAAAGTGTTGAATTACCGTACCAATGGATTGAGCCTCAGGTCGCAGCTTGTCTGTCAGTTTAATAATTATTAGGTACTAGTTAAACAATAAAAGGCTTAGTTAAAACAAAAACGTTTATTGCTTTGACAATACCTTAAAAAGAAACAAAACTGCAAACTTAAATTTTAAAAAAATGTGGGATATAATAAGTGTGAGTACATTTACAGCATAAACAAAAACGTTTATTGTTTTGACAATGCATAAAAGAAAAGAAAAAAGTTGCAAACTCAAATAAAAGAAATGTGGAATGTAAGTGTATTCAATGTTTATAACATAATGTAAAACAATGTTCCTTTAGGTACAAACCTATTAGCTAAAGCAGTTGGCTCTGCCGTCACTTGTGTTAATTTGCACCAGACTCCGACTAAAAGACATTATTCTCCAGATTGCTCGACGCTGATGCAGATATATTATTTTAATAAATACTTATTATTATGACCACAAAGAAATGTTCTCTAGCTAGATTCTAGTATAAATAAGTACACAATATACATACGTATTGTACTGTGCCATACACCGGATATTATTTATATACATCGGTAGTGCAATTTTCTAATCATCCAATAAAACACACAGTAATTTTCCGCTTGTTGTTTCAAACCTTTTGTAAAATGTAGATAGTAAGTCTTTTAGGGCACGAAAAATGAGGTTTTTCAATGAAACCAAAATCTTCTGTTTGGCTGCTTATTATGAGCATAAGCCGAGCATGTTGTATATAAAAAAAAATATTTATACTAATATTATAAAGAGGAAAGATTTGATTGCTTGTTTGCAGCGAATAGGCTCCGAAACTACCGAACCGATATGAAAAATTCTTTCACTGTTGGGAAGCTACGCTATTCCCGGTGAACGTAGGCTAAATTTTATTACCATAATCCCACGGGAACAGGAGCTACGCGGGTGAAACCACGTGACGTCCGCTAATTAAGTATATTAATAAAACATCATTATTTATAATACGCTTTTATTAGGTCGTCGTGTATGTAACTAACAATGTAATGGAATCTAAGGAAAATAATTTAACCATCTTCCAAGGATCGTAGCGTCATGAAAATTGGCAGCTGTATGTAGTTCTGATGACAATACAATAATATGGTACTGTCAAACTGATCTGATGATGGAGCCGGAAGATATGCACTAGAACTTAATGATGTAAAATTGAATCTAAGGTAGCTAATTTAACCAATTTCCAAGGATCGTAGCTTCATGAAAATTGGCAGCTGTATGTAGTTCTGATGACAATACAATAATATGGTACTGTCAAACTGATCTGATGATGGAGCCGGAAGATATGCACTAGAACTTAATGATGTAAAATGGAATCTAAGGTAGCTAATTTAACCAATTTCCAAGGATCGTAGCTTCATGAAAATTGGCAGCTGTATGTAGTTCTGATGACAATACAATAATATGGTACTGTCAAACTGATCTGATGATGGAGCCGGAAGATATGCACTAGAACTTAATGATGTAAAATGGAATCTAAGGTAGCTAATTTAACCAATTTCCAAGGATCGTAGCTTCATGAAAATTGGCAGCTGTATGTAGTTCTGATGACAATACAATAATATGGTACTGTCAAACTGATCTGATGATGGAGCCGGAAGATATGCACTAGAACTTAATGATGTAAAATGGAATCTAAGCTAGCTAATTTAACCAATTTCCAAGGATCGTAGCTTCATGAAAATTGGCAGCTGTATGTAGTTCTGATGACAATACAATAATATGGTACTGTCAAACTGATCTATATATAATGCGGTATGTCAAACGGTGCTGGAAAAGTCTCCTCAATATGATGTCGAATCATGCACACTGAAGCAACTTTCATTCACATTTATAAGACTTGTCGCGAGTCCATAAGGGCGCTTGAATGGCCCGGATGAAATTATTTTTATAAACGCAAAATTAAATAAAACTGGTGAAATTTGAATCTATGCTTAGGACCGTTAATTTCGTTGACTCGTGAAGTCGTGACACTCAGGCTCGAAACCCGGGGTTTTTCAAAACTTTGTGTGATCCACACATTTTTCAGAGTTTGTATGAACATTGTATGTAACGAATTTAAAAATATTAAATACTAGCTGACCAGCGCAACTTTGATTGCGTGATAAATGAAGAACCGCTCGATCGATTTTGTGCAAACTTCACATAAACCATCTACTAAATAGTCCGAACAGAGCCTGAACATTTGGTTTGGATAGGTGAACCCGTTCTTGAGTTATAAAATTACAACGAAAAGTGGCATTGATTTTTATATATATAGATATTCAAACTGCTCATACCCTTCCGAAATAAAGAATTTATTGTAGTAGCATAGAAAAAGTGATTGCAAATCCGAGAAGACACTTTTTGCCAAATCGCGTTGTGGATATGTGGAACAAACTACCAGAAAATGTTATAAGTGCTCAATCAGTGAATAGTTTCAAAAATAGACTTGACGTACATTTAAATAAGAACTAGTAACATTATAATAAATAACACAAGTGCAGTGATATGCACGCATCAGATCCAAGATCTGCTAGTGCATTAAAAATATAATAATAATAATAATAATGATAGTATTGGAATGGCAGACGCCGTTGTCATCCATAGCATAAGATACATAGTTCCATTTAACCCCCAACCCAATAGCCCATTTTGTAGTAAGCATATTTTACAATAGTTTAGCTCCCATTGTAGGCAGTACATTGCCGTTCTTCTACATAAGGCGGACGTGAATTGTCTGCAGTGGGGGTCCCATTTCCTACATTAAAAATCTCAAAGGGCCTCTGCGTGTTGGACCATTTATGTCCCCATGTAAGCCTATCAAAAGACCGGGTATCTTCGCAAGAAAAAAAAAAGAAGGTACCCGAGAAGAAGAGACATAATGACAGTAGAAAGGTAATTAATTAATAGTGTAAAGCCTAGTTAAGTCCGTCAGTGATCACAGCCTATTGTTCGATTGTGATCTTGATATGAGTGTGACTGGCAAAATGGGGGCGTGTATTGTTCCTAACCTTTCAGTATATCGGCGAAAGCAATCATGTATAATTGTAGAGGAAGAATTTCTGGAAATTACGTTAGGTACTCTAAGATACCGGAGATATATCTGTTCTATTTATGTATTTTGGCATAATATACTTTTATCATGAGTTTTTTGTAAACGACTGTACTGTAACTCCTAGGCAAAGTTTTTAAGAAGTTTTCGCTTGATATTTACACTTTTCAGAGAATCTAGTTTTTTAAAAATCCAAGTGACAATGCCAGGATATAAAAATCTAAGTGATATCCCATAATATGCCGCACTAAAAGGTCTACAAGAGCTGTATTTACCCGAACTGCCGAAGACAGGAGGATAATGTTTTTCGAGATAATGTATGTATGTATAATTCTTTGTCACGTCCTACAGCCTGAACGGCTTGACGGATATTGATCTTAGGTACTTAAAAAATATTTGAAATTGGATTACGCGTTGAGAAATTACAGCTAAAAAACCATTTTATCTTTCATCCCCTCTCCCGCAGGAAAACATGAAGTATTAATAGCGGCGTTTTCCCTGAAAGAAAACGCATATTAAAATACTTACATAATTCGAAGCTTATATAATGAGATAGGCATATCCGTTACCCGTAGGCTTATCTTACTCATGTTTGATGACGTATTTCCGTCGACTCAGCAGGCAGGGAGCGCCACCTGTGAACTTATAAATGCAGATGGCGTCCATTTTGTCCTCATTGGCTTTTATTCACCAGCCAGATTTAAAAAGTAAGCTTCGAATTAGGTAAGTATTTTAATATGCGTTTTCTTTCAGGGAAAACGCCGCTATTAAAAGTACTTGACCGTAATTCGAAGCTTATATAATGAGAAATGTTTGTTTTCGCCTGGTGAGTGACGGAAACGCCAATGTGATTCTAATTTATTTTTGGGAAAATAATATTACAGAATGTTGTATGTATGGTATCTAGATTTATAATCTTTACCACATTGAACAACTTAATATGTTATCTTAAATAGACTAAATAAGGAATCTTATATAAGGAGTAGTAAGTTTCCTTCTATTGACAGGATTAAATAATTGCGTATTATTATTATATTTGATTGGTGGTAGTTGCTGACATTATTACCAACCCATCGTCAATTACTTCGTGTTAGGATTAATTTAATCTTACCACTACCACCAATTCTTAGAAGCTGCTGCTGACCGGGTAGTGCCGGGGCTAGAATTGTTGGAGTACCTCTCACAGTCATAAGTAAACTATTTGACTGTGTCTCATATCGGTTACTCTGATTAACCTAATTTCTATCTAGAATAAAAGATTCAATTGATTAGTCGTAGGTATTATCTTTGTTTACAATAGTTTTCCAACCAGATTGTCTGAAATGAAAATGATCAGTTTCGGACTCTGATTCGGGCCTAAAGTAGTACCTATGACGCGAGCTATAACAATCGAGCAAAGTTAGATCGTGGATGCGGCGACCTCAGCATAAAATCACTATGACGAGATACTTGAAAAATTTTCTGTGTATCAATACTTGGTAATATTTAACTAAGTCATCAATCCCAATATCAATCAATATGTGACTTAATTTTCTTTTAATTTTTCAAAGAGATCGACCAAGATATGTTTAACCAAAACATGCGAACTATGTAAGGTTGACTAGCGGTTTCTGTATTATCAAGTACAGCAACAACAGATTTATGTAACAGAATCGTATTATATAATAATCATGAATAAAATGCAAGTCGGTTAAAACTGTAAAATTTATAAGTATCTTAAAAGGTAGGTCTCTGTTATTTACCTCTTCGAACATTTCACTACTCCACAGATTCTCTATGTGAGGTGGTGGGAGACCTGTCGAGGTGTTTATTAGAAGGAAAGAAATAATGTTTATTAGGTTCTTTTGCAGGTTCTGCAGAAAGAATGGAACTTACAGAGCTCTCTCTTTGAGACTGCTCTCTATTAGTACCTCGTGCCATCGCGGCACAACAAACAAACAATCCTGTTGACCGATTAAGGTGTGACAGCATCTTGGGTATTAAAAATGGTGGTGGAAGTAATATCCACACATTACAAACAGGCCTATCATGTAGTGTTCTCCATTTCATAATAGGAATATTGTTTGTAGGCAATCTTGCCTTAGTGGTGTTTGAAGCAAGGATGCTCACGAAAAATACCCGGAGGAGCTGATACATAATTATGGTATCGGCTCGGAATGCAGTGTATGGTGAAGTCAATTTGATGTCGGACAATTACACGTACGCTGACGAGTTAAGTTCGTCAAGGCAATTGATTTGGTCTCGTTCCTCTGCGGGGGTGGACTACAACTGCTTTGAATGAGTACAGACTGTAACACAGTACCGGTATATGATTTCGAATCATGTGTAAGATTGTCAACATCTCTCTTCGATGCAGTGCAATCTTTGTTATTCTGGGCCCTCGAGTCTGTTAGAGAAATGTTTTCTAGCTGGGCTCCCAAGCGAAATCTGCCGCGTCCGTGGTAAGAAAGCATCTCGGATGGAAAGCTTGTAAAATTGTCGAGAACCGGTAATTGCGGACCCACTATTGGGGTTCCACTTGTACCACTCCGCGCACTACTATTTTCTTCAGTGGGTTGTCGGTTAGGGGATTGACCGAATGTGACGCTGAGGTAAAGCTACCTCTAGGCACTGCGAAAGTGGTAAAAATTCAAAAGACCCACCAAGTTTGAATTTTCTTTAAAAGAACTAAGTTTCTTTGATTTGGAATTAAATAAATCTTCTTTTTATGTCTAATATCTTTTCTTTTGGTATTGGACTTTCAGGTAGTTCTATGTCTATCGCATAACGATATGAGAGGTTTCTTTAGGAACCTATTATTGTTTTCTCCCAATTGTCTAACCATCCCTGGGTTTGAAGAGTTTTCAAGGCTATTTGTCCGTGTCTGTGAAGAGTAACAGGATTTTGATGCGCAAAATGAGATTTTGTGTAGGTAGACGAGAATTTGAATACTCTTATTCTATAGAAATCCGAGGCACCCAGATGGTGAGAAACGAAAATGTTTTGGGTGCGGTTTACCCGAGCGGAAGACAAGAATGTGCTCTGAGAAAGAATAATGTACACTACATCAGCTTTACCATGAAAATAAGCTTGACTGAGATGTATTTTGCACATCCAATCTCGTGGTTGGAGGAAATCTGGTAAACGGAACATGCTGAAAGATAGAACTATTCTGTTTCACAAAGGCGTACAATGTCCTAAAACTGAATTCTGGGCGGATGACCCATCGCTATTTGAAGTTAGGAAAAGTGGAGAAACCAAACTTGGTGACAAAGGAACTAGCTTTAGAGTGCCTTGAGCATTCTCAGTCATCTTTTGAACCATTGCACAATGTGGTCATTTCAGTTAAAAAGGAAACCTTTTTAAAAAGAGTTCGTTGTATGGATTCTTAAGTATTTAAAGCAATCAGTATTCCACCTTAGTCAAGTTTTCCATAGCATTTTAACATAAAGTGAAAATTTTACAACTTTGTCAGGACGGGACTTGAACAGAGTTCGGTGTAAATTTAAATGTGGGAAGGTTATCAGTTTTGAGCAGGATTCGAACCTGCGTCCTCTCGAATACCGTGCAGGACGGATTGGAGTTTCTGGATAAAGGGAATGCGGTACCCTTTTATAAATTTAAAACTTTTTGGTACTCTCGTTCCTTACCAACGTATTTTGTACAGAGTTAACTGACCGACATAGAATGACAGGGTCATATCATTTAGTGTTTCCTTTGCTGGTGTGGCCAGAGGATGTTAGACCTCTCCTCGTCTCTTTGAGAGCCTCGAGCTCGGAAATTTCGTAATGGAAGGGACATCCTTGCATGGTTACTTAGTATGTTATCGTACGTCTGGTTACTATCGTATACCCAATTATTATAGATATTATACATACCCCTCGAGGGTGGTAACTGGTTAGTGTTTCCTTTGCTGGTATGGGCAGAGGATGTTAAACTTCTCAGTCTCTTTGAGAGCCTAAAGCTCAGAAATTTCTTAATTGAAGGGACATTTACTGTCGTATGCCCAAATATTATAGATATTGTACACACCCCTCGAGAGTGGTAACTGTAATACAGGCCTAAAAAGGCTCTTGGTACAATGGAATCTGGACTCCATTCAATGAAGATCTGATCTTTACGCCTGATCCTCTCGAAGGCTGGCGTAATGATTTGGATGAACTTTTTTCAGGGTCATCCTTTTTGGAGATCGAAGACCAAAATGCATGCCTTCCAGAGTGCCGTTGAAAAGGCTTCAGCCTCGAAAATGTATGTGTTTGAAGGCGATATTTTATCAAGGTTCATTTTTAAGAATTGGGTCTTTTACAATTCTGAGGATAATATATGAAATCAGATCTATGGCCGCAGGCCATTTGTAATAAATTGATAAAAAAATTATCCTATTATTAAAGCAGGTCTTTAATTTTGTCATATATATTTTCGAAGAAACTTAAGTTTTTCAAAAGTTTCAAAATACAACAGGTTTTGGCAGCAAAAGCCTTTTGACAGAAAGAGCCTTGTCAGCTTTTTCAAAATGTAGCAAGGATTCGAATTGTCGGATCTCCCCGTTTTTGTCTAGGTTGACGAACCCAGGACTATGATTTTACAATAGTGGGTATCAGCATATTATCTTATCTAGGCAATTTGTCGCCAAAACGTGTCTATCAACCTCTTAGGTTATACTGTGTCTTAGGATCTTAGGTAACCGAAATCTCTTTTAATGCTGTCCCTATATAAAATACGAAGCAAGGATGATTGGCTGTTTCTATCATCCTCGTAAGTTAACCTCTGATCTGTGAAGAAATTTACACTTGGTCAGGACCAGTGTTAGGTAAATGAGAAATAACTCACCTATATCCATCATCCTTATCCGGTTTAGTGGAACGGCTTCTTTTACTCCACTTACGACAATGCACGTGGCGTCGCGATCGCCCTTATTTGAAGTTCGAGCTAAATGAGCTGGAACTGTAGCTATTTGACGTACCTAATACAGTAACTGGAGCTCAGAGCGCGCTTCTGAAATACTCCACTTGGAATTAGCTCACTTTCTAAGGATGGAGGATTCATTTCTATCAAGAAACCAAACTAAAAGAAATTGTATTATGTTAGGTACCTAAAATTAAAGTACTACTTTCATGGTGAACATTTAGTTATTACTTTGACACACTCGTACGTATTCAGAAACTTGGGATGATTACGATTTTACCCATAATAGGCCATATTTTTACATGTATAGGAACATCTAGTAATTAATGTGCCTTTATGTGGGTAGGTATAAAAATATTTTGAAAATATTTTCTATATTCGGCGGTACTGACGCTGTACATACACGAAGCAAATAATATCTAAAAAAAAAGTATTAGTACCTATGAATACAATCTATAAAATCAGTTTGATATTAGCTATAACTAAAGATATTAAATAAAAGAAACTGCAACCTCGAAAGGTTTACGTGCTATTTTAAAATAATAGGTTATTTCACGTTATAACGTATCACACTCATATGTGATCGTAAAAATATGAAGTAAAAACATACCTGAGACTTAAACGAACGGTCAAACCGTTAAATATGTCTGTAGGTTCACTTACTTCAATCACAAGTCACTTGTTTTAGATTCACTGTATATTCAAACGAACGGCAAAGCCGTTAAATAATTATTTCTGTTAATTCACTTACTTCATCCCAAGTCACTCTTTATAACTTTACTAGGTATATAACTAGTAACTAGAAAAAATTAATGCACTAGCAGGTGTTCTTGCTATAACCTTTTGCTACGGGAATCAAAACGCCAATGAGGACAAAATGGACGCCATCTGCATTTATAAGTTCACAGGTGGCGCTCCCTGCCTGCTGAGTCGACGAAAATACGTCATCAAACATGAGTAAGATAAGCCTACGGGTAACGGATATGCCTATCTCATTATATAAGCTTCGAATTACGGTCAAGTACTTTTAATATTTATAAAAACTTAATTACCTATTTAGAATACAAAAAACCCGACTGCCAAGTAAACATCTAACTGTAAAGCAAAAAACGAGCTCTACATTTCTTTTGTGATTTTCTTTAGCTACTTACTGTTTTACTTTGTCGGCAACATTTGCAGGCGGGAAAAAGCTATGGGAACTTGTAGCTATTATGTAAACCACGACTCGCTTGCAAATGTTGCCAACAAAGTAAAACAGTAAGTAGCTAAAGAAAATCACAAAAGAAATGTAGAGTTTGTTTTTTGCTTTTCAGTTGTATGTTTACTTGGCAGTCGGGTTTTTTGTATTCTAAATAGGTAATTAAGTTTTTATAAATATTAATACTTCATGTTTTCCTGCGGGAGAGGGGATGAAAGATAAAATGGTTTTTTAGCTATAATTTCTCAACGCGTAATCCAATTTCAAATATTTTTTAAGTATTGGAAAGGGAGTTCTTTAAGGATTGTTACACACAAGTTTTATTATTAAGGGTTTTGTAGTTCAGAAATTAGAGACATCTCAACTTTTGCTAAACCTATAATTCAAGAATTCCTTTAAATGTAAAGGTCATTCTAAACAGGCGTGTTTGCTAAGTCACAAAAGAACTTAAAGATTAAGGGCATTGAAATATAATTCAGTCCACGCCGTAGGCGGGGACTGAATTGTTTTAGAATAGACTGAATCTTTAAGTTCTTTTCTGATTAAGCAAACAGGGCAGTTTCACAACCTCCTAGGAGTCTGAAGAAGACAAACCTCTTCTTTCATAGACCTTACGTGACGTAAACGAAGTTGCAAGGGTCAGCTAGTTGAAAATAAAACCATAATAACAGTATCTGAACTTCCAGGAGGAATATAAAAAGGAGGTATATAGTGTACTAGCAGACGTCACGTTGTATCAACCGATTAGCTCATGATTCCTTGGGAATACGGGAGTTAAATATAGCCTGTATTCACCAGGAATAGTGTAGCATGGCACCAGTGAAATAATTTTTAAATTGGTTTAGTACTTTCGGAGCCTATTCGATACAAATATACAAACAAACAATCAAAACTATCCTCTTAATAATATAAGTACACATATATTATCCGTTGTCCAGGACCAATAACAAAAGCAGATCAATACTAGTTTTCATTAAAATTAGATGGCGCTGTGTACCAGATGTTCGTGAATATTATCTCTTAATAAAATTCTTCGTTAAGTTTTTAACGGACAATACAAATATCGGCCAAACAACGGTCAATGCAAAATAAATATAAATAGCAAAACGAATAAGAAATTGAAACAGTTTCGTTTCAAAATAGTTGTTTTTCGAAAACTTGTTTAACATAATAGACGCCGCCCGTTCGGATTCGATCAAAATTAAAGTATTTCTTTATTGCGATAAAATCAGATCAATCGGAATTTAAATATTCCTACGAGACATTCTATCCAACTTCGCAAACGGCACTTTAGCGTGCGCAGATGGTACTCGTACTAGATGGAGATTGGAGCAGCCGGGACAGTGAATAATGTATGCTGAATGTACTTCAACTGAAGATAAGCTTTGAATGTTGTCATAGGATTAGAAATCTTGTAACAAAACTTTCCGAGTTTCAGTATAATGTTATTTGTAATAATGTAACCTGAAATTATAATACACACTTTGTTTAAATTATAGAAAACTAGCGGACGTCACGCGATTTCACCCGCGTAGTTCCCGTTCCCGTGGGAATACGGGAATAAAATATAGCCTATGTTACCCGCAAAGAGTGTAGCTTCCCAACAGTGAAAGAAATTTTCAAATCGGTCCAGTAGTTCCGGAGCCTATTCGTTACAAACAAACAAACAAACAAAAAAACAAATCTTTCCTCTTTATAATATTAGTATAGATAACATTATACTGAAACTGAGTAAGTTTTGATATAACACACAAACCAGGTTGCATTGTTTCAGTTGAGACGGCCTGACTCCTAGCCGGGAACCCACCATGGGATCCGAAAGCGAAGGGCTCTTGCGTCACTGTCTAAATGGCGCAAGGAGGCGCTGGAGCGGGGTCATCGGCATGCGGCTTGATAAATCGAGACTCGGCGGTCCCAGCTCCACCAGGAAACCGTGGAGACCTGGAAGGTGCCACTTGAGCAACCCAGGGAGCGAATCGGCACAATTGGGGCGGTCAGACCGGTCATGAACGAGTGGCTGGAGATGAGTTACGGCGCTCTCTTCTACCGATTGTCACAGATGCTTACCGGGCGCGACAGTGCCAGGTTCTCGTGGCAGGTCTGGATGTGGATATTCTCTCGCTGGAGACCATGGTTCAAGCCATGATCTCCAGCGGCAGCAAGTGGGACTCCATTGTTCTTTCTGTGAGTAGGTCATGCTCGCAAAGGAGGCGGCAGGGAGGGAGTAGTAGAGAACTCTCCCAGCCATGCTTCGCAGTCTCCGGCGGGTCTTGGCCCAAGTTCATCGGCCTCCATGTCCGGGGTCCTGAAGACGGTGAAGAGGCTGCTCACCGTTCTAACAGAAGTAGGTTCTAGACGACAGCGTAACGTGAGGGTTTTACAGACGCCAACAAAGAGGCGGGATAATACCCGAACAACCCCCCCAAAGACGCAAGATAGTACCTGAAAGGTGAGGTCGCAGTGGTAGCTGTAGGTCCGTTGGGAGGCCTGTGGTCATCCATTTGAGGGCTTACCCGGGGCTCCCAATTGTAGGCTGTTAGCACAGTATAAAGAGAAAATATCTACATGGTCTGTCGACTGTGCTGTTAGGTAGGAAACGTGTATTAGTCGGCGGTTGTAAAAGTTTTATTTCTTTAAAAATCTATCTATCTAGGTGCAAAGTTCTCATCAATAAAAATCAATCAAGGCCAAACACAAGGTAACTGCTGTAAATCGTTAAGGAGTTCCATCGACTGTCTTTTGGTTCCATCATCAGATTCAGCACTTAACTAAAAAATTAACAAATGCACTTAGTTGTCCTTACAATTATCGGTGGTTGTCTTCGATTTCTCCTGGATCCCATCATCAGATCCTGACCTGGTGAAAATAAGACCACCTCAGAAGTGAACTCTATTCTATAAAAAACAAATTTGAAATCGGTCTATAACATCATCTAGCCCAAATTAAGTCACACAACATCATCTAGCCCAAATTAAGCTAATATAAGCTTGTGCTATAGGATCTAGACGACTAATACACATACTTATATATTTGTAAATACATATTATACATAGAAAACATCCAAACTCCGAAACAAACATTTGTGGATCACAAAAATGTTTGGACAGGAATCGAACCCAGGACCTCCAGCACGACAGGCCGTTACAATGTAGCGAAAAATCCTAAATCTATGGTTACAATACCGACTGCGCCACAAAGATAGTCAAAAACGTTGTCGCAGATACTTACCGGGCACGTGAACTTCGGTAAGTATGTGTGGCGAATACACCAGGATACCACGGCTGAGTGCAGCGAGGATACAGCACTCCACACTCTCCCGCTCGAGACCATGGTGCGAGCCATGATCTCCAGCGGGAGTAAGTGGGACTTCACTGCCTCTTTTTGCGAGCAGGTCATGCTCGTGAAAGAGACGGCGGATAGAGTGAAGGGAAGCTACTGACGTGTCTTCGCCCAAGACGATAGTCTTGGCGAAAGGACGATAGTCTTCCATGACCGGGGGCCTGACGACGGTGAGGGGGATGCTCACCGTCCTTACAGAAGCAGGCCCTAGTCGACAGCGTGCCATGAGGGATTCATGAAAGCTCCGCTAAGAAGCGGGATGACGCCCGAAGAACCCCCATTAGCCGCGAGATAGCACACAAACCCCCCTAGGCGAGGCCGCAGAAGTAGCCGTAGGTCTGTTGGGAGTCCTAGGACATATTTCCGAGGGCTCAACCGTGAGATTTTTTAGTCGATAGGAGTCCGGCATAACATCCATGAATGATTTTAGTCATGTTAAAATAAAATGAAGGTCAAGCTAATAAAAGTTGGTTAAGACACACCATGAATAACAATTTAATATCATTGTTCCATTGCTAACAGTGTGCTCTGTTTCATGGAGTAGCTAAATATATACAAGTTTTGTGACAAAAAGTTATGGTAGGTGGCTAAGGGCTAATATATATATATATATATATATATATATTAGCCCTTAGCCACCTACCATAACTTTTTGTCACACAACCACCTATCATACGTCTGTGAGACTCCTGAGTAAAATGGTTCTTTAAAGTAATATCTTGTTTATTGAGGTATATTTGAGGTATATTTTAGTAATAATCAACTTAGGAAAGTATTAAACTCTTTAGTAAAGGTACAAGAGAATCATTTTTATAGGCATTTTGTCTTAATTACTATTAATCAACAATATCTCCTATTTTTAGCTTACAAACTAAGTCATTTGGTAAATGAGATCTATAAAAAATAATCACATGGATAGTAACTTCTTTTATAATTTTTTACTTATTCAATAATCAACCATGGCAAAAAAAAAACAAAAAGATGAAAATTAAATTAAATTAAAACGAAATTGCAAGCCCTAAACTTATAGTTTTTCACGACAATTATTGCAATTACCGCACAATTAACGCACGTACGACCTTGATGAGCAATTGCACGGCACTGCAGGGGGGCGGGGAAAAGGTACAGGAACGGACGAGTTCGTAAACGTCTCGGTCTCAGATATATTTACGTTTTAAATATCTGCTGGATCTGTGAGACGTATGGTAGGTGGTTAAGGGTTAAATATATATATAATACAAACATATTATATTATTCATATTCGTTTCAGCGCCATTGAACAAAGGTCGTCCGGATTTTCTTTAATAATTGAGAAGGCTAACCCTTTAGTTAATTACAAGTCTATGTTTATTATAATAGTCCCAGTGGAGTACCTTGAGCTAATGCAGTTATTTCAATGTAAGCATTCTATGGTTTTCGTAGGTCTATTGGGTGTCCTGGGACACCCTTACGACGGCTTACCCGGGGCTCCCATCCGTAGGCTGTTGGGCGTTACGTGAGGTTTTTTAGTCGATAGGAGTCCAGCATAGCATCCATGACGGATTTTCCCTCACGTTAAAAAGACACACACACACATATGAATCAAACTTGAATTGCGCCGCCGAGGCAGTCTTATACGCCCTGCAGAAAAGTACAATTTATATCGAGAACACACGTGTTTTTAAGATTTATATCTATTAACATGTACATACAATTATATTATTTACAACTATCTAAAGTAAACAAAATCTAATCAAAGCTCTGTGATATCGTGCCCAAAAGTCGGGAAAAATTCCCTAATCGCTGAGAGAGATAGCAGCCAGCCAGTCGATTCAATAAGTTGCTTTTACAAAATGATCTTAAACAACCTCTTCTTTTTATATCGCAATCACTTGACAGTCTCTTTATGTGACCTATTTTTAGTACAATAAACCTTACAAAACATGAGTAACCCGAAAAATCTTATACGAGTAAGTACCTCGTCTAATTATGCCCTTTAAATTTCGTAGGCGTAGCACAACCGTAGCGCTCCAAGTCTACGCGGATACGCAATGCTACGCGCTACACGACTATTGAATCGGCGGAATGTCGTATTATAGAAAATAATTCTATTACCACTTTGCCCGTGGCCCCGCGTACTCAGTGTTCTGTAAATGATCAACTTTCACTATGGCCCGTCCTGGATGAGTGATCACATTGTGACATATTTCCGAGCGTTTCCGTGCTTCGGAAGGCACGTTAAGCCGTTGGTCCCGGTTGTCAGTAATATGACTGTCGATAAGCCAATTTGAAGTCCTTATGAGCGGTCGTCACTACCTACATTCGGGTCAGCAGAGCTTGAGCGGCGCTTCTGGTGCTGCAAACGTCCATAGGCTACGGTCACATACCATTAGGTGGGCCGTAAGCTTGTCTGCCACCTCAGTAGCGTGAAAAAAAGGAAATACTTATTCCTAATAATAGTAGCGTTTTTTTTTGTTTAACGTGAGGGAATCCTTACGGATGTTATGCCGGACTCCTACCGACTAAAAACCTCACGTAACGCCCAACAGCCTATGGTTGGTAGCCCCGGGGAAGCCCTCGGAAGGATGTCCCAGGACTCCCAACAGACCTTAGGCCGCCACTGCGGCCTCGCCCAGGGGGCGGTTCGGGTGCTATACCGCGTCTTTGGGGGGTTTCGGGTGTGATCCCGCTTCTAAGGGGGGGCGTGCGTGGGTTGCTCACGTCACGTTGCCGTCATGGAACTGCTTCTGTAAGGACGGTGAGTGACCCTCTCACCGTCCTCAGACCCTCGGTCATGGAGGCCGATAGTCCTCGGCGAAGACACGTCGGCGGCGCCCCGGCCGCCGACTGCGGGTCTCGGGTGGGAGAGTTCTCTCCCTCACGAGCATGACCTGCTTGCAAAAAGAGGCGGCGCAGTCCCACTTACTTCCGCTGGAGAGCATGGCTCGCACCATGGTCTCGAGCGAGAGAGTGTTCACGTCCAGACCCAAATAATAGTAGCTTGACAAAATTATGAGTAAAACAGAAAACTAATGGCTTAACTTTATTTTTTTTTTGCAAAGCTTTTATGGCTTTCGAGCCTGGGTTTAGCTTTTGTAAGCAACAGGGAGTAGTTTTGAAATTACAAAAATCTGTGATGGTTAATGCGTTGGATTGTAACCCTATTATAGTTAGTCCTGTGGCGTTTTACTTGTTTCAGATTCTATATTTTTTTATTAATATTGCTGAGTTGTCATGATCCGTCTATTGTAATATATATTATAGACTATCTATCTGTCTATAGTCATATGGCGGTTGGACCCCCTGTTAAGTTGTGTCAACTAGCGCTCACTGTTCACTCTTTGCCTTCTAGAGGGGCCTTGAAAGCGAGAGTCAACATCTTCAGAGATTTTATGAGGGAGTGTCATCTATTCTATTCATTAATTATTTGTCAAACAATATGTTATACATCTCTCAAAATAGATACAATCAAATGAATGTGTATTATTATTATGTAATAGAGGTCAGTGTCCCGGAAAAACGAATTACTCCCACGGGAAGTATTCTGTAATGTAATATAACATACATTTATTCTTATGTACAGGCACACTCCTTTATTAAGACTAGCGGATGTCACACGGTTTTACCCGCGTAGCTCCCGTTCGTGGGGATACGGTAATTAATATACATACATATAATCACGCCTTTATCCCCGAAGGGGTAGGCAGAGGCATAGTATACGCCCACATTTCATCCTACAGTTTTATATACCACTTAATAGGTGGTGAGTCTATTGCCGTGTTGAAATAGACAGGCGCAGGTCTACACGACCCGCAGTTGAAATTATTCAAGCCGCCCATAAGGCTTTCAACTTGGCTTAACGATTGTCATTTTACTGTCAACCGGGTTTCGTTTCGAGTTTTCCTTCTCTACGCATTGGATCTTTTTGCGAAAGTATTCTCTTAGTCGTCTCTTACGACACCCTCGGGATGTATAGGGGTGGTGACATTTTGTACTCTTACCCGTCATAACACGGGACCCCGTCGCCACACGGGGCCTTATAGCCTATATTTTATCCGGGGATAGTGTAGCTTTCCAATAGTGAAATAATTTTTCAATTTGGTTCAGTACTTTCGGATCCCAAACAAACAAACAATCAAAGCTTCCCTCTTTGAAATATTAGTAAAGATAAATAAAATTATTAATAGTTAGTTGTACCTCGACGCCATTTGTGTTATAGAGAGACCCGTTTGCCTATCGAAATAAAATTTGTTTAAAAATAACTATATGACCTTCTTCCCCATATAAACTGGAACTGCGTTAAGTTTTACGTTCATACGGTTGGGGAATTTTATTAAAAAGTAGAACAAAGTCTGTGTTGTCTTAAAATATTTACGAGAAATTACAAAGACATATGTCGGTGGTGCAATTGGTAGTGTAACCGCCTGCCGCGCATTGAGGTCCTGGGTTCGATTCCCAGTTCGTCCAAATATTTGAAGAAGAGCTTAAAGATTAAGTCTATTCTAAAACAATTCAGCAACAACAATTATTTTAAAATAGCCTTAATCATTAAGCTCTTTTATGATTAAGTCAACACGCCAGTTTAGATTTCCCCTCACATTCAAAGAAAACCCTGCAATTAAAATTTTCAAAATATAATAGATTCTTAAAAGTGTAATAACTTTTTTATTTATCAGCCGATTGACATGAAATAAACACTAAATGTTAAGTGGAGCAAACCTCAACACAATAAAAAAACACATTGCAATTGGTAAAGCGGTTACTGAGATTAGCGTGCACAAATGTACAGACAAACAGATATACAGACTTACAGACAAAAATTCTAAAAATTATTGTTTTGGGTTCTATTGCGTTCATAAAGTCCCCCTATAATATTTTTTCTTATTTATCTTCCATGTACAGACAGCGTTACGGTTTTATTTTAAGCATTGATTGATTGATATTAATTGATAATGATTAAATATGTCTTTGTGATTTCTCATGATATTTTAATTTATTAGACAAAAAATATTATTAGACAAAATTAAAATCTCAATCGGACGCTATAACGTGAAGTCGTGAATCCATTCTACAAATGCAGCATTTACACATATAAACGAATTTAAAGGTGTTTGCTATTTATCACTGTGTACTGAAAACTCGCGAATAAGTGGACGAAAATGAGATCAACTGCTGGAAACACTGAGTCCGTTAAGTGTCAGCTAAAATTTAGGGAGTTAAATACGCATGGTAGTAAAATTGGGGTAAAATCTCCCTCTAGGTTTATACTTGGGGAGCTCAGTGCCGCCGTAACTGTCGCTCTGAACCGTCGTGTGTGTGCGAAGTGGCTGCGCGAATTGTGAAAATGTTACAAACTCGATTAATTACAGCTCTGTGCGATTGTAGTGAATGATTTTGTGCTAAACGTAACAGTGTTGTTTGTGTTTCGATAAAGGATTAAAAGTTAGCTTCAAAATGTAAGTTTGTAGTGTTACTTTAATATTGTGAATAGATTTAGGTTAGATAAGTTTTTTGTGGCACAACATTTTTAAAGGCATGTATTTAAATCGATATCTGTTTAATTCCTTTTTTCGAACAAAATATTACAAAGTTAAACCAAAAATACTGACTTGCACACTAAATAAGTCAAATTCAACATACTGTTTAATGGTATTTGCAGAACTATTTTACTGAACAAATCACTATTGTCAAAATAGCAGATAATACTATTTTGATAATAGTGATTTGTTCAGTAAAATACTATAAATCCTTTGCCTCGCAAACATATTAAAACTTTTGTAAGGAAAACCATCGTCTAATATCAATTTAGAAACATCTTTTATTCTAATTAAAAATCCAATTTAATCAGTCATCTTTACAAAATTAAATTTTATTAATCAAAAAATAAAAAAAATAATCTAACCTATTCCGTTATAAGATGGAGCATATTTGATAAGCAATTTGTATTTTTGTTTAGCAAGTCTTATATCCAGCGTACGAACCAAATTTTTGGTTTAAATTCGATAAAAAAAAGATCTTCTCGTTTTGTGTAAAATTTTTGTTTTTTAAGCAGTACATGTTTAGTTAATCAATTGGTTTTTAATGCACAGCATCCAGATTTCTGGTATGCATTCAATTAATTAGTGGAGTTACCTAGTGTGCAGAAAAATTATATACATAGATGTGCATTTATAAATATCCCATTTTTAAATACACATTTTTAATTTCTTTAAAAAAATCTCAGACGGATAGTTCATTTGGTAAAGATGTGCATCAATTTATTCACCACCAGTTATTCCTGGGACAAAATGTTAATCGTGAAATGTTTGCGTATAGCATTATTATCTTTTTTCATTAACCCCGAAGTGGTTGGCAGAGTCCTACCTACCCCTACAATATGTACCAATACCCCTTGCAATATGTACCAATGTATGTTTAATATTCGTGTATTTTAAATTGTTACTTTCTTATTTAGACGGCCGCGTCCAGTATAAAATTAATAATCAATATACAAATTTAGCTTAGGGTAATAAGTATACTACTGGGTTAAACTGTTTTAGGGTTCCGTACCTAAAAGGAAAAAACGGAACCCTTATTTTTAAAAAGATTTACTTATTTTTAATAAAAAATCTTATGAAATATTATTCCTAATTACCTACTTTATATGAACTAAGACTTATTATCGAAGGATGTTCCATTTCATTGTACCATTTCACCATGATTTGGTTTTTTCATTTTACCTATAATTATATCTACAATGACTAGTAAGTTTTTAAGTAAACGTCTAAATCATAAAATGTATTGAAAACACGAGTATTGTCGAACCTATTCAGTCAGTGAAACTAACTTGGTACGGTTTAGTGTATGATTGTAATACGACAATATATACTCGTATTCTTGTGAAGCTTATGAATTATTCCTTGTGATCTAAAACTCAGTCTTTTGTGAGTCCTCTTGAGAATCTGGCAAAATAAAAAGAAAAGGAAATATTTGGATGTTCGTTAATATAAACAATATCGATAAAATTCTGCCAAATCCGTTCCGCCGATAGAGCGTGATTGACTAACAAACATCTTATGCTTAGAAATGTTTGCTTATATAATACTAGGTGATGTTCGCGGCTTCGCCCGCGTGAAATTCATTTCCCGTGGGAACATTTTCCCTGGATGAAAGTAGCCTATGTGTTATTCCAGACCAGCTATCTCTCTACCAAATTTCAGCCGAGCTGAGTAACAAACATCTAAATATCTTCACAAACTTTCACATTTATAATATTAGTGGGATTACTAGTTTTGGCCCACGACTTCGTTCGCGAGGTGATTTTAACTAACATCTAATCGGCTTTTACCTGTCCAATGTATACCGCTGCTAGTAAAACATAGATAAAACTGTATTATCATTTCCGCTGAACCGATTTTGATGAAACATACGCGATATTTAAGTTCAACAAATACCTAAAAAATCCTAATAGTACAAATTATTAACAAGAAATTGATTTTTGCTCCAACCCCGAACAAACAAACACGAAGAAAAAAATTATAGATTTGCTAACTTTTAAACTTTCGCGTTGCATGATATTATGAAACTATATGAAACGGGAATTAACGCGATCATACCTTATATTTGATTAGTCTGCTTGTGATTACTTAGTCTGCTTGTGACCACGGCTGGTGCAACCCAGCCGAAACGTCAAGCCTCAAATATAAGGTATGATCGCGTTAATTCCCGTTTCATATAGTTTCATAATTATAGATTTGGACTCAGACGCATTGAATTAGTCAATTACAGTTAATTTTCAAAATTTATCTTGAATGTACGATACAGCTATTTTAACAATTTTATAAAATTAGAGATTTGGGTGGCCTGGGGCCATCCTTCTGAAGGCTTACCCGGGGCTACCACTATAGGCTTTAGGTAGGGAATGTGTGGTGTTTAGTCGGTAGTATTTCGGCATAGCATCCCTGTAGGATACTACACACGTTAAAAAAGGTAAATATTTTACACATTAATAAGGTTTCTCGTCTCGTGTATTCCCGTCGCATTATATTTAAAAACAGTTTTGTTTATGAAAGAGGTATCCCGTGGCTTTATTGTAGAAAAAAAATGATTGCCATTAAAATGGTTATTGCGCACCAACCCAAAGATAGACACATGCTATCGCGCAATTTTTTTAGAACTTTTTTAAGAGAACTATAAATATTTACGCAGCACACGCAACGAAGCTCTCAAAAGGAATAACTTTTCCCCCGTTTTGGAGACATTTACTATTACTGCTCCGCTCCTTTTCGTTGTAGCGTGATGTTATATAGCCTATGACACTCCACAATAACGTAGCTTTCTATTGGTGAAAGAATTTTTAAAATCGGTTCAGTAGATCCCGAGATTCCCCTTACAGTTTAACAAATATACAAACACACAAACTTTACTTCTTTATAACATTAGTATAGATGAAAGAGGTATCCCGTAGCATTATTGTAGAAAAAAATTGATTGCCCTTAAAATGGTTATTGCGCACCAACCCTATGCTAACCCTATGCTATGCTATTGCGAAATTTTTTTAGAACTTTTTAAGAGAGTAAATTTTTACGTAACTATAAATATTTACGCAGCACACGCAACGAAGCTCTCATAAGGAATAACTTTTCCCCCGTTTTTGAAACATTTACTATTACTGCTCCGCTCCTATTCGTTGTAGCTTTATGCTATATATAGCCTATGACACTCCACAATAACGTAGCTTTCTATTGGTAAAATATAATTTTGAAAATTGGTTCAGTAGATCCCGAGATTACCCCTTACAATTTAACAAATATACAAACACACAAACTTTACTTCTTTATAATATTAGTATAGATGACACTCCACAATAACGTAGCTTTCTATTAGTGAAAGAATTTTTAAAATCGGTTTAGTAGATCCCGAGATTCCCCTTACAATTTAACAAATATACAAACACACAAACTTTACTTCTTTATAATATTAGTATAGGTGAAAGAGGTATCCCGTGGCATTATTGTAGAAAAAAATTGATTGCCCTTAAAATGGTTATTGCGCACCAACCCAAAGATAGACACATGCTATCGCGCCATTTTTTGAAAACTTTTTTTAAGAGAAACAATGTTGTAGTACATATTTTTTACGTAACTATAAATATTTACGCAGCACACGCAACGAAGCTCACAAAAGGAATAACTTATCCCCTGTTTTTGAAATATTTACTATTACTGCTCCGCTCCTATTCGTTGTAGCGTGAAGCTATTATAGCCATGACACTCCACAATAACGTAGCTTTCTATTGGTGAAAGAATTTATAAAATCGGTTCGGTGGATCCCGAGATTACCCCTTTGTTACGCTGCGCTTAAATCACTATGACAGTTGACATAAGAAGTGACGTAATTTCCGAGTGTATAATAGAGAGTGTGTGTATATAAGCGACTGCCAGCCATTTGTCGGGTCATTCTGTACTGTATACTAAGACTAGCCGAAGCTCTGCCCAATTTATTGTGTGTCTATACGGAGAATAAAGTAATTAGCAGAGTCCTGAAGTGTTTAATTGCCCCTTCTGTTACAATCAGAAGTGGGATAATTCAAGAAGAAACCATGAAGACTGTCAGTTTTGAAGAAGAAAAATCCACTTTGAAGTAGGCCGAGGGTACTGTCGACAACAATAGTGCCTCTACCTCGCAAACCTCGATTCCACGTGGACAATCGAAGCAAAAGTTACACGGCAAACATCCAAAAACAATGTGGGTATTTATGAAATGTTTTACAAGATGCCTCCAGAGAACACAACTATCGTATGAATATGAACCAGTTTTCTTCTTGAATAACCTGCTACCTACCCATGTAAATACCTTCGGTAAGAGAACACCTGTATAAAAGCCCCGATATCAAGAATCGGACTACCGCATTGCAAAAATCCGACTGCATCAACCGCTTTGTCAAGCTGAAGTCAGTGGAATTAGTGCCAACAGGCACGTCGCGGCGCCGGCGCTTCAGTCGTGAAGATTTTCATCGTGGAACACTTAAACTACAGCGCGCGGTAGCAGCGTGCTGCGGCGCTTGATGGAGACAGATGCTGCCCGCGATTGTCAGCTATGAACAACAAGGCTGAGATACGCTAAAAGCTGCACAGATAATTTGAGGTTGGTGCCACTAATTGCCTTTTCCTATCTGATGTAGCCAGTCTTTGCCACTAATTCTAATTCGTGTAGCAAAATAGCCATTGCCAGTTACAACAACTACTGTAGACTACCAATTTACCATTTGCCTATCGCCTATTTGAAATAGCCGCTCTTTGTCACTAAATCTGATTTATCTACGAACTGAGCTATTGCCATTACTTGCCAGTAAGAACTTTGTGTAGGCTCCTTGCCAGTTGGGCTAATAATTGCATTGCCTGTTAGGCTACTAATTGCCCTTTGCTTAGCCGAAATAGTCGTACTCCACACCTCTGAATTTCTCTAGTTTATTTAAATAAGTTCTAGTCATTGCCAGTAAAACAGCCGCCTAGCGTTAGGTTTTGCGTTAGCATTATGAAGAAAAGGAAAGTCTATTAAAATTAATCGTTATTCGTTTTAGAATGCTGGTAAAATAAATGGAATAACTATTATGCACTGGATGTCGTTGCAGTTCACGATCGATACCTGTTGGTATAATTACTAAAGCCCTTAACCAGTCAAATCTAGATTCAGTAACATTCAGAACATTTTTGTAGATACAAGCACTTTTTTAGGTAATATCGAAACGCACAGTTAATCCGAAAATTTACTATTTGAAAGAGGCGCAACAATATTGTCTCGATAAAACAAAGCTTAACGGTAATAAAATATGCGTATTTAGATAAGTATCTACGATCCTAAAACTGTAGATGAATAATCGAATCATACAGATATTTGCAGGCTATAGGTACCTATTTACTTATTTGGTAAGCATACTAAAACAAATCCAACAGTCGGTAAGTGGTTTAGCCCCGTTGAATGTAGGTAGGTACATTATAATATCATGCTTGGTTTCGATAAGTCGTAATTGGCGGTAGTACTTTTATTCATTCGTTTCGAATCTAAATAAACGTGTGTATTGTTAGTAATCGGATATACGTTGAAATAGTGTCTCGATTTTATAGAATAGTATGTACCTCGGTATTGTAGTGTTTTAACCGTGCTAAACGTGTGATAAAGGTATCGGAAGTGCTTAACATCTAAGTGTAATGGTGTAGGTAGGTACTTGAACTAATAGAGTTATTATGTATTGATATATACGGGTCCGCACTTATTAGCGAAAATTGATTCATCATAGTAGAAATTTTATGTAATAAGTATCTATTCGTATATAGTGTATTTGGCAAAAGCGCTACGGATCTTGAAATTAGCATTTGTCTCAGTGCGATATTCTAGATGTTACTAGGCCTCATACTTCATGATCTTTTACATTAAAGCAGATGGCATAAATTAAGAATACAAAACAATATCGCCTGAATCTTTCCAAATAATAGATTTTGAACCAAGAATGATGCAATTGTAGATTCGCTTAAGTGATCTTATCCCGATTATCATACTGGGATGGATTGAGTGATGAGCAGCTTCAGACAATCCACAACAACTTGTTTACTACGATACAAATTCATCAACGATACGCCTAGTCCACGCGAAACGTGAATAAGTTAACCTGTAAACGCCTACTTTTCATAGTGAACTTTTGCCCATAAGATTGGTTTAATGAACGCTGCTATCATAGTAGAATTATATATAGTAGGGTATCTCCGACCCCGACCGCACGATGCTTACCTATAGTATCAGGGCTGTCACTTTTAGTTTATTCAATCGTCGTAAATGACAGGTTAGGTTAAACAATTGGACATTCTCATACAACATCATCTAGTCCAAATTAGGCCAGTTTAAGCTTGTGCTATGGGATCTAGACAACTGATAGACATATGTACTTATATATTTCTAAATAAATACATAGTAGGTATACAAAAACATTAAAACTCTGATACAAAACTTTGAGGAACACACAATTTATTCGATTCCACCCGAATCCAACCTGGGACCTCAGCACAACATTCCCATATTAATGATGGCAACATTTTATTTATCACAGAATTAATGTGAAAATTTCAGCTTTCTAACTATCACGGTTCCTGAGATACAGTCTCATGACGGAAGGACAGACAAAGTTCAAAGACAGACAGACGGACAACGTAGTCTCATAAATAGACTCCCGTTTTTATCCTTTGGGTAGGGAACCTTAAAAACGACCGAAATTCTAGAATATTTTAGCTTTTCCTTAATTCATACACTAAACACTATAAATTTGCATTCTTTTGAAGGTTCTATATTCGTTTGAAGTGCCACCAAAGTAAAGTTTCGATTATCAGTCAGTCAGTGTTCACTCACTGCATACATACATTTAGTCACGCCTTTATCCCAAAAGGGGTAGTCAGAGGCGTAGTATACGCCCACGTCTCACCTTTTAGTTTCATGTCCCGCGAAATAGGTGGTGAGCCTATTGCCGTGTTGAAATGGACGGGTAGTGTTCTGTTAAAAGATACTAAATTTACTTCAAACTTCTAGTTTTATCCACAAAGAAATTATAAGGGGTCGAAAACGAACTGAGTGGGTTCGAAGCAGTGGGAGTAGAACTCGCGCAGCGAGGGTTCCGTACCAAAAAACGGCAAAATTCATGTTTGTTGTATTCCATGCAACAAACGTTCCCCTAATACAATATTATTTTTCTGATTTTAGTATTTGTTGTTATAGCGGCAACAGAAATACATCATCTGTAAAAATTCAGTTCTCTAGCTATCACGGTTCCTGCGATACACACATTTTGTGGGACAGACAGACAGACGTACAGCGAAGGGTCATGTTTTGGGTCCTGTTTTTCACTCTTTGGGTACGGAACCCTAATAAATACGAAGTCTAATAGGTATTGAACGAATTCGTACGTAAGCATTGAACTTATATTACTACGTCCATAATAATCTCAAGGTACCTACCTTGAGAGTATTATGGACGTAGCAGGTACGTAAGTGAATTATTCAAACTCACCTTTCTTCTTCTTTTGTTACCTATCGTGAATTCGTGAATAACGATAGATAATGAGGGAGTTTAAAAATTACTGTTGAGGCATCCAAAAACAGAGCAATATATATCGTCCTTACTTCTTTATAGGCATTGTCATATTTATCTAATGGCGACAGGTTGTGGCGACGAGGTCCCGTGTTGCGACAGGTAAGAGTACAAAATGTCGCCACCCAAATACATCCCAAGGGTGTCGTAAGAGGCGACTAAGGGAACACCTTCGCAAAAAGATCCATTACGTAGAGAAGGAAATCTCAAAATGTAACCCGGTTGTCAGTAAAATGACAATCGTTAAGCCAAGTTGAAGGATTTATGCTTGGCTTAAAAATTTTCAACTGCGGGTCGTGGCGACCTGCGCCTGTCCATCGACTCATCTCAGGCTCATCACCTATTACGTGAGGCATAAAACTAAAATGAGAAATGGGGGCGTATACTATGCCTCTGTCTACTCCAACGGGGATAAAGGCGTGATTATATGTATGTATGTAAATAAAGATAGCAGGCATATGACACATACATTTTACGTAATCACGCGCACGCGGTTCGCGGCAACACTGATTGAACGCTTGGTTTACCTGCTGGGAGCGTTCCGACCAGGAGGCCGATTCTCGATTCACACGCCTATGTCTATCGCCAGACCTCAAGTCTGGGGATTGAATGCTGTTAAAAATTGTCTGACGATCACTAAATTGTGTATTCTGGGCGGTAGTAGACTTCAAATTCCCCGCTTTTGTTATTGTCTATGAATGTCACACAGTGATGTTAACAAATAACGTTCCGTTTTCTCTTGGGTATTTACCGGTTTTCTTACATATTAGCACCAATAAAATCGATAAGCAATTTTCTACGTATTTTACCTTATTAATAATATCAAAATAATACTAACGTATTGAGAACACATTTAATTTTTATAATAAGTTGTTATTGGGGGCGCAAACTATCATATTAAATAAAAATAATATTTTTTAAATGAAGGAAATAAGTAAGCAGTATGCGTGTAGACGGAATATTTACTTAGCATTAAAAAAAAACAAGTATGTAAACAAGACAAATGTCGGGAACTTTATTTATCATAAATATTTCAAATAATTCAAACAAAATAATGGAATTAGAACCAGCTAACGGAAAATAACAATTCAAAGAAAAGGAAAGAGCAGCGTATGCTTCCGATGTGCAAATACATCGTTTGCTAGACTATATTATTATGCTGAACTTGGAGTAGCGTATTCTTCCGATGTGCAAATACACCGTTTGCTAGACTATGCTGAACTTGGGTCGTCCTAAAGGTCCCAAAACTCGGAGCGAGAAGAGAAAAGTAAGTAATACTTATCATGCAATGTCTTGAATTATTCAAATTTCGTTACTAGTCTCAACTAATCCGTTTTTCTTTTTAGATTTATCAAGACAAGAGAATAACGTAAATAATTCGTCAGCGATGAATTGATCAGCTGGAGCTATGAGTGGAGGTTTCCCCGAACTAGTTATAAAGGAAGAGGAGAAACTCAAGAGCCAAAAGTAATTCTTAGAGGTCAGTATATTAGAATACCTACCTGTCTCCTCAGTGATGTTCTAAAAGTAGGTACCTATTTACCTACTATGCACTGACATAGTAGTATTAACAAAAACAAAAAACCACGAGTGCCTGTACTTTGTGTGCCAAGATACAAGATTTCTTCGTTCAAATTCCAATTAGTCCAAATACTTGACATCACAGTAGGTGTCAGGAGAGTGGCAGGCTAGGTTTTATATAAACACAGGCACATGCATGTCTGTGGTACTAATGCTATATTAATACTTACCTTTTATTATTTATATATAATGCAAAATTGTTGTCACTCTCTGTAAATGCTACTGTGGTGGGTCTCTTCAAGATAGTCAGTGGTTAATCTATAACTGCTACTAGTCTAGCCTAGAACAACAGCAATTTATCATGTACCTAATGCATTGCAACATGTTAATATATCTTTTATGTCATACATATCGCAACAGTTGGTCGGAACGGAGAGACAGATGTTGTGTTACTTATTGTAATGTTTTATAATTTCTTAATACAATCTGTTGCATCTATTTCAGGTTTGAACAATACCATAGGCTGTAAAAAGGAGTGTACTTATACACCAGGATCACAAAAATGAAGCTAACTTCAACATCATCCTAACATGTAGTTCCTGTATCCCAACTTTAAAGCGGCAACAAAAATAGAATTCATCTTTCAACTGTCAACCTGTAATGGTTCTTTAGTGACTGTGCTATTTCTTAGTTGTTAGTAGTTCTAAAATAGGATTATTAATCTCAGTTAGTAAAATGAAAAGTGCAACTGTCACTGATACGAAAAGGGTGACCCGCTACCATAGTGATGTTCGGCTATCAATAGACTTCGACATTTTATACACTTTACATTAACTGAATGCTTTAACTGCTGTATGCTGTCATTAAATGCACTAATTAAATGTCATTTTACTGACTGAAATTGATAATCATACATAGTAAAGTTGTAATTCTCAAATTAAAAGGGTTAATAAAACTTATTATATTAATAAAATTTACTTTCATTTATTCCTTGAATAAAACACTTAACACATTCTTGTTAATATTCTACTGCATGTAATGTGGCTCTGTGACCTGCAAGTGGTGGACCTGTTGACGGAGGAATGTGATTCTAGCTAAGATGGTCAGACTGATAATTAGTGGCTATTAATAAATTTGTTCTGTGACCAGCATCACTTGTTTTTAACATGACAAGGTGTCATCATTCAGGTTTGTTGGTGGGTCCTTCCTCATAGTCTTGTTGAAGTGTAAGACACCATAGCCTTAGGAAATATCCATTATCTCCTGAAATAAATAATCACCATTTATTTGTTATTAAGTAAGATGGAAATTTTGTGTTGTTAAAAGAGGTAAGGAGTTAAATTTGAAGCAGACTCAACTATCAATCACTGCAGTAAGTATCCTAGACCTAAGCTATATCTACCACCACTGGACCACGTTGTGACATTCATTTGTGAGCGTTTTCTAGCTTCAGAAGGCATGTATAGACTTTCATCACGGTTGCCTTTAAAATGGCAGTTGTTAAGCCACAGTGAAGACCATATGCTTCAAAAATGTCAACAACGGACAGTGACAACCCACACCTGCATTCATTACCACATAGCTCACCACCTATTACGTGGGACAAATACTATAAGGTGAAGTTAGTATGCCCTTGCTGGCCCTTTTGGAGATAAAAGAAGTGATAAAATATAACTAACCGATTATGTTGTGGTATTGCCTGTGGCTTCTTATTGCTTCATTAGGGTCAATGCATTGGAGCTATTCAAAATGTGGTAAGGTAAACATTGCAGCTTCCGGCAAACCGTGCATAAACATTCAGGATTTTTTATTTTGAGCCATAGATCTGAAAGCAGATGACAAGTGAATAAGGCAAGTTCTGTATATGAAACAGTTCATTTAGTTGTAGGTATTTATTCATCAATGCCTTACACATACTAATACTGTATTAGTATGTATCATATTGCATATTGACCCAGTACTAAGGATATTAGCGTACACAGCGCCTATAAAAGAGTAGAAGACTGTCAAGATAGTAGAATAAAAGACATATCGATATAATGTTATCAACAGTATGTTCTAGTGTCTGTATTGAATAGACCGGGCTTTGAATAGAGTAGAAGACTGCCAAGACAGAGGAATATACCTACCTAAGTCAGACGAATCGAAATTATGTTAACATGTTCTTTGACTGCCTCTGTGGCGCGGTCGGTAGTGATACCGCCTGCGGCGCTAGAGGTCGTGGGTTCGATTCCCACCGGAGACAAATATTTGTGAGACCCATAAATGTTTGTCTCAAGACTCTGGGTGTTTCTATGTATAATATGTATGTATTTAAAAGTATATAAGTATTAATATCCGTGGTCTGATACCCATAACACAAGCAGGTTATTCCTAGCTTACTTTGGGATGAGATAGCGTTGTGTGAAATGTCCGTGAATATATTATTATTATTATTATTATGTTCTACGATGTTCATACCGGGCTTTAGATTGTACTATTAGACTGTCAAGACAGTGGACTAAAAACATATTGATACATGTAATGGTGATATGTTATCAACAGTACCTATGTTCTACTGTCTGTATAGATAGACCAAACCCCGATTATACTAGACTGTGGCGTAAATACTTGCCTTGAACTTCACAAAGTTGTTTAACATATTCGTAAATTAACATCGAGTAAATCAAACTCCTCTACTCTCCACGTAATGCACCTCCAGCTCCGTGGCGTTTCATTTTCAGTGATTGTATATTGTTAGTGTATTTCACTGTCGTTTGAAAATTAACTTTTAACTAGGTAAACTTACTATAAACTTAAAACTAGTGACAACAGAAGTGTGGGATTACACTATTACAGATAAAATACCATACGACTTAGGAAATACGTGTGATCTGTACCATGCGACGTAATCCGGGTGAAAATAGCCAGACAATTGTCGCCCACGACTCTCCGAGAATAAGCAAAACGGCATATCAAGAGAAAGATGACATTTATCGCGGAAATTGTCGGCCACAGATTCAATCCGAGTGGCGGAGAATTGGGGTCCAGTACTGATTTTTAAATGTGTGCGTGACGCGCGGCTCGTTCTGACGCGACGCGTCCGTAGGCACTGCGCACGCACACAAGTATACCGCGCTCGGTACCTTTGATATAATTTTGTTTGAAGATGCCTAACTCTATTAAACTCTGCTGCTATGCCCTACCACTCTGCCTGTGACGTACTGTAAACCCTGTAGGACACATGTTACAATTCGTCCATGTTTACTGTGTTAATTGCAAGTAGGTACCTACGCCGCATTCTTCGATCAAAGTATATTGTTGATCGAAGGCCGTACCTATTCCTTTAACATTATCTTATAACTATTCCGCTCCCTTGAGTTGTAGCAACATGATACCTGCATAGCTATGTTATTCCAGAATTATGTGTCATTCTAGTGGCAAAGAAGTGTTAAAAGTCGTTTTATTAGCTTAGGATTTATAATACAAACCGTTCCTCTAAGATACTAGTAGATATTTCTTTTTGAGAATGTGCCTAATTACAGTAGACGCTAATCGTTTAAAGGTTAGACACCGTTATAGCCACCAAAAAAAAAAAGAGTTAAAATGGGTTTCGGTAATTAAACGACGTATTTACGTGTGAGGACAATGTTCATAAGGAGATATAGGCCTGCGTGCGCGATATTTCTATTCTTTACCAAAATAGGACAGACTGCCGAAAAAGCAAGCCCTTAACATAAATGTGCCAGCTGTAAGAAGTTCATAAAACCTAACACTAAATGTTATACTGTTACATTCAGCATATCAATTGGCATACAGCAGCCAGCAACAGCATCTTTGTATTTCCGCTTCAGAATGTCGGTAGAATCGTGTTTACTACATTTAATACTTTTGTGGTATGATTTTGGAGGTACCCGCTTGTTTATATTTGGTTATTTTGCAGAAAATATTTAAGATTGTGATTGTGTATGTAGTTGACAAGATAGAAGTTATAGCGAGACTAAGTTCAGGGAGTCCCTTGGGATACTAATGACATTTCGTTGTTTTATTGTACGGCATTGAGACTTCAACGCCAGTAAATAGGTAGTCATTTGCATAGGATGTAAACATACATACATACATACATATACTCACGCCTTTATCCCCGAAGGGGTAGGCAGAGGCCTATACCGGCCCACATTTCACCGTGTACAATTCGGTCCCACGTAACAGGGGGCCGAGTCTGCTATTTTCCATCAAAAAGCCGGTCCAGTGCGATTCTATTACGATATTAAAGCGATTGGTCCTAAATTTGCTAGTCGCGTAAATCTTGTCTATCGCCACTATAGAACATCGATAGAATATAAATAGAATCGCAAAAGCAGAGACAAGGGCTTTATTTTTGTTGTTTTGACTCTTGTCAGTCAGTACTAGTAGGTGTTTTTTAGGTTATCTACAAATTACATAAAAGAGACTTTTGTAGAGAATTACAATGTAAAATTGTGAACTTTACCTATAAACAAACGTGAAATTTATAAACGGCTTCAAAGCAAAGAGTGACAGTGTTATCCAGAAGAACTATCAATCAAATCAGCCTATCGCAGTCCACTGCTTGACGTAGGCCTTTGCCAATTTACGCCACAATTCACAGTCCTGCGCCTTCTGCATTCAGTCCCAGAGTCCCAGCCTACGATCTTTACCAGGGTCGTCGGTCCATCTAACGGGTGACCCCACGGTTGCCGAGACGCGGTTGGAAGAACTATACAGAAATTTGAGACAAAACTCAAATGTAAAAAACTGGTCCAGCAATGAATTTCATTTTGAAGAAAGGGCTTTGGATGCTAAAATTCATAGATTAAACACAGGAGACTGTATATTTTCATATACATATATAACAGCAGATTCAAGTCTTCTACAAATACATCTTTACAGAAAAAATATTGAACAATAACCTCATGATAACTCAAGATTGTGAATAGTGAAAGTTTTTATCTACAAACAACTACTCTGTCATATGGAAGTTGGTTTTTAAATTGATTAACACTAGTGTAACTACTCAACGGACTTAAAAAGTTATTTCATCATTGTGAAATCATGGTATTCCACAGCAACTATGTGATATAGCCAAACAATCTCAATACAGACAGCTTTTATTAGTGCTCGTGTGTGATAGATAATATGATGGATACTAAAAATAAATATGCTATTATCATTTTGTTAAAACTCAAGGAAGCTGAGCAGTGATAATTTTAATAGATCTTGTATTTACTGGCATGTATGAGTTCATAGTATGACACAGGTAAAGCCGTCAACTACAGCTAATATGTTGGATTATGAAAGAGTAATGTGCATGTACAGAGATCTTGGCCATCCAAGCCTGCCATGAGGAGAAGCCATGCCTTCGATTCCAATGACCAATGCACTAGAGCTAGACTAATGTCAATTTGTTGTTTTGACTGGCCTCGTGGTTACTACTCTAACCACTAACATGTAACTCACATACTAACTGTAACTGTAATGTGTAGTCAGGTACTCCGTCTACGGATTCAGAGGTTGTGGGTTCGATTCCCACCCAGGTCAAATCTCTTTGTGTGATGATCATATTGCTTTGTTGCGTCTGGGTGTAATTTATCTATAATAAGTATGTATATAGAAATATAAGTATGTCTATCAGGCGTCTAGATCCCATAGCACAAGTTTATAGCTTAGTTTAGGCTAGACGGTGTTGTGTGAGAATGTCCAACAACAATATTTCTATTAATACCTCCTCAAAATGAAATTGGGTAAGGCCTAGGTCTGAGCATAGTGGTAGACTGTAATAGGGTTATTTGATAGTGGGAACATTAAAAATGATGAAATATGGAAAAATATTTTTAATATTCATATTTTACAATTATTGTTTTTACATTATCTTCATCTTGCCAAAAATACTATTGTAATAGCCACGCTGCTTGAAGATCAGGGTTAACTCTTCAATTTTCAACTCGAGTATCCTGAAATAGATTAATACAATTAGTTTTATTTCAGCTATTGCAAGCTTGTGAATTATGATTGATGATTAAAAAGTGATTTCAAAATGTTGTTAAAAGGAAATGAGATTTATCTGATAGAAATATTAAATGACTGTGATTTTAAGTGTCAAACATTGATTTAAATAAACAATTTTACCAATTTTGTCAACTCTTATTTACCCACCTCATGTTTCCATGGCCATTGTGAGTTCTTCTTCTAAAGGAGAGATAGGAAGTACTACAGATGTTTTATAACACAGTTATGCCATGCACAACATGCATTAACAATCTTCCCCTATTTTGAGACCATAATGTAATGAATGTACTCGCAGCAAATATCTGCAATTAACATAAAATGGTAAGGACTTAATCATCTTCACCAAGCTTGATGATCTGGATCACATTTATTAGGGTATTAGGAGCACTGTGAGTTGACCAGTTTTGTATCAGCATTGTTAGATGTGAATGTGACTTTCATCAGGCTGCTCTCCAACCAAACCAGTCCTTGTCCGTCGGTGTACTGGTGCACTAGATACTTGCCAGTTACTTTAAATTTGGAACCGGAAGATAGTTTGTAAACTCAGAATTTAAATGATCTGTTAGAATATTGACCAATTAGTAATGAAGTCTCATACTCCCATCAACACTACTTACAGGTGGGGTTTGCTTGGAATGGTACCCTACAGTAGAGTTCAAAAAGTGATTGATTTTTTATTTATACCCAAGTATACTCTAATATTCCCATTTAACACCTGACTTATTTCAGTTTCTTGAGAGTTTATAGGTATATAAGTCATTAGGGATGCCTATATAATTTAAAACCTGCAGTCTCTATACCAATATTATTAGGTATGAGGAAAGATTAGGATGTTTGTTTGTTTGCATCGGAATAGGCTCCAAAACTTCTGAACCGATTAATAAATTCTTTCAGTGTTGGGAAGCTAGACTCTTCCCGGTGAACATAGGCTATATTTTAGTCCCATAATCCCTTGGGAACAGGAGCTATGTGGGTGAAATGGTGAAAATATGCTGTGCACCCGGGTAAACTGGGTATTTTAAATGTTCATAAAAACTGTAAAAAACAATTAAGTAAGTATATTGGGAATTGAGTGTACATAGGTAAGTACCTATGTACTAAAACAATAATAACTACCTACTGTAAGTATTAGAAATGTGACTTGTATTTTAGATATGAGTGATTGTAAAGAATATTGGACAGTACTTACAGAAAATAGATGCATGTCAATTGCATACATGTCTTCATACTATTTTGCTGATCTTGTTGAGCTGGCTACTTGGAATAGTTGCCATCTATGTATCTATAACTAATAAAGTTCATTGAACCTGCGACAATGGCTCACTCACAGCTCTAAATTCACTTTTTGGAGACTTAAAGCACTACGACCATCCAATGTATGAGTGAAATAAATAAAGTCTGCTTCGGATAAAATGTTAGGCTATGTCTTACTTCAATCTTCATCATTTTGATGTAAATTGTAAACTTGCTTTTATTTAGTTTATCTGCAAATTGGTTAATTTAAACAATAATACTTATTGTATGTATACCGAACGAATATAACCAGCCTCGCACTTTCTATTTCTAGCTGTCAAACATTAATTACGCGACTTCCAAAACAAATCCCATCAATTATTAGCAGACTACGCATAAATGTCAAATACACTGGCGATTCTATCGAGAGGCCATCGGTCGACCATAATCGCACTTCAATAGAAACAAGATAGAAGCTATCGAGTTAGCGAATACGAAAACTGTCAAATTGTACCGATGAGCTTCTATTTTGCTACGATATCTATTCTATTCTGATGCGATTGAAATAGCAGACTCGGCCCCCAGGTGGTGAGCCCATCGCCGTGTTGAAATGGACCGCCGCCGTCAGAGCCTCGTCCGTTGTTCAGCAGGTGCACGAGCTTGCACGTGAGGTTGACTTGGGCCCGAAGGTGTTGGTAGGGCCCCACTACACCCCTAGGATGTAAAAGCGATAACAATATCATATAAATTGATATGAATTATAAGAGCTATGTGCAAACGTAGTTTTATTTAACCTAGAAGTACGCTTTGTGACAATTGAGGATATTATAGAATCAAACAAGTTAGTAAGCGAATGATATGAAGTTTTGATAATATTGCAAGTTATTTACGTTGCGTTATTTATATAGGTGTGCCAAGCACTCGCTCCTAGTATCGGCTAAACCACAGAGTACATTTGTATAAGTAGGTAATAAGTTCGCAGACGCAGGCACCTACCTATCTATAATGACCTGATACGCAATGACTATAAGGTCCCATCAAAAAGTAGGTCCCGTATTAACGGATGCTTCTATTTGTCATGTGGTTTATTTATTTCAACGTCAGATAACTCACCCAGTAGATAGTAGATAGTGCCGTGAACATTCCACTCATGAATCTATCTTGGGACCAACTAGTATTATTGCTATGTCTATTACTTTGTGTGTTTATCGGGCCAGCCACTAACCAAGTCTACCGTTCCCTTTATGGGAACGATTGTTACAGATAAAGATAGTAAAGCAGAATGCAAGCCAATCTACCGTGATGATGATGAAGCTACTTTGGGCCGGGCTGGGCAAAGCCAAGCTATGCCACGCCACGCCACGACAAACCAGCCAGCAAGCTAGTCCTGCGAGCTAGTCCTGCGAGCTAGTCCTGTAAGCTAGTCCTGTGAGCTAGTCCTGTAAGCTAGTCCTGCGAGTTAGTCCTGTAAGCTAGTCCTGCGAGCTAGTCCTGCGAGCTAGTCCTGCGAGCTTGTCCTGCGAGTTAATCCTGTGAGCTAGTAGTAGGCCAGAGAGACAGCCTAGCAAGTCAGCCTAGCAAGTCAGCCTAGCAAGTCAGCCTAGCAAGTCAGGCCAGCGAGACAGGTCTGCGAGACAGGCCAGCGAGACAGGTCAGCGAGACAGGTCAGCGAGACAGGTCAGTGAGACAGGCCAGCGAGACAGGTCTGCGAGACAGACATAAGAGTCAGGCCAGCGAGTAAGGCCAGTTACGATTGTTTGATTGATAAGGAAGCCTGGAAATGATCTGCTCGCTCTACTGGTGGAGTTTTAGTTTATAGTACTTTTGTAAATACGTAGTGCACAAAAAGAATAGCCCACCGAGTTTCTTGCCAGTTCTTCTCAAGTGGGCCGCGTTCCGAACTGGTGGTACTATTATTTTGCTTTGTATTCATTGACGTGTCGCAAGTGCCTATGTATTAGTATTATGCGAAATAAATGTTTTTTTGAGTTTGAGCGAGTCAGACCAGTGAGCCAAGCCAGCCCAGACGCCTAGTTCCTATTGCAGGAGCAACTGCTTACAGGATGGCCGAGTGTTACGCTGCCCTTAAATCACTATGACAGTTGACATAAGAAGTGACGTAATTCCGAGTGTATAATAGAGAGTGTGTGTATATAAGCGACTGCCAGCCATTTGTCGGGTCATTCTGTACTGTATACTAAGACTAGCCGAAGCTCTGCCCAATTTATTGTGTGTCTATACGGAGAATAAAGTAATTAGCAGAGTCCTGAAGTGTTTAATTGCCCCTTCTGTTACACCTTACAATTTAACAAATATACAAACACACAAACTATTCTTCTTTATAATATTAGTTTAGACTAACGGTTCCCTGCTACGCTTCGCTGTGACTTTTTATGATTGCATGGTAGCTAGGAGAAATGAGTACCTAAAAACCATAGGATTACTACGGGTACGTTTAAAAAAAGATAATTGGATGCGATAAGCAATAATGTATCAACCCACAAACAGTCAAATTCAAAGGTTTCGACAAATTCTGATAATTCATCACGTAATTTATAATCTGCAAAAGTGTTTCAAGTTACCTAAAACATAAAAGTAAAAATAACATGGATTTGTATCATACTAGCTGAACCATGCATCTTCGTTTACGGTCTTCACGTAAGGTCTAAGAAAGGAGAGGTTTTTCTTTATCAGACTCACCAAGCAGTGTGTTAAACTGCCCTGTTTGCTTAATCAAAAAAGGGCTTAAAGATTAAGTATATTCTAAAACAATTAATTATATCACTATAGCCTTAATCTATTTCATGATAGCTGTTACCCGCGACTTCGTTCGCGTGGAAATTATGTAATAAGCAAAATTTTAACTGTATTCTATCGAATCGAGCCTCTAGGAAAAGTCGTAACCAAAATGTGGCGACAAATTTAGGACATCCTCCAAGTTACCCGGGGAGCTATGCGCTAGATGGATTGTTTCTAACGTGAGGAAAATCCCACATAAATGTACATACTATGACTCCTACTGACTAAAAAACACGCGTATCCTAGCTAACAGCCTACGGTTGGGAGCCCCGGGTAAGCCCTCTAAAGGATACCCCAGGACTGCGCTAGATGGATAAGTAGAGACCTCATGGTTTTAGTGGGTCCAAGACCGGTATGACGTACGTGTTTATTAATTTGCCCCTTTAATAATAAAAAGAGTAAGTAGTTTGGTGAAGCGCGAATACGAAACGTTTGTTAGATTTGAGCCACATACTGAAAACTTTAAGTTTAACCGGAAATTTGAGACGATAACACTAACGCTAACGGTAGCCTGTAAATGGCAGTCGTTAAACCAAGTTGAAGGTCTTATAGACTTAAAAAAAATCATAAGTATGCAGTACCTACGCCTGTCCATTTCGTCACGGCAATACGGCTCACCACCTATTACGTTACGTGGGACGAATTATAAAAAGGTGAAATGTAAGCGTATAATATGCCTTAGATACCCCTTTGGGGATAAACGCGTCGTATGCATGTAGTGTTTAAGGTGATTTAATTTATGTTCCTATGTCACTGTAGCCAAAGTTCAACATTTTCCAGTAAAGTCGTATTTTTAAGAATGTTCATTAGAAACTACGTTTGTAACTTTGCTCTCAGAAGCAAAAATACAGAGGGAATCATGGCTAGTAACGCAGGAGCCAGCGGCGAACACTTATTCGTGTAAGAAGCAACTTAACCGTAGGTCGACAGCCGCAGTGTTGTTGAAAGTCCCTGCAAAGCATTTGCTATACGAAAGCATATGATGACACAACCCGTAGACATTTCTGCCTCAATAGTATTGCATTGAGTTAATAGAAGACTGGTTCTGTTTTACAACTTCAATACATAACCTTCCCGGGGCACTGGAAGTCCATTCGTTGTGAAAGATCCTTCTTGCTAAGAAAAAGTTGATTCACAAATCTAAGACTGCCGTTGGGTGCCGTATACAACTGATGTCCTACATGTGACCTACAACGAATGAGTTCCTCGAAGCTGGATAACCATCACCAAAGAACTCTGGCTCTACCTGTGAGCTGTTATGCCTCTATGCTAAATTTCTGACGATAATTATGAAGATTGTTTCAAAGAAGCATTCACCTTGGGCATTGGTGCTCGGATCACTGCTTGAAACATTTGTTCCAATTACCAATCAAGTGTTCGGTTCCAGCACATATGCTGTAGGGTCCACGACTTTAGCTGCTTTCCTGTACGTTAGTAATTGCCTCCTAGAGCACGTGTCTATTATCACTGTTAGACGCCACCCCACAAAGAAACGTTTCTGTGATAAAAATAATAACCCATAGCTTAAGAATTTGTGAGTCACTATCCCAGTTCACAACATCTAATGTTGTAGACGCAATGATGTGCATTTTCATGCTCTTTTAAAAACCTGGTGTTGTAAGAGAAGATACAACCTGACAGAGGGTTTCAAATTGCTATGGTTCGAAAGAGAAACGATTTTTGCATTGCTAGATTCTGGCGAAGAGTCTTTTCACTGCATGCGAGTGGTACCTGGGCCCGTGTTATTTAAGATCGAAAGGAGAGGGTGGAGTTATAAGTTGAAGAGCTCTTTACCTCACCTTGGTAGATTCGGTCTTTTAATTGAATTTAAGTCTTACGGACTGTGAAAGTGGCCCCCAATCGCTAGATGCGCCACGCCTTTCCATCAGTGGCGACTTCAATTTGGCGAGCTTAATATAAAGTAAAAAAAAACTATTGTTCTACTCTGCACCAGTGGTTTAATGCTGTCAGTTACCTCAGGACAGTCTTTATTGTGAATATCACATCGCTGCATGTACAGACGGAGTGTAAGCACTGCTGGAAGTTATTCAAAAGTTGAGAGCAGTATTCTTAATAACGAATCTGCGCCATGTACAGGAGACTCTGTCTTGTGCGTCATGAAAAATAGGCAGTCTTTTTTTACTTATTCAAGATTTCTAGTTTTCTTGGGACTGGCCCAACACAGCTTTCAATGCAGCTATGTTATTGTTACACCACGCACATTTATCAATACCAAGCTGTTATTACTGTTGTTACCGATGAACTATATTCTTTTAAAGTATTATTATGTTATTAAATTCATATTATGATGTAAATTTTTAATGAATTAATAAACAAACAAACAGAGATGTTGAGATTGCCTTTCATTAATATCAAAGTTACCAAAGGAAGGCCGAGTGCCAGCACTGCGAGGAGCGTAGCGTAGAACACAGCATTCCACACATTGGTGGAGTGAAAGACGTGGGCGCAATAGCGCCAGGCCCTCGTGGCAGTTCTAGACGTCGACACTCTCTCGCTGGAGACCACGATCTCCAGCGGGAGTCAGAAGGACTGCACTGTCTCTTTCTGCGAGCAGGTCATGCTCGTGAAAGAGGCGGCGGGGAGGGGGCGGGAGAGAATTCTCCCACCCGAGTTCCGCAATCGGCGGCGGGAGCGCCGGCGACATGTATTCGCCTAAGACTATCGGCCTATATGACCGGGGGCCTGCGTCGATGAGGAGGCCGCTCACCATCCTTACAGAAGCAGGCCCTAGACGACAGCGTGACGCGAGCGATTCACGCCCCCCCCCCCCCCCCCCCCCCCCCTAAGAAGACAATTATTTGATTTTCAAACATTTACTGAATATAAGGCCAGTTGGATCGATGGCCCTTGGCTGGCTACTTCTGACCCTCAAGTTGGCAGCCTCGTCACGCTTCACTTGTAGAACTTGGGATTGTTAGATTAGGGAAAAAAAAGGGGGCGGGCAGGTCATTCTAAGTTTTTAATTTTACACAAAAACTTTTAGTTCGACACAAAAACGATCTTTTGAATCGCTCAGAGGCGATTAAGGTAACACTTTCGCAAAACGAAAGTCTTCCCAGTTGCCACACGGGTCTGTACTTTAGTAGCATGATTTTTTAGGTTAGGAAAATCCTACATGTATGATATGCCGGACTCCTATCGACTAAAAACCACACGTTCCCTGCCTTATGCCTACGATTTGGAGCCCCGGGGAAGCTCTCAAAAGGTTAACCCTAGGATGGATCGGTACGTGATCCATTGCATAGAGAAGGAGAACGCGAAGTGAAACCCGGTTGTCAGTAAAATGACAATCGTTAAAAGTCAAACTGAAGGATTATGGGCGGTTTGAAAAAAAAAATTCATTTCAGCACGGCAATAGGCTCACCTATTACGTGGGACGTAAAACTATAAGGTCAAATGTGGGCGTATACTATGCCTCTGCCTACCCTTTTGGGGATAACGGCGTGACTATAATATTATGTCTGCTACTAAATAAGATCTAGACGGTTTTGTGTTTTTACTCCCACATACATACAGAATTCAATTGTTCTCTGCCAAACCCCTAGACTTAGTAGCGTGATAATAATAATCGTGAAGCTTATAAAAACCTATCCGCATTCCGCGACTGCGCACGCGTGAAAATTATGTTATAATGCCAACTTGATTGCTCTCTGCTTAGCCCCTAGGATATGGTAGCGTGATAATATATAGCCTATTTGAAGACCCCACCCCTAAGTAATATTTGTGCAAAATTTGAACCAAATCTGTTCAGTACTTTTCGAGATCCTTCCGGACAAAGCAAAGCAAACAGACAAACAGACAAAAATTTTTCTGACTATAGTTTTGGATTCGGTATCTAACATAGAACTCCTAGCGAGTATTTTTTTTTAATATTTCCAATGTACAGATTTGGCCCCGCAACTTCGTTTACGTCACATAAGGTTTATGAAAGGAGAGGTATTTCTTCATCAGACTCATCAAGCAGCGTGTGAAACTGCCCTGTTTGCTAAATCATAAAAGAGCTTAAAGACCAAGTCTATTTTAAAACAATTCAGTCCACGCCTTCGGCCAGTTTAGATTTACACTCACATTCAAAGGAACCCGTACAATTAAAATTTTCAAAATATCTGATCCTTAAAAGTGTTATAACTTTTTTATTTATTAACCGATTGACATGAAATAAACGCTAAGTGTTAAGTGGAGCAAACTTTAACTTAATAAAAAAACTGCATTGCAATCGGTTAAGCGGTTACTGAGATTAGCGTGCACAAACGTACAGACAAACAGACATACAGACAAACAGACAAAAATTCTAAAAATCATTGTTTTGGGTTCTATTGCGTTCATAAAGCCCCCCTATATTTTTTTTCTTATTTATCTTCCATGTACAGACAGCGACCTGTTACGATTTTATTATATGTATTGATGATTAGGCCTACACGCCAGTTTAGATTTACCCTCACATTCAAAGGAGCCCTTGAATTTTAGGTTTACCCAAAGTTTAGACGTCTCTAATTTCTGAACTACATAACCCTCAAATTGAAACTTATGTGGAACATTGCTAAAAATACTCTATTGAAACACACACTTGCACTGACATTCCACAATTAATACATTTATTGTTAAAAATTACAGAGAAACATAATTATTACACATCTATATTTACATTATTACTGTCTAAACTAAACCTAAATAAGGCCCCCGTGGCATTGTGCCCAAAAGACTATGACAATTCCACAATTTAATATGATTTAACAACACCTGACAGGTTTCGCTTTATAGCATTCTCAAAGGTATTATAAATCACTACTTAATATCAATCAATTTGCAATAAAATAATCAATAATTATTAACTAATATTACTAACATAAAAATTAAATTAAAAGATTGAACGCTTAGACTAAGAAGTTCTTACACTATTACTTCTAACACAGTAAATTGTGGAATGTAAGTGCAAGTGTGTGTTTCAATAATGTATTACAACAAGTTTCATCAAGTGCCGGCAATCGAGAGTATAAATGACTTAAAATACTCCATTTTGACACCAAAAAAAATATTTGAATTCGGAGCCCGCGGTGAGAAATTATATCTATCCTGAAGGAACTGCGCTAAATATCGGAATCAAAAGTATCCTAGAACCTTTCTCAAATCATATGCTCAAATTGTACCAAGTTTCATTCAAATCGATTCAGTAGTTTCGGCGTGATAATTATCGGGACTTACTTAAGGTGTTGTTGAGGACAAACCTACTAGGTATATGAAAGTACTGTAATAAAATGGTTCACGATTTCACGGAGTATAATTAAATAGGTAGGTTACGACTATTTTATTGAAACCAGCATGTTTGCCAATTTGCGCGTAATATTCTTTCCACAGTTCCGCTCTATTATATTGTGAGGACTGATTTTCAACCAATAGCGAAATCCAAGAAGTACTTACTAAAGTACTTTTATTTTATTTATGAACCAAATCGGAGGCTTTCTGCTCATATTTCGTGGCACTTTACGACTTCTTTGTGAACTTTGATGTTTTCTTTTGTAACAAATATCTTCAGATTGAAACGCTTACCTACCTCCTTATTAACTGTGAACATAAATGTGAGAGTGTGTTTGTTTTCATACTTTCTCTCACGTAGGGATTCAATTTTATTTTTTTGTTGAGTTAAATGTTAAACTCCTGGCTAACAGGAATAACGTTGTTATTTTTTACGACTAAGGTGGCAGACAAGCATCGGTCCACCAGATGTACTGGTCACCGCAGTCTATGGACGTTTGCAACACCGAAGGCGCTAAATTTGCGCTGCCGACCCTGTAAAAACCTTTCAAGACCCCTTTTGAAAAACCCCATACTGTAGGTGTTTGGGAAAACAGGGGCAAGGAAAACCCCTATTTATATGTTTAAATTGTGGCCACAATGTCAGGGCACATCTTTCCCCATCTCTGATATTCTGGGTGTTGACATCTCCACTGACGATCAGTTTCGAAGTCATTTGGAGAATAAGACCAAGCGGGCGTCCAAAAAGATCGGCGTGCTCAACGAGCGCGGTGGTACTTTACTGCGGCGCAAACACTGCTTCTGTATAACTCGCAAGTGCAGTCGCACGTGAAGTACTGCTGGCTGTCACCTCTGGGCGGGCACACCTAAATATTAAAATTATTATTATTTTAGGCAGGGTGTTCTGCCATTTACCAACTTGGGTTATTAAAGAAATGTTCATAAGAACAAAACAACAACAATCAAGGAGGTAGGACGGTGAAAAATATATTACGACCGATTTTTGTACGTACCAAAATACAAGTAGGGGAGACCGGGGCTGGTTGACTAGGTTTCATCTTAAAGGCTTATATTTTTATTTCTTTATAGTATATTAATTCAAAAACAGGTTTATTTCATAGGTTAACTATAAAGCTTTGGAAAAATATAGCAAAAAGCACTTAATTCATTATAATATAGCGTACAGGCTAGATCTTATACAATAAGAAAAACTGGTCAACCTACCCCATGCTTGGGGTAGGTTGACTATTCGCCTGGGGTAAGTTGACCTCCATAGGTCAAATGCTATTTCCTCGTAGATTTTGCCCTTACAAGTCCATACTTGTAAGGACAAATCTACGAGGAAATGGGATAAAGGGCATAAACAACTATTATTTTTATTATTTTTTATTGAAAATAAAACACACATACAATAAATCACCGAGAGCGCGGCGTCGCGCACGCACTGACGCACATCGTTGAGTGAAGGAATTTAAAGATAAAAATAACGTATGTAAGTAATTATTTTCATCGTATTTTTTGTAATAATGCCTATATATTTGTGGGTACTGATTGTCAAATAAATTATAATGTATGTTTGATTCATATTCTTTCTTTTATGAACGATTATTGGTCATCCAGCCCCGTTATACATTAGTCTACTAGCCCCAAACCACATTTTTATTTTCAATCATATGACATAACCACAAAACGGCTAAGAAATCAAATAACATTATACATAAAAGAAAGAACATGAATCAAACATCCATTATAAATTCTTTGACAATCAGTAACCATGAATAAATAGGCATTATTACAAAAAACCTTACGATGAAAATAATTACTTACGTACGTCATTTTTCAACTTTAATTTCCTTCACTCAAACGGTGTGCGTGGGCGACGCCGCACTCCGGGTGACTGAGCGGGGAGAGGTAGCGGATTCTCGGGTGTCATCGGTTGGCTCCAAACCATTGCTTTGGCCGAGTTATTGATAGTTAGTCTACCTACCCCTATAGTCAACCAGCCCCGGTCTCCCCTACCTATATAAAATATTTAACGAAACCCTCCGAAGAATGTACGAGAGATCCCGGAAGCGAAAGTCTACCAAAAATCCGAACTAATCCGAAGGCTTCACGAAACCTGGAACTTCCGGTCGTGGCAGTTGTAAGGCATCGTGTTGTTTTGCTGGTAGGAGTCCGGCATTGCATTCATAAAGACTTACACAAGAAAAAAAACAGTACAACCCCAAACACACTCTGCCACGAGTTTATAACGGACTTCAAAAAATGGAGGAGGTTCTCAATTCGTCTGTATGTTTTTTTTAGGTATGTTCACCGATATTTCCGTAATTTATAGACGGATTACAAAAATATTTTTTCGTTGAATAGTGTTGACTTCTGAGGTGGTTCCATTTTCACCTATATATATATATATATATATATATATATACTAGCGGTACCCTGCCACGCTTCGCTGTGACTTTTTTATGGTGGTTTTATGTGCCTATGAGAAATGAGTAACAAACTAAATGATGGGTACATTTAAAAAAAAATGTGTGCGTGAACTATTGTACACACGTAAGAAGTGAAACTTCTTCATGACCTTATTTTTCGAAAGAAATATCATAGGAGTTAGTAGTAGTCCAAAAGTTCAAAAGTTCAAAAGTCCAAAGTCAAAAAGTCAAAAAGTCCAAAAGTCCAAAAGTCCAATAGTCCAAAAGTCCAATAGTTCAAAAGTCCAAAAGTCCAAAGTCCAAAAGTCCAAAACTACAAAGTCTAAAATTCTAAAAGTCCAAAACTTCAAAACTCCAAAACTCCAAAACTCCAAAACTCTAAAACTCTAAAACTTCAAAACTCCAAAACTCCAAAACAGCAAAACTGCAAAACTCCAAAACTCCAAAACTCCAAAACTCCAAAACTCCAAAAGTATAAAAGTTCAAAAGTCCAAAGTCCAAAGTACAAAAGTTCAAAATTCCAAAGTCCAAAGTCCAAAGTCCAAAAGTCCAAAAGTCCAAAACTCCGAAACTCCGAAACTCCAAAACTCCAAAACTCCAAAACTCCAAAACCCCAAAACTCCAAAACTCCAAAACTCCAAAACTCCAAAACTCCAAAACTCTAAAACTCCAAAACTCCAAAACTCCAAAATTCCAAAACTACAAAACTCAAAAACTCCAAAACTCCAAAACTCCAAAACTCCAAAACTCCAAAACTCCAAAACTCCAACACTCTAAAACTCCAAAACTCCAAAACTCCAAAACTCCAAAACTACAAAACTCCAAAACTCCAAAACTCCAAAACTCCAAAACTCCAAAACTCCTAAACTCTAAAACTCTAAAACTTCAAAACTCCAAAACTCCAAAACTGCAAAACTCCAAAACTCCAAAACTCCAAAAGTATAAAAGTTCAAAAGTCCAAAGTCCAAAGTAAAAAAGTTCAAAATTCCAAAGTCCAAAGTCCAAAGTCCAAAAGTTCAAAACTCCGAAACTCCGAAACTCCAAAACTCCAAAACTCCAAAACTCCAAAACTCCAAAACTCCAAAACTCCAAAACTCCAAAACTCCAAAACTCCAAAACTCCAAAACTCCAAAACTCCAAAACTCCAAAAGTATAAAAGTTCAAAAGTCCAAAACTCCAGAACTCTAAAACTCCAAAACTCTAAAACTTTAAAACTTCAAAACTCCAAAACTGCAAAACTGCAAAACTGCAAAACTCCAAAACTCCAAAACTCCAAAACTCCAAAACTCCAAAACTCCAAAACTCCAAAACTCCAAAACTCTAAAACTTCAAAACTCCAAAACTCCAAAACTGCAACTCCTAAACTCCAAAACTCTAAAACTCTAAAACTACAAAACTTTAAAACTCTAAAACTCTAAAACTTCAAAACTCCAAAACTCCAAAACTCCAAAACTCCAAAACTCCAAAACTCCAAAACTGCAAAACTCCAAAACTCCAAAACTCCAAAACTCCAAAACTGCAAAACTCCAAAACTCCAAAACTCCAAAACTCCAAAACTCCAAAATCCAAAACTCCAAAACTCCAAAACTCCAAAACTTCAAAACTCCAAAACTCCAAAACTCCAAAACTCCAAAACTCCAAAACTCCAAAACTCCAAAACTCTAAAACTCTAAAACTCTAAAACTCTAAAACTCTAAAACTCCAAACTCTAAAACTCTTAAACTCTAAAACTTCAAAACTCCAAAAACTCCAAAACTGCAAAACTCCAAAACTCCAAAACTGAAAAAATCCAATACTCTAAAACTCTAAAACTCTAAAACTCCAACTCCAAAAGTCCAAAATGTCAAACGCTTAAAACTCGAAAAGGCCAAAAGTCCAAAAGGCCAAAAGTCCAAAAGTCCCAAAGTCCCAAGGTCTCAAGGTCCCAAAGTCCCAAAGTCCCAAAGTCCCAAAGTCCCAAAGTTACAAAGTCCCAAAGTCCCAAAGTCCCAAAGTCCCAAAGTCCCAAAGTCCCAAAGTCCAAAAGTCCCAAAGTCCCAAAGTCCCAAAGTCCCAAAGTCCCAAAGTCCCAAAGTCCCAAAGTCCCAAAGTCCCAAAGTCCCAAAGTCCCAAAGTCCCAAAGTCCCAAAGTCCCAAAGTCCCAAAGTCCCAAAGTCCCAAAGTCCCAAAGTCCCAAAGTCCCAAAGTCCCAAAGTCCCAAAGTCCCAAAGTCCCAAAGTCCCAAAGTCCCAAAGTCCAAAAGGCCAAAAGTCCAAAAGTCCAAAAGTCCCAAAGTCCCAAAGTCCCAACGTCTCAAGGTCCCAAAGTCCCAAAGTCCCAAAGTCCCAACGTCTCAAGGTCCCAAAGTCCCAAAGTCCCAAAGTCCCAAAGTCCCAAAGTCCCAAAGTCCCAAAGTCCCAAAGTCCCAAAGTCCCAAAGTCCCAAAGTCCCAAAGTCCCAAAGTCCCAAAGTCCCAAAGTCCCAAAGTCCCAAAGTCCCAAAGTCCCAAAGTCCCAAAGTCCCAAAGTCCCAAAGTCCCAAAGTCCCAAAGTCCCAAAGTCCCAAAGTCCCAAAGTCCCAAAGTCCCAAAGTCCCAAAGTCCCAAAGTCCCAAAGTCCCAAAGTCCCAAAGTCCAAAAGTCCAAAAGTCCAAAAGTCCAAAAGTCCAAAAGTCCAAAAGTCCAAAAGTCCCAAAGTCCCAAAGTCCCAAAGTCCCAAAGTCCCAAAGTCCAAAAGTCCAAAAGTCCAAAAGTCCAAAAGTCCAAAAGTCCAAAAGTCCAAAAGTCCAAAAGTCCAAAAGTCCAAAAGTCCAAAAGTCCAAAAGTCCAAAAGTCCAAAAGTCCAAAAGTCCAAAAGTCCAAAAGTCCAAAAGTCCAAAAGTCCAAAAGTCCAAAAGTCCAAAAGTCCAAAAGTCCAAAAGTCCAAAAGTCCAAAAGTCCAAAAGTCCAAAAGTCCAAAAGTCCAAAAGTCCAAAAGTCCAAAAGTCCAAAAGTCCAAAAGTCCAAAAGTCCAAAAGTCCAAAAGTCCAAAAGTCCAAAAGTCCAAAAGTCCAAAAGTCCAAAAGTCCAAAAGTCCAAAAGTCCAAAAGTCCAAAAGTCCAAAAGTCCAAAAGTCCAAAAGTCCAAAAGTCCAAAAGTCCAAAAGTCCAAAAGTCCAAAAGTCCGAAAGTCCAAAAGTCCAAAAGTCCAAAAGTCCAAAAGTCCAAAAGTCCAAAAGTCCAAAAGTCCAAAAGTCCAAAAGTCCAAAAGTCCAAAAGTCCAAAAGTCCAAAAGTCCAAAAGTCCAAAAGTCCAAAAGTCCAAAAGTCCAAAAGTCCAAAAGTCCAAAAGTCCAAAAGTCCAAAAGTCCAAAAGTCCAAAAGTCCAAAAGTCCAAAAGTCCAAAAGTCCCAAAGTCCCAAAGTCCCAAAGTTCCAAAGTCCCAAAGACCCAAAGTACCAAGGTCCCATCCAAAAGTCCAAAAGTCCAAAAGTTCAAAAGTTCAAAAGTTCAAAAGTCCGAAAGACTCAAAGTTCCAAAGTCCCAAAGACCCAAAGTACCAATGTCCCATCCAAAAGTCCAAAAGCCCAAAAGTCCAAAAACCCTTAAATGACATGCTATCCCTGGATAAAGTACATACTCTTAATTCGAATCCACCGTGGTGGGGAACAGAACAAAGATGGCGCGTAACCAAAAATCGTGACGTGACGTGACGCAATTTTTTTTCCAACGCCGATAATAAGTTTCACTTCAAAAACGACCAACGCCATCTATTGGTAAAATCACTTTTTAAAGCTATTTTATTCTTATTGCTGTTATGATAAAAGTGTATAAAGTAGCCTAAAACCATCTCTGAATCCTATTGTATATCGTGTCCAATTTTGAGCTCAATCGATTTAGTAAATTTTGAGTTTTTAATAGATACACAAACGCACACAACATTTTTATATATATAGATATACACATAGCTAGGTATTTAAAAGTGTATATGTATGAATATCCGTGGTCTGATAGGTACCCATAACACAAGCTGGTTATTCCTGATAGCGGTGTGTGAATTGTCCGTGAATATAAAAAAAACCTATATTCAGAGTTACGTAACAAGGCGTAGTTCGTTTCTATGTTACTCGTATTCTCGGTGGAAATAACACAGCAGCAACATTTTGCAGTCAGTAACTTATCTCTCCCGTCGTACGATAGATAAGTCAAGTACTGAATACAACCCGTTTCAACTCAGCAATCCCTACTACCCTGCAAACCACACTTATGTAATACATGAGAAAGTTTGTTTAGACGTTTAGATGTATGTTTGTTACCCCATCACGGCAAAACTAATAAATGCTAATATTCAGACGTGATTATAAACTTATATTAATACTAACTTTTCCCTGCCATGCTTCGCTGTGACTTTTAATTGTATAATTTTGCACCTTATGATAAATAAGTAACAAAACAAAGCATACTTATTAGCAGAACTAAAAGAACGCTCCCCCCTGAGTTCCGCAGTCGGCGGCCTGGGCGCCGCCGATGTGTCTTCGCCGAGGACTATCGGCCTAAATGACCGGGGGTCTGAGGACGGTGAGAGGGCCGCTCACCGTCCTTACAGAAGCAGGCCCATGACGGCAGCGTGACGTGAGGAACTCACGCACGTCCCCGTTTTAGAAGCGGGATCACACCCGAAACCCCCCCAAAGACGCGGGTTAGCACCCGAACCACCCCCTGGGCGAGGCTGCAGAGGCGGATGTAGGTCTGTTGGGAGTCCTGGGACATCCTTCCGAGGGCTTACCCGGGGCTCACAACCATAGGCTGTTGGGCGTTACGTGAGGTTTTTTAGTCGGTAGGAGTTCGGCATAACATCCATTAGGATTTTCCCTCACGTAAAAAAAAAAAGCTGAACCAAAATCAACATTTTTTTATTTCATAATATCCAATTCATAGCGAGGAATATTCACTTGTATAAAAAAGATATTAAATCTATTCTGTGACGAATGTCTCAGAATGTCGTCTGCCTATCACGCTTTTTCGCCTGAACAACTTGGCTTGGCTTAGGTAGGTCAGACATGACAGACCACAGATTTTGACCAAGGGTACCAATATAGGGTAGGAAACGCCGCAATTGGCTAAATAGTTTAGGCGTGATATATAAATTACTTTCGCACTTTTATCTTAGTTGAAATTGCCTAGTACAGTCGACTACAATAAAATGTACTCATTTAATCTTACAAAATGAGGTTAGTTCATTATGGCACTCGCATTTTGTAAGATTAAACGGGTACATTTCATTGTAGTCGACTGTACCTTTTTAGGGGTCCGTAACGCAATGGGTAAAAAATATGGGACCTTATTCATGAGACCTCGCTGTTCGTCTGTCCGTCACGAGGCTGTATCTCAAGAACGATGATAGCTAGAGAGCTGAAATTTTCACAGATTCTACATTTCTATTGCCGCTATAACAACAAAAATATCTACTAAAAACAAAAGAATAATTATATTTAAGGGGCTCCCACTCCCACACAGCAAACTTGATTTTTTGCCATTTAATTTTTTATTTTAATAAGGGTAATAAGTAGGCACCTGAAATACCCACAGAATATTAAGCTGTGCTTCATTATAACATTTAAGGGGGCTCCGCTTCCAATACAACAAAAGTGATTTATTGTCGTTGTTTAGTACGGAACCCTCCGAGCACTAGTCCGACTCGCACCTGACTTTATTTCTCAAGTTTCAACAGCCTTTATTGCAGTCACATTCATGTTATTTTAATTTTTTTCTGACCCCTAGGGCTTGATACTAAAGTTTATTAAAAAGGTCATACACCTTTTTAATAAAATTTAGTATCTACTATAACTTTAGTGGTCCAGTTAGTAAAAGAGTTCTAAAGCGCCAGCCGCACCACTAACCAACGGAATGAAGCTCGTTTATCTTCGTCTGAGTCGCCCAAAAATGTGAGTAACTGAAAATGTGAGTAAATGAAGGAAGAAAATTTCTTTTACACAAGTAACTGAAGCTCTATAAATATCTTATAGAGACGTGAATAATATAGCATTTTAACGATACTGACGTCAAAAAAGTTTTACACCTAAAATTGAATTAGAACTAATCTACACAATCCTATTAGTGAGATTTTCAAGTTTGTTCTATTTATCAATGTGTATTTAGTTAAAAAAACATTTTTATTATAATAGAAATAAACTAAACTTGGTAATAATAAATAAATTCCTATAAAATAAAAAGCATTTAGAGATATTCAGACACTATGAAATACATAAAAGACGATCATGTAATTCACCTTTATCTTTGTTACAGGTTAAACATACAGCAATGGTTTAGCGTGTCACTCATAGCTGTAGCAGCCGATGTATACGCCGACAGTACTGACAAAGACCATCGCGGACCACAAGTCTGCGGCGGACATCTGAAGGGTCCAACGGGCATCATTCATACACCGAATTTCCCTAACCCTTTTCCTATACCCATCAAATGCAAATGGATAATTGAGCACAGCGTAGTGAATGGGACTATATCGGTATACTTTACACAGCAATATACCACCAGTGGGTTAACTTTTACTGAGTATTCATACTACGATGAGACTTATAAGTTAGAAGAGAGAAGAGTACTCACAGTCACGGAGGAGAACATCACTAAAATGAAATTGCTTCAGGTATGCAATTCAAATTTCAGTGTAATTTTACGAATATTTTTAATCCTTTCCAATAGGTATCATGAGTTTTGCATAAAATAATAATATTCCTTTCGTATGTCTTGGTTAATATGTAGGTAAATATTTAGGTATTCCAAATGAAATTTGAAAAGTAACATTTATGAAGACAGGTAGGAAATATCTCATGGCTTAGTGAAGTGAATAATGTAGACATTATTTTGTACATTCTCGACAAAACGTATACATGTCATTGAATGTACTCGCCGTTAAGAGAAAATAGCTTGTTAGCTTTTATATAATTACTAGCTGATGCCCGCAGCTTCACCCGCGTGAAATTTGTTCCCATTCCCGCTTCCCGTATTTTATCCCTTTGGGGGTAGAATTTATCAAAATCCTTTCTTAGCGGATGTCTACGTCATAACATCTACCTGCATGCCAAATTTCAGCCCGATCCGTCCAGTGGTTTGGGCTGTGCGTTGATAGATCACTATGTCAGTCAGTCAGTCACCTTTGAGTTATATATATTTATATAGATAGATGTATTATTACGTAGGTATCTTGTTGTCGTACTGCAACATTAGAATAATAATAAAGTGAGTGTTCAACTGTTATCTGTACGGTTCTGGTATAGTCCAGTTAGTCAGAACAATATCCTAGAAAGACAAAATATGCTACGGGTTTAAGTCTCGTGCAAAACAAGTTGTATTTTTTTCTTTTAAGTTTGTAATTAAATTAATAATTAAACATCTATTTTAGGACACTTTACTTACTTTTCTGTTGCATCAGTGTCTGTTGTGAACGTCTTCAGCATGCGATATAGGTACCTATTACATTATAGGAACATATTTATTGCTCATATTATACGATCTAACTAGCACTTTATTAAACCAATTCTGTATAAAATACGTCGGATAGCACCTTCTTATTACATACGAAGGTAGGTTAATTAGACTGCCCATATTTACAAAGTTAGTTAAGGATCCTAAACTAATATATACTCAGGGCATGTTCACCTTGGTATGTAATCATCGCCAAGTTCGTCAGTACGAAAGCCTTTCCTTGTACAAACAGGTGTTTAGTTTCCAAGGCGCGCTCCTTAAGGCGTACAAATTACGTTTAATTTACTTCTGAGGTACTTTCGGCGAACTAAAATTACGAACTGGACTTTCCACTTCCGAGGTGAGGTAAGGTGAGTCCAATTTAAGTAACAATGAGGTCAAAGACAGGTGCAAATGGTTTGAATAAAATTGGAATTACATATTTATTATTTCATTTTTGTATTGTGGCGAAAGTTGGGAAAGGCCTACGTCCAGCAGTTAACTGCCATAGGCTGAGTTGATTGATTGATTGATGGACCCTTAAAACTACATATCTGATTTGAATTTGTACGACACATTATACCTATTGTACACCCATATTTTCTAACAAGAAAGCAATTGTCTTTCATATTTAATAACATCTATACTAATATTATAAAGAGGAAAGATTTGTTTTTTTGTCTGTTGGTTTGTAACAAATAGGTTCCGGAACTACTGGACCGATTTGAAAATTCATTCACTGTTGAAAAGCTACACTCTTTGCGGTGAACATGGACTATATTTTATTCCCGCATTCCTACGGGAACGGGAACTACGCGGGTAAAACCGCGTGACGTCCGCTAGTTTATAATATTTTTTTAAAATTAACAGTTACAAACTGTCAAAATTCCTAATAAAAAAGGACTGGAAAAGAAAACTTTATTTTTAGTTTTTAAGAATCGATTTTAAATATTATTCTTAAGTTTATTTCTAAATAAGAAAATGAAAACATCGTCTCTTACTACTCTCTCTTTAAAATTTTGAATTTGTAGAGTATTCATTCGGATTAGTTTCGCTGGCTGTATGTTCAACCCCTTTTCGTACAATTTACACAACTACGTGGCAAAGGTTCAAGTACCTCTCAAGTAGTTTAAACTTGAACTGAAAATCTGAGAGCTCTAATTAATTTCAGGTTCGCAGTCCTGTACTAGTTGTGGAGTTAAGCTTGACCCGGTTAGAAGGCACCCAGCTCAGAGCATTGGGACTGCTGTCAGTATTTGGGTTCAATATAACGTATGCAGTGACAAGTCCACTAGAATCACCTGTCCCACACTCATGTAGTGCCATCGAGTGTAGACTTCTGGGACACTGCTTTGCAACACAAGATTATCAGTAAGTGTTTGTTTTCAGATAAATAATATTTAAATAAATACGATGATAGAAACATACGATGTGCTATGCAAACAAAATTACGTTCATTTGCTGTACGTAAATGATATAAAAAATTTTATGACCGATTCGATCAACTATTAATAGGGTTCCGTAACTCTAAGGGAAAAACTAACCCTTTATCTCTTTGTTGGCGTCTCTCAGTCAATAACTTTTATCTCGGAAAGGCGTAAAGCTATCGAGTTTAAATTAATACCTTAAAACGTCTATGGTCCCATAAAGCTGTAAAAAAATCAAACTTCTAAGATAAAGCACGAATGTACGGAGCCCTCGATGGGCCAGTCCATTTCGCACTTGTACAGTTTTTTTATTTTATTTCTCAATAATTTTATTTACCATCCAGGCATTTTTTCTGTTCGTGTTTTCCTGGTTACTCCGGAGTGGATTGCGGAATGGGACCTTTGTGCTCGAGGACTTCCACTATGTGTAAAAATGGTGGAACTTGCAGGTAGCTTTATTAAAACTATTTTATTAGTTTTCAAGTTATAGTGAATTACGGAAACATTGGTTAAAAAATCTATAAAATTTCATTTTATATTTCTTAACTTTACTTTTAGTTCACCATAATTTTCTGGCTAAGTGACGATGGGGACCCGAAAAGTTCGAACACTGTGTCCGAATAGTCAATATTTTTGGGGTGACAATTTGGATGTTTGCTACTCAACCACGCTTTAGCGGCTGAAATTTCGTACAAGTATATATTATGGTCTAGTGTAACACAAAGACCGCTTTTTATCTATAGAATACGTTCCAATAGGACACGCGAACTGAAACAGAAATTCACGCGAGTAAAGCTGCAGTAAAAAAATAGGTATATTGGGCATCAAATATAACGATGCTTGCCACCTGAGGTATTCCATGTACATCCCGAAAATGTATTAAAATTAAAATTGACTATTCGGACAGTGTCCGAACTATTGGTGTCCGAATCGTCACTTAGCCAATTTTGGATGTGGACTGTATCTCTTTATGTGCGTTTAAGGAAATGGTTTCATATTGTAATTTATATGCATAATAAAAATTATCTTAACTTTCATAATTTTTGAAATTGTTGTAATACCTACACAAATATATTATATGTTTTATCTACACCCATGCTTTAAATCCTCTATAAAAGATTCTGAAACAGTTAGCTTATTGCCAACATTAATACATCCAATGTCCAAATAATCATATCATCCGAACCAATGATATAAAAACTATAGATACGTTATAGACACTTGAAAATGGCAACACGTAAAGAAGGTAATTACCTGAAAATCTGTGACGCGGCTGTAGGGTTAGCGAAAGTTCTATTAGCACTGTTTTAAATTCTGTAAGTAAAGAAAACTCGAAAAAAACATGCCTTCATGTATCTTCAGATGATGTACAAGCTACACAGCAACTGTTCAATATAAAAACGTGTCATTTCATGCGTAAGTACAATAGAAATAATAATATTATTTCATTTTCTCGGATCGATAAAATGGCGGCAATCTTATTGAATGCAGAAGGGAAATTTACCTACTCTATAGTCTGTGGTTTGGCGCCCGCGACCTGTAAGGGGATATCGGGGAGATTTTGTACTAATGTTTTATTTTGCTATTAGAATATTTTTTTTATTTAGGTAATTATATTTCTTTAAAAAAATAATGATACATAAAAATAATATAATAATATTAAGATTATTATAATGATTTAAATTACAAATATTTGGATTACTTACTAGGTACTAAACTATTACTTATTAAATAAATGTTTATGTATGACATTGTTATATTTTTATTTTATGACTTAAATTACGTTTATAATTACTCATCCGATAAACTACATTAACATTTTATAAATTTAAATATTACGTACTTTACTCATAAATACATTAACCATATTATGTCTCAGTTAGTGAAATTCAAGTTTCCCTTTTTCCCCACATTCCTCTGATATTGACTTTATGCATGCTACCACAGATAATTTATAGAATTCTTTTTTCAAATTTATAAAAGTTTAGCTGTTTTTGAAAGCCGCAATGTTCGTGTATAACGTGTCTATATATGATACGTCTTTGATCCGAACGGGTGTTATTATGTTGTATGAAATTTCATAATAACACTCCTTTCGCTTTTTCAATATCTTCCGCGCAAAGGGTTACTCATCAGACAGCCAAATTCTTACCGCTCGATGCGTGGAATCTGTATGAGTTTTAAAAAAAGAACTGTCATTCACGCGCGTTGCATTGCACTACCACAGCGCGGCGGCGCGGCGGCGGCGCTGTGTAGTGCAATATGTAATTAACTTTTCATGAATTTTAACTTCTTAGATCGCCTCATGGTTTCAGCATATTTTATAGAGGACACATCATGGGTGTAGATAAAGTCTTGTATGCAACTGTATAATTAGGTATTAAAACACTCATGTGATACTATTATCACACTCAGCTTCGCTTCGTGTGAAAAAACCACATTCATGTTTTAATACCCCTCGTTATACCACAGTTGCATAAATAACTAATTTTATGTTGGCAGACAGATGGGTCCAGCCACAGTCAGCTGTGTTTGCGCGCCTGGCTACACGGGCAACCTGTGCGAGACGGAGAACACACAACGTGGTCAGTATATACAATGTCTACTAAACCGAATTATAAAATCCATTTATACCGTACCAAAATCTAAAATTCAAAATTTGTAGAGTACCTACTCTACACTTATTATGTAAGCTTAATTTTACAAATGTTTTGTTTATAACTTCATCCCAAAGAGGAAGACATAATATTGTTGTTAGGGTTGCGTGCCCAAAGGGTAAAAAACGGGACACTATTCATAAGATTTCGCCGTCCGTCTATCTGTATGTACGTCACTATACTGTATCTGATGAACGGTGACAGCTAGAGAACTGATTCAGATTTTTTTACAAATAATGTGTTTTTGTTGCCGCTATTATAACAACAAATACTTAAAAAAAGAAAAAATATTTAAGGGGTGCTCCCATAGAACAAACGTGTTTTTGTTGCTTTTTATTTTGTATATTAATAAGAGCAGCGAGTCCCTTGAAATACTCACAGAATAACGAGGTGTGTATTTTTATTAATTTAAAAATAATTCAATTAAAATAAAATAGACATTTAGGGGAGTTTCCATACAACAAACGTGATATTTGTCGTTTTTTGGTACGGAACCCTCCTTGCGCGAGTCTGACTCGCACTTGGCCGGTTTTTAAATTATTTTATTGTAGATTTTTCTCGTCTAAAATAATAGGTGTCTATAAAAATCGGTTAAGTGGAAATGGAGATGAAGTTCGAATACTAATTTACTAAACCCACTGTGAGTTGAAGAAGACAAGTGAAGTAGTTACAAGAAGCGGGCCTAAAAAGGCAACGGTATGTTTCATAATATGAAACATACAATGTTGCCTTTTTAGGCCCTAAGGTTTCCATCTAAATCATCGCATTAACAAAACACATAATTTCTCATTTTAGAATGTGGCGTAGAAGAATGTTTGGATGGATGTGCTCAAGGAATCACGTGTAAGTGTACTCCGAAAGACGATGATATTAGTAAGTACTTACGCTTATTATTTGTTACTGATACTAGTTTTATTGAAAATATAAAAACAAGCTGAAAATCATAAAAGAGCTGTATCGCTTCGCATTAAAAGTGTTTCGAATATTTTAGCATCAGCGCGGTTTGAAACAAGACTGCAAGTTGTGGATCAACCAAACATTAACATATCAACAGAAATAGTTAAACAAGTGAGTGTCTCCGCGTTGTCACGTAGTACTTTGGTACCTAAATACTTATGTTAAAAGTTGTTTTTTTTTACAGTTAACAAGCTATTTGACAGCTTCAAATATTACTTTAGACGATGAAATCGAAATTTTAAACATAAGGTAAGTTTAACTATCAGTTTACCAAATTTTTTATTTGATTTTCACTTTTTGGTAATAACGATCACTGTCCCAAAATACGAACATCTTTTTTTAGTAAAAAAGTGTAACTCAGAAGACACACACTCGCTTTTTAGGGTTCCGTACCCAAAGGGTAAAAACGAGACCCTATTCATGAGACTTCGCCATCCGTCTGTCTGTCTAGTTATAAGTCTGTCCGTCACGAGGCTGTTTCTCATAAATGGTGATAGACTAGTAGCTAAAGAGCTGAAATGTGTATGTGTTTCTGTTGCCGCTATAACAACAAATACTAAAACCAGAAAAATAATAATATTTAATGCGGGCCCCCATACAACAAACGCGATTTTTTGACCATTTTATTTTTTATAATTAATAACGACAACAAGTAGACGCTTGAAATGAACAATTTTATATAAAAATAAAGTGGACATTTAAGGGGGGCTCTCATACAACAAACGTGATATTTTGTCTTTGGTACGGATCCCTCCGTGCACGAGTCTGCCTCGCACTTGGCCGGTTTTTTACGTTCGTTTGGGTGGCTCGGCCCTCCCGGAATTTACGACTTCGGAGTATAGCAATCTACTGTACTCATCACCAGAAATATATGTACCGCTTTCTTTTTCAATGTACCTCCTGTATTTTTGTAGAAAAACTCATGAAAAGGGGGCCGGGCCAACCAAACGCTTTCAGCTCGGCTGGTGTACATACCTACTCTTCGTTCATATATCAGTGACTTGAGTACTTATTTTATTTCATGAGAAGAAGACATAGGGGCTAACGGTATAATTAAAGGTAAGGATACTTATACAGAATCCATTCTGGCATTTGCAGACATCCTCGCAACAAAACCTTGTAAACAAAACCTAGGAAATGGTCCTATAAATTTGTGGGTAAATGACATAGAGTTGGATAAATGACGTACCAGATTTACCTCGTATGAACCAGGGCTTGCTTTAGGCGGGGAAATCATCGATATAGATAAGCCATAACTCTATGGGGGAAATAAATAGTATCCATTAGGGACATCTGAAACAGTGCCTTTTGAAAATCTTGCTCTGGATTCATACAGATTTGGTCTTACAAAAATCCCATGTATCAAAATGTCCGCAGTGTCAAAATCTCCAGTTCTACAAAATGACCGATAATGAATGTCCAGAGTATCAAAATATCCAGTGTATCAAAATTACCAGGGTATCAAAATGACCGGAGTATCAAAATGACTGGAGTATCAAAATGAAAAGTATGGTTTATAACTTAAGGCTTTGATAGAATGAAACACTTATAAATACACTCTCTCGGTATAATTTGTAAATTTAAGGCTTGAAACACTTAAAAATTAAACCTAAAAATACGTTCTCCCGGTAAAATTTGAGTTAAAAAATGTTTTGAGTACAAAAAAAGTAGTTAAGCTTACTTTTGTAAAGTTAGCTTAAAATAAATAATTTCTATTTGGACATTTTGTAAAACTGGACATTTTGACACTCCGGACATTTTGTAAAACTGAAAATTTTGACACTGCGGACATTTTGTAAATCTAAGCATTTTGACACTGCGGACATTTTGATACATGGGAACATGAAGCTGTTGAGTTGTTTATTAATTTAAAGATTTACTCAATTTATGCAGCTTTTTCTTACTAATTTTCACTGAAATCATGGTCACCCTACACATACAATATGATATTTTCGATCCCATTTATCTTTTAAAATACTAATTTCACAAAATCTTAATTCATTTAGAAGAAATAAATATACTCCTTTATTTGAGTCAGGAAGTAGTTTTTTGTAATTAAAAATGTCATAGTTTAGAAACCATAGGCGTTAAAAGGGGGCTGAGCTGAACGAACTGAGGTTGGTGTTTTTTTTTAAATTTAGCAAGTTTTATGAGAAACTAAGGCGGTACGTATGATATTTACCATGTGTAGATTCTATATTTATAGTTTTCGAATAAAAATCTTTTGTCCTTCTGTACGTATTTTCTTATCAAAAATTTTCAGCTCGGCCCCCTTTCTACATCGATATATCGTTTGATATTACGAATTTATAATATCTGTTTCGGAACGTATAACGTGATACCGGGGTACATTTCTCAAGTTCAAGTTTTTTTTTAATTGGCTGTATATTTTTCGAGTTACAAGGGGGGCCGAGCTGAAAGCGTTTCGTTGGCCCGGCCCCCTTTTCATGAGTTTTTCTCCAAAAATACAGAGGTACATTGAAAAAAAAAACGCTACATATGTTTCTGGTAATGAGTACAGTAGATTGCTATACTCCGAAGTCGTAAATTCCGGGAGGGCCGAGCCACCCAAACGAACGTGGTTTTTTTAATGTAATGATCAATAAATTGTTACTCGTTAGCGTAATTATCACTTGAATTAGGCGTATAATCCTAGATGCCTGAATATTTATTATTGTAAGAACAATAAAAACTTATTTCAACCTCTTAGATATTTTTTTATTTAAAGCCTGTGCCTGATTCATCATAGAGATATTTTTCCAGTTCAGTAGGTACTAATGGTGCACGTACAGCCTATATCCGCGTGTGGAGTGATCAGCGCGCAGCGGGCGCACTACGCACTGCGCTAGCGCGTCTGGCTGCCTCACGCACTCGAACCCACACACTTCGTCTCTTACCCGATGCTCTTCAATTCGAAATGCATCCTGCGCTTAATTTACAAGTCAGTATTCTATATCCTTATTTTCACACATTGACGGATTATTACTTATTATATACTCAGGTACCTATTTTGAGCTGTACCTGTGGCAACACGGGAATAAAATATAGCCTTAGCTTTCAAATGGTGAAAGTCTTTTTTAAATCAGCATAGGTAGTAGGTTTTGAGTTTATTCATTACAAACATAAATAAATACAATTTTTTCTTTTTATTATATTAGTGTAGATAGCCATGACTCGTTGAAACAAGTTGTAATCGTCAGTTCAGTTTGTGCAATATAATAATAGATAAGAGAAGTAATTATAGTACTCTGTAATTTGTTTTCTAATCTTTACCAATATTTAAACAACTTTTATAAGTTACATCTAATATGATGTCATATAAATGATCAACTAATGTATCACATAAATATTACCAATTTGTATTTCATAGAGAGATTTATTAATCCCTACTAATAATTATAAATACGAAAGTAACTGTGTCTGTCTGTTTGTCTTTACACTTTCACTTCTAAACCGCTGAAGTGATTTAGATGAAATTCCGTATAGAGATAGTGTGAGTTTCTGGGAAGGACAAAGGCTACTTTTAACTGACTACGCAAAAATAGGGTAATAATCTTACGCGATAACGACTTCTACGTGGACAAAGCTGCGGGGAAAAGCTTGTAAGAAATAAGTTTGATTACAACTCTCCAAATCAAACAAAATATTTCTCCTAAAATGTATGTAATTGAAATGATTTTCTATTTTCTTACTTTTATTTTTAAAAGATATTTTTAAAATTAGGCCTCATTTACATTTTAGGCGTTGGTGGTTAATCAACGTAAAGAAATATGGGAGGGATCAGAGTTGATCCTCACCTGTATGGCGTATGGCTCCTCGGAAGTTAGTTTCACATGGTTTAAAAATGGAGTTAAAATTAATTTCAATGCTACTAAAAGGTAAGTTATACTTGATAAACAAAATGTTTAATGGTAAATGCTTAATCATGTGTACTGTTAATTTCTAAAAAAAAAACAATTAAATTCATGGGTAAATATTGAAATTTATATTTATGTATCATATTTATTTTCCAGAGATATTTGGACACGCACTATATCAGAGGAGGCACTAGGTCGTCGAACGTCAGCGCTAGGAGTGTCAGCGGTACAACATGTAGATGGGGGTGCTTGGGCGTGTGTCGCTGACGATGCTGGCAGGAGAAGATGTCGTGCACTCACACTTACTGTGCTTTCACCACCTACTATAAGACTTCAACCTTCTTCACTGACTATTTATAAGGTTGGTATCATCACTTTCATGCTTGGTTATGTCAGCACTTTTGATTCCGTATACATAAAACCCCTGGAATTTAAGTTTTACTTCTTGTTAACCTACTTTTTACCTGATTGCGAGACGCAAAAGAAGGGTCATGTTTTTATGAAAGTGGAGTTATTATTAAGTTTTTATTATTTGTACAGGGCGATAATGTTAGCCTTACTTGTTTGACAAGTGCGAGTCATACGTACGGAGTGTTGGGCTTCAGCTGGGCGCGAGAGAGAAGTCTGTTGAGAATGCAACCGGATAGACATGTGTGGGAAGATTTATATCCAACTGGTAGTGTGCTTAAGTTGTACAATGTCCAAGTAAGTTTTCTTATTTTAATGTATCAAAGTGCACTTCACTAAGAATTCCAAATTGTACTACAAAATGTTTCGGGCGGCATTATTTTCTTATTTTTATGTACAAATGAAAGCATTTATACCTACTCAGATTTCAAAGTTACTTCTTACTTTCAAGGTTTTTGTGCAGTTTTACAGTACACGGTTAATGTGTTTTGAAAATTAGTTTTGATATAAAATACTGACTGGAATTATTTCTATATTACAATTTTGCTCTTGATTTTATTAGAAAGAAACTAGAGGTTTTGCATCTTACGTTTCAATTTTTTTTTCAGAAATCAAGTGAATATCGTTGCCAAGTAACCTCAGCTACAGGGACTAAATCAGTGGAAATTTGGGTTTGGGCTCTCGACGTCGATGATGATGCTTGTCAAAGCGACGTAGTATTTGGGGTCTGCTGGAAGAGAACTGCTCCTGGCGCTTATTCGTTAAACACTTGTCCAACTGGGTACAGTGGTGAAATTATAAGGTGACTTATGATCCTAATGACTGATTAAAATGGTTAAAAATTCACTGCAACTTGAATCGGCTGATGTTATCCATAATATGGCCTTAGTAACAACAATCCAGAAATAAAAATTAAGGTATTATTTTTAAATATTGTAGGTACTGTGAGCCAAAATCAGGACAACATGGAGTAAAGTGGATGCTCCCAGATTATTCTGGATGTGTTGCTGATTCTCTCGACAATATCTATCAAAAGGTTTGCACACAAACACCGCAGTTTGAATATTAATAACTTAATTAGACTCTCTTTACTTATAACATAAAATTCTTTGCAGTTTATCACAATATCTAACGGATACTCATGGGATAACATGTCAGAGGTTTCTGACCAGTATCTGTCAGTACTGAGATCCTTCCCTTTACTTAGAGGCGCAGGTGCTACTCCTTTAAGACATGCAAATGACATGTTGCAGTACTTATTATCTGATGCAGCTCACCCAGCCGACAAACTGCGCAGTGCCACTCACTTACTGAATATTTACGACCATCTACTTAGTCAACTTGATGCCTTCTTGGATGAGCAAGTATATTCATACTAATTGTTTTATTATTCATTTCACAAATAGATAAAACTTTTGATTACGCTACTTATTTATTCAGTAAGAAAATCAATACCACATTTACAAACCTATTTATTTATCTATTGTTAAATCTTATTAATCTTTCCATTACATAATACATCTTTTGATAACTGTTTTTAATATAAATTATACTATTATGAACAATCCAATAGTTGAATTTTGACCCTTCTGTTCTTATATCTAATGATTTAAAAATGATAGAACTGATGGAGGTAGGAGTAGGAACTAAGTAATAATGGAAAATATCGCGTTTTGGTTACTGCACTCCTATTTTCCGATTTCCCATCCTGCACATTAATAGCAATTGAATGAAAAATCAAATGCTATTAATGCTTGATTTGTTACGATATTGAATTAAACTTATATATAAATATAAACAAAATTACATCTTGGGTAACATAATATTACAAATAAAAGCAATGGAAAAAATACACGAGTATACGTGTAAACATCGATTGCATAAACTGAGTAACACAAATAAGAAATGTTTTACTCTTTATAAACGATTATTCTTGGGTAATTCCGTATTCGTTAAATGTGTAACAGTCACCATGTAGTCATGTTCTGGCAACAAAAAACTAAATTAATTTCGTGGAAAAAACAAATGAAGTGCAATTATAGCCGTTTATTTAATTAAAAAAAAATTAACAAAAAAGAAACCGATTTTAAACAAAAACTAAAAAATGAGAAATAAATTAACTTAGCACAAAGTAATAGGTAAGTATATTTAGAATTATGAGATATTATTGAATGTAATACTGAAGTCGGTGCAGTACTGAGATCCTTCCCTTTACTTAGAGGCGCAGGTGCTACTCCTTTAAGACATGCAAATGACATGCTGCAGTACTTATTATCTGATGCACCTACCTAATACTGAAATCAGTGCCAAGTAAAACTATAGGTTTAGGTAGGTATTATTAATCTCTCATAGAAATATTGGCACCGACTTCAGTATTACATTCAATAATATCTGATAAATCTAATTATACTTACCTATTACTTTGTGCTAAGTTAATTTATTTCTCATTTTTTAGTTTTTGTTTGAAGTCGGTTTCTTTTTGTTAAAATTACCTATTTAGTGACGGGTGAACTGAAAATATTTTTGTCTAGGGGTATTTTTCTCCCCAATACAAATTAATCAAGCCCAAACACAAGGTAACTGCTGTAAATCGTTAAGGAATTCCCTCGATTCGAGGGTTTTTCTTCGATTTCTCCAGGATCCCACCATCCGATTTTGACTTCCTGTATACGGGACCACATGGGAAGCACTAGCTTTCAAATAAAAAAAAAATAATCAAAATGGGTTAACTCGTTCAAGCGATTTGCCGGTAACAAACATAAAAAAAAATACAGACGAATTGAAAACCTCCTCCTTTTTTGGAAGTCGTTTAAAAATTAGGGAGTAGGAGGATGGGGAGTCAGAAAATCGAAAGTGACGTTAATTCAATGGGGCCATCGATAATGTAAAAATCGTTGATATCGTTATCATCTGGTAAACGTTGTGCAAACGCGAAGAATACTTACAATGGACTTTTAATGGCTATCGTTTTACTATGAATCTTTACATAATTATAATTTCAGTTCAAAGAAATAAACAATTATTTTTGAAGAAAATCAATATAACACGATCCTGGGAGATAATAATCAGAATAACTAAGATACTGTTCTTCCTTGTCTTTAATAAAATCGCATTTTATTTTATCTTTTCGATTTAGAAGTTTGATATGCATTCAACACTCTTGTGAGCTTGTGACCAATGTCATATCGTAGTAACTAACTACAGCTTTTTTTAATTCTCGGATGTATTAGGACAGTGAGTCAAAAACTCTGGATGAAATCTGAATAGAGAGCTTGTCAGTTCTTAAAATATCATTTATAAAGTTACTCTTTATGATTTGTAGAAGATTTATGCACTGCAGAGTGCAATAGTTCAAGCGGCAAATATAAGAAGAAAGTTTGAAGCACATTTGCATTCGTATAGTGTAAAGAGTGAGTCAGGCGTGAATATGGAACTTCACCACAAACCGAGACCGCACGAATCAAGCCAATGGAGTGTTGAGTCAACGCGTGTCGAACTTTTGCCTACTTTCGAAGATCTCACTATAGTCACTGTGTTGTATCAAGACCTAGGCACGAGGCTTCCGTCTTTGAGAACTTTAACAGAATATAGGTAAGTGAGTAAGTTAAAATATATACAAGGCGTCCGTGACAGATAATTATCCGTAATTGTAAATAGAAGAAACTGAAATCGATCTCGTCTTGTATTACGAATAATACTATGGTCGATCTGAGAACCCGCGAAATGACAAAAGCGATCTGTGTTTACGATATCGATAAAAATTTACGTCTAGTTTCAACAAGCGTGTTTTGCCCATAATTAATTTAATACTGCAAGTTTTCAAAATGTGTATACCAATTTCGCACACTATTGTATAACTTACCTATTTGTATAGTAGTGAAAATAATGTTTTGTGTTTCATTATAAGGCTCATTTTATTGTTATCATAAAGTTACTTATAATGTTTACCATTTAGTGGGTCCAATTCCCTTTTCTCAAAGACGTTAGCGCCAAATGGTTTAATTTGTTTTTATTTAAAACTAGAGGACGTCACGCGGTTTCACCCGCGTAGTTCCCGTTCCCGTGGGAATACAATATTTTTTCTTCCATAAGAACCATCTCCTGACAATAACTTACACAACAAAAAAAGAATTAGTGAAATCCTTCCACCCGTTCTGAAGTTATACGCTTACCAACACATTTTGCGATTCATTTTTATACACAGGGTGAATTTTTGAAAAGGGCTTGGATGGTCAAATCCGAAACTATAAGCAATAGCTAAAAATGCTCAAAGGAGTCACGAGCCCGATTTCGATAAAACTTAAAACCTCATCATTAGATTTTTGAAAATCCAATAATCCTAGCTGGGAATCGAACCCATTGATTTGGAAAAAAAAACACATCCTTTATTACCCCATACGATATTGTCGCTGATAAAGATCAAATTCCCCGAAGTAATGATATACGGCAAATTTAAGGAAAGTTTGGAGTTTTAATAGAATTCATATTTCATGTACCTAAATTTTGTATCATAATTTGTTTCGTTCGAAATCCCAGAATAGATTGTAACTATTCCGTGTTTTAAATCATGCTCAGAATGATTCTTTGGAGAATATTCTAAACGGAATTAATAATATTGAATGCAGTACGATCCTTGAGATCTTAAATCCAGCTGTGTATTGAAAACAATGGTCTACATTTTGAACAATTAATGTAAGAAAAATAGATTGTATTTTGTTAAAGATGAGCACTTTCCTTTAGTTTGCCGTATATGCTATACGGCAAACTAAAGTACTACTTCCCAGAATAAGATCTTTAATAGCAACACTATCATATGGTGTAATAATATAGGGTGTGTTTTTATTTTCAAAATCAATTGATTCGATTTCCAGCTAGGATTATTGGTTTTTCAAAAATCTAATGATGAGGTTTTAAGTTTCATCAAAATCGTGCTCGTGACTCCTTTGAGCATTTTTCGCTATACCTTATAGTTTCGGATTTGGTCATTAAATCCCTTTCGAAAAATTCACCCTGTATAAGAAGATTAAAGCTTTTTCAGTGGGTACTTTTTTCTATCTAAATTATTTTAGGTAGATACTTGTGATAATATGACAGCCGTGAGACCGGAGTATTTTGCGGTAAAAATTGTGTGGACGTTTTCAAATTTCAAGTTTATTTTTCAGTGGCGCTACCGAACTGCAATATACGTTGTGTTCGCAGCAAGTGCAGGTGTATATAAGTGGAGCTCCCAATGAACGCACATTACAAGTCGCTGTGACTTTATTATTGAAGCACTCCTTGAACTACAGTGTTGATGGTAAATTTTAAATAGTTATACTTATTTTGATCAATCAATAAATCTGGATAAATGGGTTAAAAGTTCGCTTGCTTTAGCATTTTGAAATATTATAATTTTGTACATAATTTTAGTATATTACAAAGATAATGGCTAAAATGTTGACAGGATCCAAATTAGTGTGCGGTTTCCGCTCGGCGGATGTGCCGAGTACATGGCACGTCTCGGAGTGCAATGTGCAAATATCGGACGTGATGCGTGCGACATGTCGCTGTCGTGGTCCCGGTACCCTGGCCATATTTATACAGAACAGCTATAACAGAGTAAGTTTTAGATATACTTTGGTATAATTGACTATGCAGTACAGATTTTACTTGTGCGAACCGGTGATGACGATCAAACACAGCGATCATCAAGAGGTGGTGGCTGGAGGGTAGTGATCTCATGACTTGCGCTTCAATATTATGGTCGCATCACCGTACTCATGCCATGACTGAATTGTATTAGGACTTTCTTTCAATATCAAACTGTACAAAATATCTAAAACCTATCGTTTTTTTGTTGCAAGTTAACATTTAAAACCGTACGTGTAGCATAATCCATATTTGAATGATTTACACGTTTGCTTCATTGTTGTATCCAGAAGTTTTATTAATAAAATAAAAATAGAATACAATGATACCCAATTGTACGAAGGTTATGGTTACCACAAAACAATAAGGTACAAGATGCAATTTCATGTATGTACTACTTATCTGTATCTAATGCTTACTTTAGGATTGTAATTCCATTTTAATTAAGACGATACTTTAGTAAATGTAAGTGCCTCTACTAATCCCAAATGGAATACCATGTTTGCCGTTACTCACCGGACTGAATGCATTAAAATAAATAAAAATATACTACGTAGGTATTAACTATTAATGTAGCCAATTCTCTTACACAGACAGAAAGCGAAGACGAGTTCCACGGTATACTGATGATCTGTCTGAATGTGAGTGGAGCTATGTGCATAAGTGTGTGTATACTACAACTGCTGAGCGCGATGGCTGTTATTGCGCGACGGAAAGACATTATTTACACATTACTTGCGGCATGCACTGCAATAGGGCATGCTCCTGCCATGTTTGCTCTATCAAATTTTCAGAAGGTATACTTATAATAAAAAGATTATACTTCAACCCATTTGAAAAATAAAACTAAATTTTATATTATTGAGCAGGTCCCTTTTCCATACGTATTGGAGTGGGTGGTGGCATGTTGCTGGTGCATAACAAGTGCGGCGTTGTGTGCTCAGCCACTGTTACTGCATGCAGAGCTAACAGGGACAAAACAGCGAAGCCACTCAGTAGGACTGGTGGCAGGTAAGTTTATGTAGCAAAACTTGCATCATAAATGTTGCCTAGACAACTAATGAAATCAGGCGAAAATCTATGGTAGAACTAAAATAAAGGAGCTTAAGAGAGGAGCGTTGCTGCCTAGCAGTCTTGAGGGAGGATGCTTTATATGAATGTGAAATAAGTTTCGACTTAAAGTACAACTATAAAAACTTGGAACGACCTGCCCGCACACGTGTTTCCCTCATCTTACAACCCCGGGTTCTTTAAGAGGAGCGTGAAGAGGCACATCACAGGGCCGCCAACTTGAGGACCGCTGTAAGAAGTGGCCCCCAATCGCAAGATGCGCCACGGCTATCCATCGTGGCGACGTCAATTTGGCGAGCTGAACATAAAAAAAAAACAACCAAAATTTGGAGGCAACGAGTTCCTTCTACATGCCATACATTGCTTGTCTAAGAAATATGATTCGTCATTCCTCTGTAATGATTAGTTGAAGTTGTTCTTGACTGTTGTGCACTGAATTGACGGATCGATGTTTTGTGCTTGGTTCCTCTAACCACTCCTCTCCTCTGCTAACGTATAAATAGTGTTTGATGAAAAGTATTATTATGACATATTACATACCATTACATTATCTTAATTTTAAATAATACAATAGGTATTTGCGTGTTATGCTGTTTGTCGGCGCGACTGTGGGGTGGAGCACCTCTAGAAATGGGTTCCGCAGCAAACAGCATATTCATCGGCGGTATAGTCCTACTCACTGCATTAACTCTGGCGCTTTCAATATGTACTCGCAAGATGGTCGCGCAAGTTACTCACAAGCTACCACCAGACAGAAGAACTTATGACAGGTAAAGTATACTTGTCTTGTTCGTTGGGTTATTTTGTGTGTTTGAAGTATCGTTTTCCCTACATACACTTCGCCTATCGCATTGTAGGTTTTTTCCAATTCTCGCATAATCATAAACATTATGTGTCTGATCAGTTTAGAAGAGCCGATCAACAGGTGCGACACTTCCAAGTGAGGTTGGTTGGAGCCCTGTAAAATCCCGACCCCGGCATTTAAATATTTTGCATCTAAATAACATTTTTCAGGATTCAAACACTGCACAACACGTTGGTACTGCTCTTGACTACATCAGCAGTGCAAGCAGCGAGTATGGCGTACGCAAAAAGCGGTGAGAAGCCAGTCGTGTACACACTGATCCTTTCTGCCGCAGCGTTTGCCAATGTTCGTATGTAAACTATACTATTCCATATACTATAGGCGTGATTGGTCCAATTCGCGATGTCTCCCATATCCAAAACAATGTGCAATTCGCGATTGATCCAATTTGTTAGAATGAATTTGTATATAATTTATTGAAACTATATACAATTTCTTGGTATTATATCACATAATGCCTTTGATATTTGAAGTGTAGACAAATTAAACAAAAAAAAAACTGAAGCGCTCGTGGCCCCGCGGACTCAGTGTTCTGTAAACGATCACTGCAGTAAGCAACATTTACTATGGCCGGATATGGATGGGTGACCACCACGTGGACCACTTTGTGACATTTATTTACGAGCGTTTCCGTGCTTCGGAAGGCACGATAAGCCGTTGGTCCCGGTTGTCAGTAAAATGACAGTCGTTAAGCCAAGTTGAAGGCCTTACGGGCGGCTTGAAAAATTTCAACTGTGGGTCGTCACAACCTGCGCCCGGGTCGGCAGCGCGTGTGTAGCGCCTCTGGCGTTGCAAACGTCTATAGGCTACGGTTACCAACCTTCCGGTGGGCCGTAAGCTTGTCTGCCACCTAAGTAGTATAAAAAAAAACTCAGATCGAACTACACTCATTTGCAAAAAAACGGGCGGTTTTGATTTTCATTCATCTTTAAAAAGATACAATACCAAAAAGGTTTCAATCGTTTGTACACGTTACTGGCCGGTTTTAACCTTTCGTGCACCATGTGGGGTTTCACAAACCCCAGACATGCAAAAATCATTGTAACTTTTTAAAAATTCGCGCGGTTTATTCGACGCTTTTAGCAGCTGGAGTTGCGACGTTGCTAAACCGTTTAGCGACAGTAGTTTTGTGTTTGCGTCGTCGACACAGCGAACAGACGTGCGCAAAGTGTGCTCGGGTCCTACAAACCCCACGTAGTTCGGGACGTCGTATAAAAGGTAAGATGTAAAATGCAGTATTTCAAGGATATTTGTATTAATTTCGACTTATTTAGCATTTATTGACAGGTTTAAAGACTGAAATGGCTTGGAGAATGAATAAGCAAGAAATATAATTCGCTCTTTTGGATGAAAGTAATAGCGATATAGATGAGACTTTTCTACCTGGAATTGAGGGCGACGAGGACTAATTGAGTTATCAGTTAGCGAAAAAGCCCCTGAACCACCAGCGAAATTGCCAAGATCTATAACGAGGTGTTCAGAATGTGACAGGAAGAAAAATCGGAAGACCAAATACGGCTGTGAGCGCTGTTATGTAGGTACCTATTTGCTTAGAGTATGCTCACTTTTATTGTAAAAATTGAACTGATTTGCAACTTCCTTAATGTCAAGTATACTGATTAAATTAAGTTAATATTTTTAAGTTTATGTGCCTTATAAAGTAAGTTTTTAAAATGTAAGCAATGTAAGAAATGTTTGATTACTTTTATATTCTAGAAGTTAAGCCAAAGAAGAGTCCATGTTTAAGTTTGTGAAAGATTACGTTGTTGTAATTTTATTGTTGTAAAAGATTAAAAATGTTTATTATTTCAATTGATATCGTTTTATTTTACTTTATAATAGACAAATAACATAGTAATACTAATTAAATAAACAAATAATTACAAATTACATATTCCTTGCCCAGATAACTCTTGGGGTTTAAGAAACCCCACATGGTTTGCCATGAGACTTTTATGCACGTGGTTCACGGAGGGTTAAAAATGTCGTGGTATTTAAAAAAGTACGTTCTAAATTCAAATTTTCATTTGATGCTCATTTTTACAGAAAACCCCTTTTTATCCTACATTTTTGGCGCGAAGTTCCAGAAGTTAACATCGACTTTCACAACTTTTATTCAATTTTTATCGATTAATTTCATATCCTTGACTGTCAAAGCTTTATTTATTGCTGTTTGGCTGTATCAAAAATGGTAGATAAAGTGGTAAAAGCTACCAAAATTATCGCGCTGCTTGAAGAGGGTTGCAGCCAATGTTTCGTGGCTAGGAGGCTAAATGTTAGTACACGACGGTCCAAAGGACCTGGCAGCGATATCAGGAGACTGGTTCCGTCGAGAGAAGGCCTGGTTCTGGAAGAAAACCATGTACCCAACCACGGGATGATCGTTTTCTTGTGAGTCGCGCATTGAGAAATCGCAAATCTTCGTATGTGGATCTTAAGAACAACCTCCAAGAAGTAAGAAATGTGCATATTAGTCTATGGACGGTCAGGAGGAGGCTTCTCGCTGCAAATATACGCAGTCATCGCCCGGCCGGCGGCCTCAAATTACTCCGTGAGCACAGAGTTCACAGGCTTAGGTTCGCTAGAAATTGTGAATCATGGACTCAAGAAGATTGGAATAGGGTTTTGTTCTCTGATGAAGCCAGGATATCTCTGTTCGGTGAAGATCGACGTCGGCGAGTGCTAAGAAGCCAAGGAGAGCGCTTTGCAGATGCATGTTTCGAAGAAATCACACCTTATGGTGGGGGCTCTGTAATGTTTTGGGCAGAAATAAATTCAATGGAACGTACAGAGCTAGTCTTCATTGAAAACGGCTCACTGACTGGGCATCGATACATAACGGAAGTTCTAATTCCTCATGCACAACCCGCATTGGCCGCTCTAGGTCAAGACTCGATTTTTATGGACGACAATGCTCGCGCCCACCGATCCCGCGATGTTAATTCGTATGTGCAAGAGGTCGGCATTCGTCGTTTGGACTGGCCAGCTCGAAGTCCCGACCTCAATCCCATAGAACATATCTGGGACGTTCTAAAACGGCGTGTGAGATCAGTACACCCGGCTCCGCAGGCCATCAGAGAGCTGAAGAATGTGATTACCGCGGAGTGGGAACGTATTCCACAAGCAAGTATCCGGGATATACTCACTAGCATGCCCAAACGAATTCAAGCTGTGATTTTAGCTAGAGGGGGTCACACTCGATACTAAACATTTATCTGCTTTTACTTTATTAAAGAAAAACAAACAAAAAAAACTTTTTTATTTTTACTTCACGAGCATATGCACTACTAGCGAACATACACTACTAGCGAGGTTTAGCATTATCTATACTTATAATAAATCTGTAGAAGTGAAAATTCTGTACATTGAAAATATAAAAAAAATAAATAGCAGGGGGTGTTACTAGACCGACACCGAACCCAAAAATGTGATTTAAAAATTTTTTGTCTGTCTGTCTGTCTGTCTGTCTGTCTGTCTGTCTGTCTGTCTGTTTGTTCAGGCATCACGCAAAAACTACCGGTTCGATTACGATGAAACTTGGTATAATTATTCTTTAATATCCTGGGCACCACACTGGGTACTTTTTATCCCGGAAAAGTATACTTATTATAAAATAAAAAACGAACTTAAGTTGTATAAAGTTATTATCAATTATTGCTTAAACGGTTAATGGTACGATGATGAAATTCAGCATGAGCGTTGTTTGTTACAATTTGAAATAAGTAATTTTACCATTTTTGCAAATTCCACCTCCAAAGGTATAAAAAAGGAGGGTCAAGTTTGTATGGGACAACGCGATTCCTTGGTCCGATCTGCTTAAAATTTGGCATATAGCATTATTAGCATAACTGATGGAAGACGTGTTCCTTATTTTATTGAAATTTATACTTTATCGACCTAAAAAGGGAATGTAAATTATTTTGGAGCTGATTTTCTCCGGAGTTGATATCAATACTCCTTAAATACTCTTATTTTTGATTTAAATTACTTTTTATTTTGACACATTTGTGGATGTTCAATCCGAATGACATTGTCATATTCATGATTTTGCTTTAAAGTACTATCGTAAATATTGTTGTTAATTTTTTAAAATTTTGTATATAAATATGTGAAAGAAGAAGAAAATTCGAAGATGGCTAGCCAGGAATAATGAAAGACCACGCTTCAGGTAGTGTCCACTGTGCATTAGAATGAAAGATGTCAGCAGCCCTAAGCGACTGGTCATGGAAGGTATGAACTTTATTCTATAGTTCTGGCTGCATTCGGTGCAGGACACATACTCACCAAGCCTTTGTAAAATACGGTAATGGCCTCTACGAAGATCACATTTGACAAGTAAAAAGAGCCATTAAAATGAACATGAACACCTAGCAGATGAAATTTACATGGTTATTAAGTTAACAGGTCTTGGTTGGACCATCTGTATTATGAGGACAAAGTCTATCGTAGTTCGGTTTTCCCATACGTTGTAGGCTTACAGTATGACTGGGACTACCTGAAGAAGGAACTAAGTTACGATGTCAATTGCTTAGAAGAGAATTTGAGTCAAGTAGTAGTCTAGCCAATGATTTAAGAAATGTATTTAATAAATAAATTTACAAAACTCATATATTATGTTTTATGAATTTGTTAATCAGAACAACTATTATAAATATGCGAATATATGTGAGTGTGAATGTTTGTTACTCTTTCACGCTGTAACGGCTGAACGGATCTGGCTGAAATTTGGTACCTACAGAGATAGGTTAGAGACAGTGTAGGAACTAAATTTCACGCAGGCGAAGCTGCGGGCATCAGCTAGTTTCCCATAAATTGTAACAAAATTTTATGAAATACTGATGAAAACGATTATTTTCTTATTAATTTACCAAATTGTGAGGATTAAAACTACCTATAATTATCAAACAAAGCAATATTAACATTTGAAATGGTTAATTGCTTAGGTGCCCGTTTTTTTTGCAAATGAGTGTATTTTATTGATACTTACCTATAGATTTAAGTATGAACTAACTCGACTTTGATTTGGGAATCACCACAACTTTTTTAAAATCTATTCTGTAACTAAGGTGTTGCAGAATGCCTATGCCTAGTAACTGATTACTATTTTTTTTACAACATTTTTTTTTATTTACTTATACAGGGTGTGGCACTATTGGTGTGCTACGTAATCCGTGACGAAGAATGCCTGCGAGCGGTTCGGAGTATTCTGCCTTTACATAATAATATTGACTGGCATGATGCAATCTCCGGAGATAATTCTATTAGCTGTAAGTAACACTTTTATTGTAAAAACTATTGTTACCATTTTATTAGGATAAACGTTTCATTTCTAAGCTTTTAGTCACATTGTCATAAAATTAGATTAAGTGATTGATTGTATTAGCTTTTAGGATAGGTATTACCAAATCATTAATTTAATAGCAGATTCTGAAGAGCAGAGAAATTATTAACAATTTTAGAATGCGTTGTATTGACTCCCTGTGTACACCGCAGGTGCAAAAAATACATAATTCTGTCTACCATAATTATGTATGATAAAAAAGCAAAACATAATTGTGTTGTCTCTAAAGCTGCATTCTAAATAATAAATACATTAACTCGATTGCTATTCTGAGATTTAATTTATATGGCTCTATGGAGCTGATATATGGGAATAATTCGTATTATTATTTCCACGTAGAGAAAATGCAGCTTTTAACTAGCTTTTGTTGATTTTCGGTTGATTCCTGCCAATTCCTTAAGAAAGAGCAAATTTCGTATTATTATCTTGTGTATCAGTAGCTGCTCATCAACAATACATTCCGACGGTTTAACGGCAGGCAGGTGCGTCACTGGAATCGAATCGATTTGAAACACATCAAAGTGAACAAAGGGTCACATTGAATGAACTTTGCCTATCTAACCTTACCTTGTTTTGTTATTAGATATTCATTTCATTTGTTTGTTTATTCTCTTGCCACTATCTGCTGTGTATACAGTGGGTCAGACTCACTCTTGACAAATATTAAATAACATTCAAATCAACCCGTTAAGACCATGATTAGAGGTAATTAGAATCCACAATTTTACTTCTAAGCATATTACTTTAATTTTAGTGTACATAAAGCAAAGCGGAGAAGTTGAAAGCCGAGGAGGCGTCACAATGCTCGAATCGTCACTAATTTCTTCCAATAAGAGGTATTGGCATGCAGCACCTTTAGAGAGAAGAAGATCTAACCCTGACAGTCGGGCTGATATAGTTCGTTGTGTAGAACACATGCCGTCCATGTATGGCAAACAGTACGACATGCCCGCACATGGTGTATGTGACTTGGTCGCGACGAGTGTCGAGAGTATAGAACATGCTGCGGAACAGTACGTGGCTACAGTCTGTTTAGAGAATGATATACCTCACAAATCCGTCTCAGTAATGCCATGTTTTAAACCATATACGGAAAAGCAATTCGATACTGCGAGGGTATGTATTTCGGTGTATAATTTATTAAAATCTATGTACCTACGCGTAGGTATTTTTGTAAAGCAACATAATTGACAATTCTCTCTCATTTTTCTTTGCGGGTCATGTGTAGGTACAATATTGGCATATAAGTTACTTGATTCAATATTCATACTTGCTAATAAATTTTAAAATAAATTGTATCAATCCATATATTATTTTGTTCTGCGGTGTGCACAGAGATAATATATCTATGTTGAAAATACCCATTTTATTTAGATCATCGGTGTGGACTTCGAATAAATGAACCCAGTGACCCGTAATAACTATTGTTATTTTAACATACTTTACTTAAATATTCATGTATGAATGATTCTCCTATTATGCTATTTATTTTCAGGAAACCTGTACTATATGCGTACAATCAAATCCCGACGTATCTAAAATCACATCTACATCAGTAAAAAGTTGCCTTAAGAAAAATCCACGTGGTGTTACTTCAAGCACATCTCTACCATCCATCGATACTATCAAAGATGACAGCAGTAAACCTCACATAGAACAAATCAACAGAGAATGGAATAAGGCTTACGATAACCCACAAACTAGTAAAGTACTAAACAAAATATCTAACGATCTGGATTTTCTGTTGAACAGGAGACAAAGCAATAATGCGCCTCATCTTATAGAAGAAGCCCCAATTTAGTAATGTAGATAATGACAATTATAAAACCAGTGGTAACAGGGATGCAAAATGCCAATTTATGTATGGAATATTGTAAATATAGATAGGAATTAAATCAAATAATAAGAACAAAATAGATATTAAGGGTGGTTGAATACTTAAGTTGTTTAATGATATTTCTTCACTATGACAGAGAGATCAGAAAACATTGTGTATGAAAATAGTTATAATTGTGTAAAAAGAAAATATACTGTGATAATATACATTTACATCAGCATTTTTATTTCCCACTGTTAAAACTCTGAACTGAGTATAGCCTTAATATTCTGCGTTCTCAGTAATATACCTATGTTAGTGTTTGAGTAGTTATATAAATTATTATTTAAAAAAGTGTGACAATGAATTGCTAATGTCAGTTAGCATAATTATGTATTATGGTACCGACAGCAAGGGGCCCATCATTGCGATTCTCAAGTTAGCTCATTGCTCCTCGCGTTGCCCCGAAAATTTCACTACCAGCCACACACTCCACTAATCGCGATGGTCATTTGATTGTGTTATTCCGCATTTCAGTATTCGCCTTGTAGATTGTAGACTACAACACTGTAGCAGCGTATGTTTTACAAGAACTACCTGTGTTTCTTCAACAATATTGTGGAACACTTCTTTGGAGAAATTACTGCGACGTCATGTAAAAATTTATTTTGATTCAGACACGTGCAGACGCTTCGAGCGCTTCCCTCGCTGCCCGTCAAGTCTGTGGCCGTAGTACTATATAGATATATTGAGTTACATAATGAGATATATTGAGTTTTCTACTTTTGGAAAACTCAATAGTATACCGCATTGCGGTATGAAGCTGAATTATATAGTGTTTCTGCATACATAATTAAACTGTCAGAACATTAATTTATAACAAGGACTAAACACAGGTTTTCAAGAGAATTTATTCTAGCAAACAGATATTTTTTTTTTTTTTTTTTTTTATACCACTAAGGTGGCAGACAAGCACACGGCCCACCAGAAGAACCGGTGGTCACCGCAGCCTATGAACGTTTGCAACACCAGAGGCGCCACACTCGCGCTGCCGACCCTGTAAAAACCTTCTTAGACCCCTTTTGAAGAACCCCATACTGTAGGCGTTTGGGAAAACCGAGGCAGGAAGATCATTCCACAACCTAAGCGTGCGCGGAAGAAAACCCCTACCGGATCTAACCGTGCTCAAACGCTCCGGACGTAGGGTGTGCGGATGAAATCCCTGTCTATGGCGAGCGGTGCGATGATAGAAGGTAGCCGTGGGCATCATGTCAAACAATTCCTCGGAGCACATACCATTGTACAGGCGGTAGAACACGCATAAGGAGGCATAGTCTCTCCTGTCGCGAAGAGGTTCCACACCACCTGTCAGTATAGGATCGTTGACAACTCTCACAGCTCGCCTCTGCACCGAGTCAAACGGGCGAAGCTGATATTCAGGTGCCCCCGCCCAGAGGTGACAGCAGTACTCCATGTGTGGCCGCACTTGCGACTTATAGAGAAGCAGTGTTTGCGCCGCAGTAAAGTACCGCCGCGCCCTGTTGAGCACACCGAGCTTCTTGGACGCCAGCCTGGCCTTGTCCTCCAAATGACTGCGGAACTGAACGTCACTGGAGATGTCAACACCAAGGATCCCTATACTTTTAGAGATGGAAAGAGATGTGCCCTGGAATCGTGGCGCTACAGTAATTGGGGCTTTCTTAGCGGTGAAGAAACACGCCTGTGTCTTGGAGGGATTGAACTGGACAAGGTTTTGTCTACCCCAATCGGACACTCTAGTAAGAGTAGCCTCGATTTCAGACACAAGCTGTTCACGACTTTCCTCCACTGCGTCCCGAGAGATACCGGGACGGCCTGTGTAACAAGTGTCCCCTGTACTGTCGTCTGCATAACAATGAATGCCGTCAATAGACAACATGTCATTGATATGCAGCAGAAACAGGGTAGGGGACAACACTGAGCCTTGCGGTACTCCAGCGTTTATGGCCATGCAGTCAGAACAGCTGCCGTCGACAACAGCCCTGATGCTTCTATCGGCCAAAAAGCTGGACACCCATCCGCAAAATCTCTCGGTCAGTCCGTAGGAGGGCAATTTTTTAAGAAGACCACGGTGCCAGACCCGGTCAAAGGCTTTAGAAATGTCGAGGCTCACTGCTAGAGCCTCGCCCTTGCTCTCGATAGCCGTCGCCCATCGGTGTGTGAGGCACACGAGAAGATCGCCCGTCGAGCGACCGTGACGGAAACCGTACTGCCGGTCACTGAGCAGGTCGTTTTCCTCAAGGTACCTCAGGAGCTGTGTATTAATTACACGCTCCATCACCTTAGACAATAGAGAGGTGACGGCTATAGGCCTGTAATTGGCCGGGTCGGTCCTATCACCCTTCTTGGGCACAGGATGCACATACGCGATCTTCCACGACGCCGGGACTTGTCGCATGGAATAAGAAAGCGAGAAAAGACGTGTAAGTACCGGACACAACTCTGGACCACACTGCTTAAGTACTACCGCGGGTATACCGTCTGGCCCACTCGACCTATGAACGTCCAGAGAATGAAGCTCCCGTCGGACGTCCCGCTGCGTAAATTTAACTTCCGGCATGGAAGTTCCACACCACGGAACGTCCGGCGGCACAGCACCCCCGTCGCTCATGGTCGAGTTAGAGGCAAAGAGAGAACCCAAAAGGTCGGCCTTCTCCCTGGCACTCTGGGCCAGACTACCGTCGGGTTTAAGCAAAGGTGGTAAACCTGACTGACAGAAGTTTCCCTCGGCAGCTTTGGCAAGCGACCAGAATTCACGACTTCCTGAAGGGTACCCTGCTAGCCGCTCACCGATTCTGCCGACGAAATCGAATTTAGCCCTGACAATTGCTCTTTTGCTGGCCCTCGAGGCGGCATTTAGTTTGCGTTTCACCTCAGAGATGTTAGGATCTGAATTTGCACGAGCCGTGGTCCAGGCTCTGTAGGCAGATTCTTTCAGCATCAAAGCTTCTCTGCAGAGCCGATTGAACCACGGTCGCTTTTTTGCTCCTACAGGGATCCAGCGGTTGGGAATATAGCACTCCATGCCCTCCAAGATCCCCTCAGCGACTGCTGCAGCGCAGGAATCCAGATCGTCTGAGGCAAAACAAAGCCGCCTCCACGGGTACGACGCGAAGAACTCCCGCAGTCCATCCCAGTCTGCTGACTTATAGTGCCACACATGTCGCCACTCCTTGGGCCGAGGTGGTTCAGGCCTTGCGAGAGGCACATGCGCCCGAATGATACAGTGGTCCGACGATCCGAGCGGAGCATCCACTGAGACGTTGTATCCATCCGGACGCGTTGTCAGCAGGAGGTCCAGCAATGCACTATGCTCGTTCTCCTTATCTGGTATCCTCGTATGGGATTTAACCAGTTGGGAGAACCCATAGGTCAGGGCAAATTCGTGTGCAGCGTTCCCCGCAAAGTTGGTCATCCGGGAGCCCAACCAGTCAACATGATGACCGTTGAAGTCCCCCAGAATCACAATCTCCGCAGAAGAATACTGCTCAATCACCTTGTCAGTCGATTGTTGCAGGTGGTCAAAAAGGCGAACTGTGTCCGTGTTACCGCTGTGAGACCTGTACACGCACGCGTAGATCCGAGTGTGGCCCCCGTGATCCACGCGCGCCCATAACGTAGACAGGTCCCTGTCTTCAAGGCTTGTAAGACGGCGACAGCAGACATCATCACGGACGTACATACATACCCCGGCTTTCGGCTTGAAGTTGTACTCAAGCTTATAGCCAGGGTACATTAAGTAGGATGTATCGCCCGGGCATGAAATCTGCGTCTCCGTCAGGAAAAAAAGGGTCGGCTTCGCAGTTTCCAGATGGTGGTGGACTACGTTGAGGTTCTTGTGCATACCTCTGATGTTGCAAAGGTCCATGTAAAATGTGGACGACGAAGCCGCTGTGTATACTTTTCTTCTTTTTCTTCCTTTAGCCATGTTTTTTTTAAAAAAGGGGGTTAAAAAAGTGAAGAGGTGCCTGTGTGCCGGTGGCGCAAGAGACTAAGCGAGACTCTAACTAACCAAAGGCAGACAGAGGTAGTGCGGTAGATTGGCACGGCGTACGGAAGGGCCCCCGGTCCCCCCCCGATGCAGTGGCCGCGTCCACTCCGGTATCCTCCTCCGGCACGACCACAGCACCAGGGACTTTACACAGGCTGCTGGTTCAGCCTCCTGGGGCGGAGATTATGTAATCCCCAGGTTCGGGTTCCGTACAGCCTGCGGGCGGTCAGCGGTCAACCGTTTCACCGGGTCTCCCTGACCGCCGTACCAATATTCCGCGCCTCTATCTGCCAATGGAGACAGATTAAGCCTCTGGTCTCACCGTCACCGGCACAGAGTCACCCCAATGAGCTCTGGATCCCTGCTAACCGACGGAGAACATAACCCAACCGGAGTCAGGTTACTATTACCGCGGTCTTCTGCAGGGCGGAGGTACTGCCCCAGGCGGGCTGCTCACCGAACGGCGTACCGTTATGCCCTTCCTCCTAATAGAGATATCTCTATAATGGAACAACAAGCGGTGTTTCACGGCTTCGCTTGCGTTAATACCGATACAAACATGAAACGTTTGCTACATCGAACTTCGAAAACAGCCTTGTTTTTTATCGTGTGAAAATCACAACTAAACAGTCCCTATCTATTCATCTAGGATCGAGGTCCCCGGGCTCCCAGTAGACTTTCGTTACCACTGGGACTCAAAAACCTTTCTTAGTAGATGCGCACGTCGATATATTTATCTTGGTTGACTGATTACTTTCCGGTCAAATTTCTTCAGCTGTTTGAATTGAACGTTGATAGATTGGTATACTATGATTTCCATTTTTTAATACAGATTAACAAAGGGGCAGAATTCGCAGGAAGTATTTTAAAGGCATGTGAAACAAGACAAATACAACAAAAACAAATTAAAATATCTCAAATAAAAAATTAAAATAGAGAAATACCATGGAATGCTTCTCATATAGCCGCCAGGTTCTTCATGCGGAGCGTGAAAAAGCACATCATTGAGCCGTAAACTTGAAGGCTAACTGTCTATAGTCTTGAGATCAGTGTGTGTGCATTTCGCTAGATCTCACCATGGTTTTCCATCGGGCGGGTGGCGTCATTTTGGCGAACTAAATATTAGTTAAGTCTCTTGTAGTTTATTTATACGGCACGAAAAATAACTGCCAAAATGAGATTCCATTTTTTTTACGAATGCAACCATAGGAATTTGATACACTTATGTGGAGTTGCGCCGTACTAGTTTTGTTAAGCTACTCGTATGTGGATAGGTAGGTATACAAGTAATAAGTAGCAATATTTGTGTTGAGAAAGCTGTCTTCGAGTATAAAATATTGAACTAGTTTCAAAGAATAATTCAAAGAATGATTAGATAAACGCTGCTTTACTAAAGAGGAAGTGGCAAGGAACCTATGAGTAAATAAATAATAATTTTATTTAGTTTGTTTTTAACCAACTATACTTTGGTATACCCAGATCAAACATTTAGCTAAAGTATATATTGACGTAAGAAAACGTATTTGCTGTAAGTAGCAAAAATGGCGTAAGTAGACTAAATAGAAGAAGAAGAGCGGGAAAGAATCCAGGTAAGTGGCGAATCATTCTTGGTGGCGGTCCGATTTCCGAACTTCCTGTGTCGTCTTATGTGCCTGCAGGAACTACCAGAAAGACAGTCCACTAACTACACTGAGTTATCGAACATATTTATGGTCCATTCGAGCGGATTTCAGCCGGATTTCGGTATATTTGTTGGTATTTTTTCAAATAATAAGTCGGTTGTAGATTTAAAAATTGAAATTCCTAACCGCCACTTACAGCTCTGACACAAGTCTCGATTCGGTCGGATACAATTCAAACTAAAGTCGTTAAGTTTGTTTGTCATTTGCGGTTCGGTTATTGTATTATATTGTGCGGTATGCGATATTTGTGAAATTATCCTCAGTTATTAGAACAATTTAATTGATTTATTGTAGGGTTCCGTTATATATTTTTTTTTCTCTTACCCGGGGGTGGGTGCATCACGATTTGGAGTCTTAACGATTTAAAATGGCTAAGGTATCATCAACTAAATTTAAAATTCAAGTCGAATGGCTTAGAAGCACGTTAGAAATGATCGCGGGAAAAACTCAAACCAATGCAGTTATTTCGGCGAGATTACGTAAACTCGATGAACGATACGCACTTTTGTCGGAACAGTATGAGTTATTGCTGGATAATACGGTAGATCCGGAAATGATTAAAATCTATACGGCTGATTATAATGAGGCGGAGTTGGCTTATAATCAACTGGAAGCGGTCTCGTCGGCTTACCCGGGTTTGGACGGGGTTCATAGACCGTCCGAGAGTTCAAATACGGCAAGACTTCCCAGAATCGATTTATGCAAATTTGATGGTGACGTTTTTCAGTGGACAAGTTTTATAAGCCTATTCAGTTCGTTGGTACTAACACGGAAAGATATATCAAAGACGGAAAAATTTCATTACTTAGTTTCTCATGTGTTAAATGAACCGCATACCTTAATACGGCATTTACCTATGGTAGACGAATCCCTAGATATAGGCTTAGAAATTCTTAAGGGTAGATATGAAAATATCAGGATGCTAGCAGATAGTCACATTTCTAGAATCCTACAGCTACCTACATTAAATAAACCCTATGATCTGCGTTCTAAAATTCTAAACCCACTGTTGGAGTCCACTCGCGCCTTGAATAATTTAGGCCTTCCTATAGATCAATGGTCTTATATTTTATTATTCATTAGCTTAAATAAAATTCCGTTAGACGTTAAAACTCGGTTTGAACAGAAGTACGGCGGAAATATAATCACCCTACCCACATTCAATCAACTTGTGGAGTTTTTGCAAAATGAATGTCGGCTTATAGACTCGACAACAGCTGACGGCGCGACCTTGAAGGACAATCGTACCCGCCGCACCATACACATTATCGGAAACGAAAGTGAATCTTACAGGAATGAACGAATAATCGCTAGGCGCTGTTTATACTGTGAAATAAGCGGTCACATGATTTCGGAGTGTTTTAAATTTAAAAAATTAACCGCGGGTCAGCGTAAAGACTGGGTGCGAGCTGAAAACGTATGCTTTAAATGTTTTGGTAAGCATTCGGCATCTACGTGCGATAAAAGGACAGCATGTAAACGCTGTGGCCATCGGGGTCACAACGACTTAATATGCATGCACAACTATACTGCGTCTCGCGCTAGCTCGCCTTCGGAGGGACCTGGCTACCGCAGCCACCGTCCGCGTCGTCGCACGCGCACGGCCTCTCCTCGCGAAAGAAGAGAGGTACCGTCGCGCTCATCAGCTGAGCGTGTAGTTCAGGTCAGCTCGCGCAACGGCTATCAGGCATGCGAACGGCGGGAATCGCACGAATCGCGCGGTCAGTCACGTAATAATTCTCAAAAGCAATATTCAGCATAGCAATTAAGGTTACATGATGACTCATCTTCAACGTCTTTGCATCGAAACCCGTATAATGTTGTTCTACCCACGGCTATTATTGAAATTAAGAATAAAAATGGTGAATTCGTTAAAGCACGGGCTCTCTTAGATTTAGGGGCTCAAATGTCGGTAATAAAGGGGGATTTGGTATCTACCCTCGGATTGAAACGGTCTTATAGTAATGTACAAATCACGGGTATCGGTGGCATTCAAGCCAATACATATCAACACGTTGTTGTTATATATTTCAAACCAGAACATTCAGAACACCCAGTACTAGCGGTAACGGCGGCAGTTTTAAGAAGGCTTACGTCTTATTCGGTTAACAGAACAAATTTGGTTTTTAAAGAGTTGAAACTCGCAGATAACGGCTCATTGAATTCTTCAGAGATAGACGTAATTTTTGGATGTGATATACTCGGTCAAATCTTAAATGGGGAAAAGATTACTTTGTGTCAGGGTGGGCCCTACGCGTTGGGCACGGTATTTAATTTCGCGGTATTCGGACCAGTTTCGCCGGAGACGCGGGAGCTGGCCGAATCGTCGGTTAACCAGTTGACACTCAAGGAAACGGTGGAAAGGTTTTGGCGATCTGAGGAACCCCCTCTTAATAAAATTAAAAGTCCCGAGGACTTGGAATGCGAACAATTATTTGTTTCAACGGTATCGCGAGGCCCGGACGGTAAATATATCTCGCGCTTACCTCTTATCTCGGCAGGTGATAGACGTCTATTAGGAGACTCACGCCAGCCCGCTTATAAGCAATTTATGTCGCTTGAGAGGCGGATGCAACGGAATCCGGAATTTCGGGAGAAATACATTGAATTTATTAATGAATATATTAGGCTGGGACACATGAGTGTATCGCAATTTGATATTAATTCGGGGCAAGAACATTACTTTCTCCCACATCACGGAGTATTTAAAAAATCGGGCGATGTGAATAAAATTCGCGTTGTATTCAATGGCAGTCAGAAAACAAGTTCGGGAGTGTCATTAAACGACTGTCTGTTTTCGGGAGAACGATTGCAAAACGATATCACTAATATTATAATGAAATTTAGGGTTCCACAAATTGTATTTACTACGGATATTAAAATGATGTTTAGGCAGACGTGGATTCACCCGGACGATCGGAGATATCAGTTGATTCTCTGGCGAGCGTCGCCCACGGAGCCCCTACTTACCTATCAATTAAACACAAATACATACGGTTTGAAGTCGAGCTCTTTCATAGCCATACGCTGCTTACACCAGCTCGCCCGGGACGAGGTTGATAAAACCCGTGCCGCTAAGTTACTCATAGACAACACATACGTTGACGATTTGAATGGCGGCGCAGACTCGCTGATTGAGGCGCGTGAGCTTCGCGATGAGTTAATCTCATTGATGAATTCGGCCGGCTATGAGTTACGGAAATGGTCCAGTAATATGCCAGCATTACTGAATGACTTACCCACGGAACACTTGGAGTCACCGCGGCGTTTCGATGATCGCGATTCGGATGGAACGGGTTTTGTCAAGATTTTAGGCATTCAGTGGGACCCCAAATGTGACAATTTCACTTACCATGTAAATCTGCCCACAGATAGTGACGTCACACGTCGTAGTATTTTGTCAATAGTGGCTAGACTTTACGACTCACTTGGGTGGATCTGTCCAGTAGTTTTTAAAATAAAACTTTTATTACAGTCCCTATTGGCGACTTCTGATAACTCAAAGGGGGTAGCTTGGGATGCCCCGGCCCCCATAGATTTAGTGCGACAATGGAGGGATATCATCTCTGACTTGCCGCATCTGCAACGTATCTCCATTCCCCGGTGTGTCAAGTTAGAAGGACCGACTAAATATACTCTTCACGGGTTTTGTGATGGCTCCAGCGTCGGTTACGCTGCAGCAGTCTACTTGCGCGCGGAGGGCGCAGACGGACGGACTCACGTACGCCTACTTATTGCTAAGTCACGTATAACGCCATTAAGGGTTAAGTTAACCATACCGAAACTGGAGTTGAATGGTGCTAAGTTGCTGTCAACGTTGGTTAATCACACGGTCGAGTCAATGGAGGATAAGGTTCGGTTAGACCAAATTGTAGGCTGGTGCGACAGCACTATCGTTTTGGCGTGGTTACGGACACCACCTCATAAATTACAAGTCTTTGAAGGAAACCGGGTTTCGGATATAATAACCTCTAAGACCAACATCGACTGGCGTCACGTACCCGGCGAGATGAATTGTGCGGACGTTGCGTCACGCGGTTGCTCGGCGGCAGAACTCTTGAACCATCCCTTGTGGTGGGGATCGAGTTGGCTGGAGCGGCCGCCCCATACGTGGCCGTCCGGGGGCCCAGAGTTCCCGCCAGATTTGTTACCTGGCCTGAGGCCGGCCGTTAGGGTTGCTAATGTAAACGAATTGATATCGGATTTTAATTTATTAGATCGTTTTAGTTCATATGAAAAGTTGCTAAACGTTACTACATACTTACTACGCTTTAAAAACAATTCAAAAATTAACTCTGAGAAGGTTTACGGTAGTTTAACGGTGTCGGAACGTAGAATCGCCAATCTGTGCTTAATTCGTATTGTGCAGTCAAAAAATTTCTCCGATGAATTGACAAACCTTCGAACGGGTACTGAAATTAAAAATTCATTGCGACGGTTGAATTTATTTTTGGACAGGGATGATATTATTCGTGTCGGCGGCAGAATCGGCGCCTCTACCCTTCCATATGAGTCACGGCACCCTATATTAATACCGGCGAGGGGTAGTTTCACAGACTTGCTAGTCAATCATTATCATAAGGTCTACTGTCACGTCGGAGCTAACGCGTTGAGTGCGATTCTCTCACGACGCTACTGGATTATCTCGGCGCGGCGTGTCACGCGACACATAACGTTTAAATGCGTACAATGTTTTCGACACCGGGCTCGGCCTAAACAGCCATATATGGCAGATTTGCCTGCCGATCGCGTTACCGGAGTCAGACCTTTCGTCGGGGTCGGCACGGATTTCGCTGGACCTTTTTACGTTAAAACGAGCTCGTTGCGTAATGCAAGGGTTCAAAAGTGTTACTTATGCGTTTTCATTTGCTTGTCGGTTAAGGCGGTACATCTAGAAATTGTATCAAACTTATCAGTTGAAGCCTTCGTGGCAGCCTTGACTAGGTTCGTATCTAGGAGAGGTGTACCGTCCTTGATCCGATCAGACTGCGGTACAAACTTCACGGGAACCGATAAATATTTAAAGGAGTTATACATATTCTTACGGAACCATCACCAGGAAATTGATCGGAAGCTGACGGCTCAAAACATAACTTGGCTCTTCAATTGCCCTTCAAATCCTTCAAGCGGTGGCATATTCGAGTCGGCAGTGAAGGGTGCCAAGACACATGCGAAACGGGTTCTCGGAGAAGCCAAGCTCACTTTCGAAGAGCTGACCACCTTTTTTACCAAGGTAGAAGCGGTAATGAATTCTCGGCCGCTTTGCCCCCTTAGTACGGACTCGGAAGACCTTGATGTATTGACCCCCGGTCATTTCCTAATAGGGCAACCTCTCGTTGCACTTCCTGAGTATCCCTACACGGAAACTCCGGAGCACCGGTTGTCTCGGTACCAACTTATTCAAAAGATATCCCAGCATTTCTGGTCTCGGTGGAGATGTGAATATCTTCACACACTCCAACAAAGGCATAAGTGGACTTCTCATAACGAGGCTCCCAAGGTCGATGACCTGATATTGATAAAGGAGGATAATTTACCCCCTCTCCAATGGAAACGCGGTCGGATCGTTAGGTTACTTCCGGGTAGGGACGGAATTGTCAGAGTTGTAGAGGTCAGGACTCAGCAAGGGAACATCTTACGACCTGTCTCTAAGCTTTGTGGATTGCCTTCGGTGGTTTAGTGGGTAACCAAGGCAGAACCTTGGTTAGGCGGCAGGATGTTTCGGCGAACGGTCGGCTATCGGGAGAGTTCGTCACTCGGCTGGCTATTCCCCCCCCCCCCCCCCCGCACCCGCCCCGCGCTGCCTCGCCAGGCGGGCGGCCACTCATCGACCGTTCAGTCAAATCTCGGACGCGGTTCGGACATCTTGTGTGTGCGCCTGTGGTGGATTGCCGGCAACCCATCCACACGTCAGCGCCTCGGTCGACACGGCAACTCGAAAACAACCTCAAGCGAATATCAAGGCCTCGGAGCAACCCTAAGGAAGAGCGGGAAAGAATCCAGGTAAGTGGCGAATCATTCTTGGTGGCGGTCCGATTTCCGAACTTCCTGTGTCGTCTTATGTGCCTGCAGGAACTACCAGAAAGACAGTCCACTAACTACACTGAGTTATCGAACACATAGCCAGATTCAGATTTTTTTTCTGCGTCGAATGGTCTGGGTCTTATATCGCTACGACGACATTTTTTTTTTAAATTGGGTATTAATTTGCAAAGTTTACGTGTTCAATTTGCTGTAAGTGTCTCAAAAACCGGTATTTTATAACTTTTCTTACTTACAGCCAAAAGTTCGGTTTATTATTAAACATCTGATAAGATTTAGAGCATTCTTATGGCCTGTCAAATTCCCAAAAAATACTGGCAAATATTCCTTACAGCATTTTTTGGGCTGTCAATTAAATAAAAGATTACTTACAACATTCTTATGGTCTGTAAATGGAACTCAAGATACAAGTACAGCACTTTTCTATGGATGCTTTTAAAATCATTTTCATGGTTACTAGGTACATTTTAACTAGTTAGCATGGTTTTCGAATTCAAAAAAAAAAAAATATTTTGGGGCACTTCTCGTTTTTATGTTTTTTGGTACGGACCTCTTCGTGCGCAAATCCAACTCGCTATGCGCAGATTTTTTTTCTTTCATCGTTATTTTCCTTCATAATATTAGGTATTTGTGAAAATTTCGCGTCAGCAGTTACCAAATTTTCATTATTTATTCAAGCCATGCTTGTATTTTTAAAACACTAAACAAAATGCCACTTACCAATAAAATTCAGAATGTGTTTTGTAAGCGTTATGCAAATCATACATTAAACGTTGGCAGACGTGATAGGGTTAAGATACTGTGTGTGTGTGTGCTATTGAAATACCTATACAAATTGAATACTTGTTATGTACTTTTTTTTACGGAAAACAAGTACGTGGTGAAAATAGCAGACTTTTTAAGACGGAAATTTATCGTAAAATATAAAAATAATATATAAAAAGGAGAAAGGCTGGGGAGGATTTCACACTACTTATAGCCCAAGGAAAAGTTCCAGTAAATGTAACGATGGAATGGTGAACCGAACTTTCAAAGATAGGGATATTGTAACAACGTGAGAAACAGGGATCCCTCTTGTGTATGTGAAACTGGTCTCACATTACTTGGAGTCCAAATAAGTATTTGTGAGGTAATGTACTGAGGCTCGATCCCACAGGCATACCGACAACACGGTTTTATAAGGCAACGTAAATAGAAAAAATGTAAAATATTTCTAACAAATAAATTCATTCATTCTTAAGGTCACGCCTTTATCCTCGAAGAGGTAGGCAGAGATAGTAGTCTCTGCCTGCCTGACTAATTCTAAAAAGTAAAGGTGAAATGTGGGCGTAATTACAATATTATGTTTTATGCCCACATTTCACCTTTTTTTTTTAGAATTTGTCCCACGTAATGAGGTGGTGAGCCGTATTGACGTGTTGAGATGGACAGGCGCAGGCTGTGACTACCTGCTGTTGAATAGCCGCTTAAAAAGGCCTTCAACTTGGCTTAACGACTGCCATTTTACTGGCAACCGAGACCAACGGCTTAATGTGCCTTCCTTCCTTGAAGCACGGAAACGCTCAAATAAATGTCACAGAGTTGTCACATGAATGGTCACCCATCCAAGGACTGGCCGTAGTGAAAATTACTTACTACAGTGGTCGTTTACATAACGCTGAGTCCGCAGACAGAACAAATAAATAAAATAATTCTAGCTATGTTTTGGTCAAACTCCAAACACAAAGGAAATTCTTGGAATATCATTTTAGATATTAGAATTTGAAGAAATCCAAAAAAAATTCTCAAAGAAAAGACGTAAACGATATTTAATAACGAGAGTTCTACAGGCACATCTAAAAAACAAATATTTACGGTTAATTTTAAGGTTCTAGGTAAAGGGTTCTTAATGAGTAAACAGATTTTTAAAAAAGGGGTCCACAACATTTTTGGCTACGAGTACCGCTCCAGATATTCTTGAATATTAAATTTGAGATCGCTTATATAAAGTAATTTTTCCAGTTGTATAAATTGACATGACAGTAATTTTGTGTTCAGTAAAGTATTTTTCGCAATTTCATAACATGCATCAGCTACAACAATGTACAAGTCGTGCATAACAATATTAACATCATGCAATGTCAAGCAACTATGTTGTTCACACAAAGTTGCCTTGCATTATTCGCTAAAAGAATAAACCAATTAAAGAAAAAATGAGTGTTACACGAATACATATACTCAGGTAGGAGTTTGGTGCATTCACGACCATTTGCCGAAACATTCACTTGATTGGTATACATATATAGCCAAACAGTAATATTGTGATAGACGACGCTTTAATTTAACGGTTTACTCAACATGAGTCCCGGAGGTAATAGTAGGTACCTAGTAATGTCGCACAAAAGCAGTGAAGTGTTTTACTAAAGAGTAAAACTTTTTAAAGGAACTTATACGATAATAGCGGTCGCCTGAAATTTTTATTACGTTATATAGTTTTGGGATTATATTCTGATAGTAGAATAATAGCTATAATGGGCCCTATCGAGATTTTCGAGCACAGTAGCTCTGTGCTCGAAAATCTCACACAGAGCACTCTTATCGCCTCCGCTCGCCTAGTCTCTGTCGATGGCCTCCAGGAGACGCTTTGCGAGAGTCCGGATCGTGCAACACCAGTAAGGGTGCACCTGTTTGACTGATATAATGAAAACTCGAAACAAAACCAATCCATCTGGCCAGCATGGTACCGCAAAGTCGAGCACCCCACCAATTGAAATTGGATGAGTTCTACGGCCAGCAATGAACTGTGAAGCTGTTATTTATTGTAAGAGGGCCAGCATAAGTTTCAGCAACACGAGTTTAGGAAACTATCGGCTATTTACAAGTTTTGATTTACGACTGCCTACAATAACAAAGTAACTACGTGTGCGCAATTTTTTTAAATGTTAGATATTATATTCAGAACATGAAAAAGCGGTTCTGATCATTATCTAGGTTTACAAAATATATCGTAAAAGGGAAAAGTTTGTGATGAGTTGGGATATTACAGACTAATAATCTCATGAACTATTGACCTGAAACTAAAGTTAGAACTTAATAATTCAACACACAACTACACAAAAGAGCGGAGTAGTACTTACTATTGATAAATATCAGCAAATCAGGTGGCTTCCATAGATTATTTGACAATTCGGTAGCATTTGTCACAAGCAAAGCCCATTCTGCTAGTATTAATGTACTACTGCGCAATCTTTACTTTCAAATACAGATAGGAACTAGAATTCGAATCATTTTTATTGATTTTATTCATGAAACTCACACCGCGTGGATGGAAGTGTGCTCCAATTCAGATAGGTAATATACATTTGTATGTACTCGTAGGGACGTTTTATTGCTATCGTTGTGATTGTTTATATTGCTGTTTTTGTTATAACTATTGTTCAAACGGATAAAAGGAGGAGTAAATAATTTAAACTCAGAAAAAAGAGATAAGGTACAGTGATATCCTAATGCTTATGCAGATTACCCTAATTTATTGATATAGTTTTATAAAAAATGAGAATTAAATGTGAAATATTTTTTTTTAAATAATGTATATATTTATTGCCCAGATCAAATCAAAGAACTTAGTAGGTAAATTACATATCACAGGAAAAGTCGTAGAGCTATGCTGCAGCTGGTGTTGAAACTTTGCATATTTTACAGTAGCAATAAAAATATGGATTCTCTGTTTGTTTTCATATATGTGTTTTCCATGCCAAAATCCTTTAACGAGATTTCATTTTGTGTTATTAAAATATATAGTAATTATCAATACATTTGATCAGGTCGACATTGTGTTGTCGGCCAGAGCAATAGCAACCAGTAACCATCATCGTACACTATTCATGTATTTTCTATGTATGAAAATTCTCATGAATCTTACTTCTTACTGATATTAAATGTTACTTCTTTCTAACAATCTTACTTATTACTAAAATTAAATGCGAAAGTTTGTGAGTGTGAAAATGTTGATGTTTGTCACTCTTTCACGCTCTAACAGCTGAACGAAACTAGCAGAAATTTGGTACAGGCATAGACATAGGTAGATAGCGGGAAACAAAATTACACATAGACATAGGCTTAGAGGGTATAATAACTGAAAATATTTATGATAAAGTAGATATTACTATTTTATGCTTAAGTTAATCTATAGATAGCGTAATGCACTATGAATTGTCGGAGGTCGAAGGTTTGACCACCACCCACGACAAATCTCTTTGTGTGATGAGCACATTGATTTGTTCTGTGTCTGGGTGTAACTTATCTATCTATTTATTATTATACATGAAAGATATTTTGAAAATTTTAATTATAGGGCATTCTATACCTGGAAGCGAGAGCCTTTGCGTCACTAGCGGCCCAGCTCCAGCGCCTCCTTGCGCCATTTAAAGAGCTCTTTAAATGGCGCAAGGAGGCGCTGGAGCGGGGCCTCAGGCCTGCGTCTCTAGAAATTGAGGTTCCACCATGAAACCGTAGAGACATGGAAGATGCGACTTGAGCGACCAAATGGGGGATTCGCTACAATCGCGGCCTTCAAACCGGCCATGGACAAGTGGCTGGAGAGGAGACACGGTGCTCTCTCCCACCGGTTGTCACAGATACTTACCGGGCACGGTAGCTTCGGTAAGTATCTGTGGCGAAGACACCGGGAAACACGGCCGAGTGTCAGCACTGTGAGGATCGCAGCGATGACACAGCGCTTCACACGCTGGTGGAGTTCACGGCGTGGTCGCAACAGCGCCAGGTCCTCGAGACAGGGTTGGACGTAGACACTCTAGACCATGGCGCGAGCCATGATCTCCAGCGGGAGTAATTGGGACTGCGCCGCCTCTTATGATTATTTAAAATAAAGGTGTGCTGATGTAGTTATAGTTTGTGTGCAAACACGTGTCGACTTAACTTCAATCGATACCAAAATCCCGAAACCGAAACAAGAAGCCGAAAATTTAATTTAAATAAAATTGTCTGCCTATTTCCCGGAATAAGTATCACGCCGAAACGACTGAATCAATTCATATATTATGATACTTGGCACTGTTTGTGCTCATGATGCGAGAAAGGATCTAGAATACTTTTAATCCTGATATTCTGCTCGGTACTTTTGGGATAGGGGTCGAAAGACAAAATGGTTTTTCAGTTGTAATTTCTCAACGCATTGTGCGGATTGAATACTAAAGGGAGTAAGTACTTTAAGGATTGTTCCACACAGGCCTAATTATTGAAGGTTTTGTTTTTCAGGAATTAGAGACATCTCAACTTTAGCAAACGTAGAATTCGAGGATTCGATATATTTTTGTGACATAAATGGAGTTAGCTATTAATATTACAAACGTGAAAGTGTGTGAAGATGTTTGGCTGTTTGTTGCTCAATCATGCTCTAACGGCTGAACGGATCCGGCTATTTGGTACAGATATACATATAGGTACTAGCTGACCCGCGCAACTTCGTTTGCGTCATATGGGAGTGAGAGAGAGGGAAGTGTGGTATAAATATTTAGTGATAATAATGTTTCCCGTCGCATTTACTCCGTCGCTTATGTTCATTAGAGCTAACCCGCACAACTTCGGTTGCGTCACATGATAGTGAGAAGGAGAGAGTATTGATATATAAAGTGATATAATGTTTCCCGTCGCATTTACTTTTGCCCGTCCTTTTTTGGTACGGATCCGACTCGCACTTGACCGGTTTTTATCGTTCATTTGACTGGCTACCACTGCAGACTACGATTATTGCCGTCGTCGCCTCGCTCATATTTTAAAACTTATTAAGAGGGTTATTGTAAGCGAACCATAAAAGATAGGCATATGCTGTTCAGGACTTTTTCTTATAACTTTTTATGAGGAACAATTCTAAAATACACTATTTTTACGTAACTTTAACCATTTACGCAGTGTACGCAATGGAAGCTCTGAAAAGAAAGAAATTTTCCCCGTGCTCAAAATATTATTTATGGCTGCTCGGCCACTATTGGTCTGAGCGTGATGGTATATTGTCATTAACCATCCTCGATAAATTGACTATTAATCTGTAAATTATTTTTGAAATGCAACCAGCAGTTTCTGAGATCCTAGCACAAACAAACTCTTCAGTTTTAAAATATTGTGAGCGGACCTTAAGAGATAGACAAATTAGGTTATTGTGAGCGAACCTTAAAAAATAGACATATGCTGTCGCAAACTTTTTTAGAACTTTTTCAGACAAACAATTTTGTAGTACACAAGTTTTACGTAACTTTAACCATTTATGCAGCGTACGCTTCGGAAGCTCTCAGATGGTAAAAAATATTCCCCGTTTGCGAAACATTCTTGATTGCTGCTCCGCTCCTATTCGCCTTAGCGTGATGTTATATAGCCTATAGCCATCCTCAATAGATGGACTATCAAACTGTAAAAGAATTTCCTAAATCCAACCAGTAGTTCCTGAGATCCTAGCGTTCAAACAAACAAACAAACAAACAAACTCTTCAGCTTTATAATATTAGTATGGATGGATATGGTTGATGGATGATGGTCTAGAATAACATATACCTAGCTACCCTTTTTATCACAGGTTTGTTACATTATTTGCACATAATGTTATTTACTATGCAGTAATAGTTTTCAATAAGTTTTCACAGGCCAAAGTACAGCTAAAAGTTGTATCATCAATCTTCTCGAAACAGAAAATCCATCCGGACTGAGGAACGAACGATGAATAATAAATTTGTTCAGGAATCGAAACATTGGTGAATTCCTCAAATACATAATTTATAAAGTTGTAGTATTATCAATGTACATTAATCAGCCTGATTTACATTGTGTTCAAGTTTAGATAGGTAGGTACATAGAACAAAGAACTTTGGGTATCCACAGACAATTGAGAAATGAAATCATTCATTAAAAACTTTACCATAACTTTTTTTTTAAAATTTTCTATAGTTTGATTGAATTTTCTGAAAATTATACTGAGTTTTCATATCATTGGTAGTAGAAATGAATATTTTTGGACAATATTTAATACAAAGCTATGATGCTTTATTGCCATAGCTTATAATATCTAGATAGTTGATAAACATACTTCAAATATATATTTTATACATACATACATACGTGCACATTATACGTATATAGAAAGTAACTAAACGCCAAAACAAATATTTGCGGATTACACAAGTAATTATTGAAGTGGAATGGTATGGAACCCGAGAACTTAGCATCAAAAGCCGCGTTAATTTACCACATGTCATGCGCCTGCTTCGAGAATAGTTATTCAAGACGTGTTCCATGCGCCAATACAAAGAAAATTCATACTTCATCATCTACTCCAATACATCATCTACACCCGCTATACTCAACCTGCGGCCCGCGGGTCTGAATGGCCCGCAAGGTTTCTGATAGTGGCCCATCTGAGATTACAAATCTTTTGTAAACCATTTTAAAATTTGCGCTTATCACAGAACGGGTGATTTGTAATGGGTATGTTATCCTAGCCGGGACCCCTCCATGGGACCTGGAAGCGAGAGCCCTTGCGTCACTGTTCAGATGGCGCAAGGAGGCGCTGGAGCGGGGCCAAAGGCCTGCGTCTCGAGAAATCGAGGCCCAGCGGACCCTGCTCCACCAGGAAACCATGGAGACATGGAAGGTGCGACTTGAGCAACCAAAGGGGGGATTCGCCACAATCGCGGCCGTCAGACCGGTCATGGACGAGTGGCTGGAGAGAAGACACGGTGCTCTCTCCTACCGGTTGACACAGAAACTTGCCGGGCACGGTAGCTTCGGTAGGTATCAGTGGCGAAAACACCGGGAAACCACGGCCGAGTGTCAGCACTGCGAGGACCGCAGCGATTAACACGGCGCTCCACACACTGGTGGGGTGCACGGCGTGGGCACAACAGCGCCAGGTCCTCGTAGTGGGTCTGGGCGTGGACACTCTCTCGCTCGAGGCCATGGTGCGAGCCATGCTCTCCAGCGGGAGTAAGTGGGACTGCGCCGCCTCTTTCTGCGAGCAGGTCATGCTCGCGAAGGAGGCGGCGGGCCGGGTGCGGGAGAGAACTCTCCCACCCGAGTTCCGCAGTCGGCGCCCTGGGCGCCGCCGACGTGTCTTCGCCGAGGACTATCGGCCTCCATGACCGGGGGTCTGAGGACGGTGAGAGGGCCGCTCACCGTCCTTACAGAAGCAGGCCCATGACGGCAGCGTGACGTGAGCAACTCACGCACGCCCCCCCCTTAGAAGCGGGGTCACACCCGAAACCCCCCATAGACGCGGGATTGCACCCGAACCACCCCCTGGGCGAGGCCGCGTTGGCGGCCGTAGGTCTGTTGGGAGCTTAGATCATCTAACCACAGGATGCGCCTTACTTAAGCATTGTTTTCTGCCATTGCACATGACCATTTGGTCTTTTGGCTTTATGAAAAGCCTGTACATCAGTACATCATTTTATATGATTAAACTAGTACATTACATTGTAGTTGACTGTACAATAACAATTAACACACAACAGCCATTACGCGTTTGTCGATTAATACATTTTTAAATGCAATGAAATTTTATATGTCTTTGTGTTTCCCCCTTCACTTGTATGAAAACTGGCAGAATATTTTTGTATGCGGTGGTTCGCAAAGGCTAGTCCCGTGTTATATGGTCTAAGGTTGGGAGTCACGGGACATCCTTCCTGAGGGCTTACCCGGGGCTCTCAACCATAGGTTGTTAGGCGTGGCGTGAGGTTTTTTTTAGTCGGTAAGAGTCCGGCATAACATCCTATGAGGATTTTCCCTCACGTTAAACAAAAAAAAAAAAAAGGCTAACAAACAATTAGGTACAAAACCATTTGCCGATCCTGCGTGTTAATTATAAGTCGCTGTCCTTTGCCTTCGGGTACTTTTGAAACAGACAGTGCTGTGTCATCGGTCCATGCTTTCGGCACGGTGTGATTGGCATTAAGCCACGTCTCATCGAGAAAAATAACAGAGTCCCAATTTGTAAATTTTTTAGCTTTTCTTAAAAAATCTATGCGTGCCAGCCACAGAGCATCGCGCGCCTTTACAGAGGGAGAGGCCAAACCTGGCAAACCCCCTCTGGCAATAATTTGACATTTTGACGACTAAAAGTGCCCACTTACATAAAAACTGTTTTTTGAAGTTTCTTTCAGTAGACTAAGTCTAGTTGACAGCGTGAGCGGTTGAATTGTCATTTTATAAAAATGATGAAATAATATTTCTCCACCTTGACGTTGGCGGAATCGTTGGTAAACGACGGGGCCATTCATATAAGAAAAGAAGAAGAAGAATTAGATATTAATACAAAAAGAAATGTCATTAAAGAAATCTGAAGAAAAATGGCATTATCTTGTGTAAGTAAGTAATTTTATAACAAGTTATTATTATTTACACCTATTTAAACGTATAGATAATATTCAGATTTGTTTAGCAACTTTACCGGACGTCACATCAATACATGGATTGGTTGAGCGACTTGGGGTGATATGACACAAAATGTATCATGTGTGTGTAAAATTTATGAGTGTATTGTTTAAAGTGTATATATAGGCTTCGTATTGACAGTCGATTGCTATTGTAGTGCGAGTCTAAGAAAGTGTGGGTGAGGAAGATTTCCCCCCGTCACCCGCAAAATATGACAGACAAATTTGGTGTCCATTTCGATTGCTCGGCCAATATGTCGTAGAAAAAAGAAACTTATGTCAGCATTTCGAAGGAATTCGTAGAAAACGAACAGTGAAAACCGCAAATTCGAAGAGTCAATATTTAGAAAGTTATAAGGGTTTAACCGTGGCCGCGCAGTCCGCATGAATTCAACTGCGCGGCCACCAGTTCTCTTGAACGGAGCTACGTACAAGTCTAATTCTTTTTGCTAATCACTGATACGATTTCGAAGAAAATGTAGATTATCCGTTGAATGCCGCATGAAACCCGAGTTGCCAATCTCCCGAACAGTCGATTGCTTTGGCAACCATGGCGGCCAACTTTTTTCGTTTGGTTCTCCTCGCACATTTTTCGATATCTATGGCTGTATGGTCGCGGGTCTAAGTCTTTCTGTATGAATTAATGTGTAGAATTGGTTATGGTACTGAATGAGATAGCTTGCCGAGTGAATGTAATGAAAAAAAAAGTCGAAATCACGATTTGATCGCTGTCATTATTTATTGTTTGTTTGGCGCCGTTCATAGAAAGTATTAATACGATTAATTTTTGAATGTTTTCGTTTATTCTGTTTCAAATATTGTTGTTTTGCATTTAAAAGTATCCTGTCATGTTGTTTAACAGCTGTGATAAATATTGTCAGTGTAATTCGAAGTTATATTTGTAAAATTTGATAAAATAACACGCGAAGGTCACCATTATTTTTTGTTGTTGTTTTTGTTGTGCAGTGCTCGTATTTAACCGATATTTGTTGAGATTTTCTCAATAGAAACTATAATCTTTTGTCAAAATACCATTTAACATTTAACATATGAATAATTTATGTGAAAATCAATAATAAAAATGGGGGGGTTTTTTTTTTTAACAATTTAAGATTACATAGCCTCGATATCCCCAAAATAAACAAAAAAATAAACAAATAAATAGGCAGTAATATTTTATTTTATTTTCGGAGATTTTATATCTACAGATTATTATTTTTTTGGTGAAAGTGAATTGTTGATGTGTATATTTTGTAAATAAAATAATTTATGTCAGAAAACTGCTTTTTATTTTGAATTACATGGTAAAATCTGAGAGTACTCTTTCATTTTCCCCATCCTAATTTTCGGCCAAATATCATAAATCCATTACACATGGGGTGTTCTCGGATTTAGTGTAGTTATTTTCGTCAGTTATCCAGCATGATGAAACAGTAAGTATTTATGTAGTACGACTCCTGTAAAAGAAATAAGGATATATTGTGTGACGTCCGGCGTGCAGCCGCCGTTCCCGCCGGTGGCGTGGGCACCGCCTATGGATACGCCGGCGTGACCACGCCACCGGCGGGATTGAGCGGTTATAAAAATAAAGCCCTACTATTTGCACTTCACGACATACGGCACTCCAAAGTTATGGCCGCGCAGTCCGCATAAAGCGAACCGCGCGGCCACCAGTTCTCATTAACGGAGCATTGTAGAAGTCTAATTCTTTTTGCTAATCACTGATACGATTTCGAAGAAAAAGTAGATTTGAAAAATATAGCCCTAAAGTTTGAACTTCTCGTTCTACAGCACTTACGTAAGGGCGAACCGCGCGGCCACGTGTTTCTTAAAGTGGAGCTTAAACAGAATTTGGTAGAGGTCTCATTATTTTTGCTAATCATTGATACGATTTCGAAGAATATGTAGATATCATGAATGAAGTTCTAATGCTTGAAAATCACGAGTTACAGAACTTAAACCCTGTAACTCGAGTTAAAAGAAGGGTGACCATGATTAACGTTGCGTCGACGAGATATTCCCAAAAAAAAATTGAACCGAATTCATACAAATCCTTTAAAATATTTACCTAGCACAAAGTTATTATTTTGATTTACCAGATTTTATTCAATATCATATTGAAGTCGGCGCCAAGTAAACCCATAGGTATAGGTAGATAGGTATTATTAATGGCAACAACTTCCATATTAAATTTAATAAAATCTGATAAATCAAAATGCATATCACTATGTGCTAGGTATATTTTATTTTTAAGGATTTGTATGAAGTCGGTTCTATTGTTTAATTATTTTGTTATTATTATTTTAAGTGACGGGTAGACCGATAAGTATATCTATCTAGGTGTAAAGTTCTCATCAACACAAATCAATCAAGCCGAAACACAAGGTAACTGCTGTAAATCGTTAAGAAATTCCCTCAACTGTCTTTCGGTTCCATCATCATATCGACTCCAGACCTTTATTAAATTGTAGTAGGTACACATAGGCTACGTTACATCTCGGGAAAATATTCTCATGGGAAGCGGGAACGGGTACCAAATTCACGCGGGCGAAGCCGCGAGCATCAGCTAGTGATTTATAAAAAAACCTTAAGATACGTTATCAACACTGGAAAATGGCAACACGTAAAGGTTAAGGAAGGAATTACCTGACCAATCAGTGACGCGACTGTAGGCTTTGCAAAAGTTCTATTAGCAATGTTTTAAATTCTGTTGTTAAAGAAAACTCGCAAAAAACATAACTTCTTGTATCTTTAGATGATGCACAAACTACACAGTAATTGCCAAATATAGAAACGTGCGTAAATACAACAGAAATAATTATTATTATTTATTTTCCGGAATGTTAAAATGGCGTTTAGCAAGGAAAATGTACTCTGTATTCTGTGGTGGTTTGGCGCGACCCACAAGGGGATGTTGGGGAGATTTTGTACTACTTAATATTTTATTTTGCTAGTAGATTTTATTTTGTTTAATTATGTTTCTATAAATAAAAAGTAAAACAAAATAATAATATATTAAGATTATTAAAATGATTGAAATTAAAAATATTTTGATTACTTATTATGTACTGAATTATTACTTATCAAATAGATGTTTCTTTATGGTATTGTTATAGTTTGATTTTATGACTTAAATTACGCCAGTAATTACTAATCCGATAAACAGCACTAACATTTTATAAATTTAATTATTACTTTTTTACCCGTAAACACATTAAGTAGGTAATCATATGTCTCAGTAAGTGAAATTCAAGTTTCCTTTTTACTCCACGTTCCTCTGATATTGACTTTTTTTCTTTCGCCAGCAAATATGTTTACTTCATGCATGCTACTACAGATAATTTATAGAATTCTTTTTTCAAATTTATAAAAGATTATTTGTTTTTTAAAGTCGTGATGTCGATGTGTATAGCTATGATACGTCCTTGTTTTCGACCATTTTTAATTGCTGATTTAATTTCAAATGCTTTAGTTTTACGTAAATTGAATCTAAATACCACTATTCAAGTAATATAAACTTTGCGTTTAACCTATAACGTTGGTAGTCTGGACAATAACAATATCAAGTAAGGTATTTCCGCAATACTAATATTTTTTACCCAATATTTAAGTTGGTAGGTAATGAGGTACCGTATGGTGTTTTTACGTATAGTACTTAATTAATGTAATGTAATCGAAAGTCAATACTTTACTTATATGTACCTACTTACTTTACTTTTTTTATAAACGACATTTTAATACCTACATTTATAGAAGAATACTTCTAGTTAGTAAATAACACCTTATATAAATAAGTACGGAAAATGCACAGAATAGTTGTGGACCGCTTCATCTTAGAAAAAGTTACAAATGCCATCCGGCGAATTATCGTCCCGTCCATTTGTCTTCTTTGGGTTGGGCAGTTCGTTATCGTCGTGGTGATTTGCTAAGGTTTGTTTCCTTTTGGTGGTTGCTGTGGTTGGGATTGTTGAACTGTGGGAGTGAGGAGGTCCTGCACCAAAAACCAATATTAAATGTAGTGGAATATCTATTTCACACAGCGCCATGTAGAATGAATGATTGCCAATCGCCAGCAAATATGTTTTCTTTTTAATAAACCTATTTTACTTAAAAGCTTACAAGCACATTTTCGTAAGACTAATTCGAATCACTAATTCTCAATTGAATTGAATTGGAATTCAATTGAAACAATCAGTAGCTCTTTTTACAAGAAAAGCTACTTGCTATATAAATATATTTACACTATGATATTAAAATAGTAAAAAGCCTGGATTCACACACTATAAATCTTGGTCACCCTATTTTTTCCTTCGATTATAGGTTTTAAGTTCTATACGTCATTTAGTTCTTAATTTGAGGCTTTATTCATACTGTCTACATATTCTTCGAAATGGTATCTGTAATTAGCAAAAAGAATGGGACTTCTACTAAGCTCCGTTTAAGCTCCATTTAAGAAAAACCGTGGCCGCGCGGTTCGCATTGTGCGGACTGCGCGCCATAACTTTGGAGTGCCGTATGTTGTGAAGTTCAAATAGTAGGGCTTTATTTTTATAATCTACATTTTCTTCGAAATCGTGTCAGTGATTAGCAAAAAGAAAAAGACTTGTACGTAGCTCCGTTCAAGAGAACTGGTGGCCGCGCAGTTGAATTCATGCGGACTGCGCGGCCACGGTTAAACCCTTATAACTTTCTAAATATTGACTCTTCGAATTTGCGGTTTTCACTGTTCGTTTTCTACGAATTCCTTCGAAATGCTGACATAAGTTTCTTTTTTCTACGACATATTGGCCGAGCAATCGAAATGGACACCAAATTTGTACCGAGCAATCGTTCTATGCCGTCTCCCCTTAGACAGTTCGCGTTGCTCTATGGTGCCAGCATAATATCTGTACGCTCCATAACAATCTTTCTTTTTTCCATTTTTTGAACGAAAATCCAATATTATGCATAATATGGCGCCTATAATATTTATATTATTTAATAACGTGCTTAATATTTAGGTTAATATTACAAAACATGCTTAATATTACAAAAAAAACTAGTAGATTCCCACGTAATAATTTTACTTTCATTTAAAATAATATAGTTTAATTCGATTTATTCGATTCATTTGTCTATGGTCAATTGTGCGGTATTCTTGGAAGACGCTTCACTGCGATAAGTGGAAGGTACTCGTCTATGTGCTACGGTAATTTTTTGAGGTATTCTTGCACTGATCTGTATTAATAATACAGATCAGTGTATTCTTGACATAAACAAATACGGTACTTCATAGGCGTGAGCTATCAAAATTATCATCCTAGTTTTAACAGAGTATATAGTCGAATTTTTATTTAGACGAAGTAAATTGACAGCAACTAATGTAATTGACAGCATCGAAATTGTCATTTCACAATAAGAACTTTAAATTCGACCAGCACTCTTAATTCAACTTTGGTCGAGTGGTTAAGACGCGGAGCGGTGCGCAGAAGGCGCAAGATCGATTCTGGGTACAAGCATCAATTTTTGGATTATTTGACATAATATAATATTATAATGACTGCAGAGTTCATAATTGACGTAAACAAAAAAATTATGAAGTGCGAGATACACGAACGTGGCCGAGTGTGGCCGAAGGTAGCCGAGAGTGTGATTTATTTTCGTGACACAATTTCTGGATTCGGTCTCCACGCAAGGCCCGCGGTAGAAGCTGTGCAATAGCTTAAAAATTAACGTCTTTTTCTGAAATGAAATTCACAAAGAAGGTATATAGTCCATTGAAATGTTAGAATTTAAGGACCGAATATTGCATTTCTTAGAGGACGCAATTCTATTTTTAGGATATGTGTGGGGGGTCAATAGAAGCTTAACCTCAAGTTTGTGGGGTCGCCACCCTTGTCCCCCGGCCGCAATCTTAAAAAGGGGTGAAAACACTTTTTCCCAATATTTTGGAAACTATGAGTCTTACAAAAAATTTGTGAATTCATAATTTGCAGCAAATTGTTTTGCCTACAAATATGTAAAACAAATTTTTGCCCTAAATTAAAAATTGGAGAAGTTATAAACAAAAAATTGAAAATAAAATTTTAAAATTTTTCTTTTTTGCTCTGTGGCGTTTTTTTAAATTTCTCTTAAAAGATTATCTACAAGATTAGTTTGAGGTATTTTTATTGTAAAATGTATAAAAAATGTTAAAGAGCAAAAAAGAAATTTTTTATAAAAATTTACTAAAAATTTTGTAAAATTTTTTGTTAAGTTATATACACATTTGTAGGCAAAACAATATGCTACAAATTATGACTACATTTTTTTTGTAAGACTCATAGTTTCCGAAATATTGCGAAAAAAGTGTTTTTTCCCCCCCTCTTTTCAAGATGGCGGCCGGGGGACAAGGGTGGCGACCCCACAAACTTGAGGTTAAGCTTCTTTTGACCCCCCACACATGTCCCGAAAATAAAATTTCGTCCTCTAATAAATGCAAAGCTCATGTAAAATTTCAATGGACTAATACAGATTCAAATTTATAGATTCTCATCTGGATGATGTAATAAAAAAAGCATTCACATCATCTCATCGCATCTTCGTTATCATCGTGTGCATACTCATGTTAAGCAAATAAATGATTATCTTATCTTATCTCATCAAAAATCTCATTAAAACATACAAGTCTTTGTAACAACTTTATAACCATATAGAACTACATCTTCTATCTTCTATACTTATAATAAATCTGTAGAGAGGTCAATTCTGTACATGAAATATATTTTCAAAATAACTATCAGGGGGTGATTAGTGATCGATACTGATGCCAAAAATGCAATCAGTAAAATTTTTGTCTGTCTGTCTGTCTGTCTGTCTGTATGTTCCTTATAGAAACAAAAACTACTCAACGGATTTTAACGAAAATTGATACAATTATTCTTCATACTCCTGTGCAGGTTATAGTATACTTTTCATCACGCTAAAACGAATAGGAGCGGAGCAGCAATCAAGAATGTTTTGAAAACGGGGAATATTTTTTACCGTCTGAGAGCTTCCGAGGCGTACGCTGCGTAAATGGTTACAGTTAGGTAAAAATTGTATATTACGAAATTGTTTCTCTTAAAAAGTTCTAAAAAAAAGCCGCGACAGCATATGTCTATCTTTTAAGGTTCGCTCACAATAACCTAATTTCTCTATCTCTTAAGGTTTGCTCATGATATCATGAAACTGAAGAGTTTGTTTGTACTAGGATCTCAGAAACTACTGGTTGCATTTCAAAAATTATTTTACAGTTTAATAGTCCATTTATTTAGGCTGGCTAATGGCAATATAACATCACGCTAAGACGAATAGGAGCGGAGCAGCCATGAATAATGTTTCGAGAACGGGGATTATTTCTTTCTTTTGAGAGCTTCCATTGCTGACGCTGCATAAATAGTTAAAGTTACGTAAAAATTGTATACTACAAAATTGTTTCTCTTAAAAAGTTATAAAAAAAAGTCCTTGACAGCATATGCCTATCTTTTAAGGTTCACTTACAATAACCCTCTTATTAAGTTTTAAAGTATGAGCGACGTGACAGGAGTAAATCTGGTCTGCAGTGGCAGCCAGTCAACTGAACGATCAAAACCGGCCAAGTGCGAGTCGGACTCGCACGCGTTGAGTTCCATACCGGAAAACGGATGGGTGGAAGTAAAAGCGATGGGAAACATTATATCACTTTAACGAGAGGTGTTAAAGTCACATCCTTCTCACTCTCATGTGATGCGCCATAATGAATACAAGCGACGCGACGCGACTATAATAAGCGCGACGGGGGTAAATGAAACGGGAAACATTATAATACCTACTCGAAATATTAATACCATACCTCACTCTCATGAGACGCAAACGAAGTTGCGCGGGTCAGCTAGTACGGAAATAAAATAGCCTATGTTCACCGCAAAGAGTGTAGCTCCCAACAGTGAAAGAATTTTTCAAATCGCTCCTGTAGTTTCGGAGCCTATTCGATGCAAACAAACAATCAAATCTTTCCTCTTTATAATCTACTAGCTGATGCCCGCAGCTTCGCCCGCGTAAAATTTGTTCCCGCGGGAAGCTATTCCCGGGATAAAAGGTAGCCTATGTGTTATTCCAGACTATAATGTATTTCTGTACCAAATTTCAGCCCGATCCGTTCAGCGGTTTGAGCGTGAAAGAGTAACAAACATCCATACTCACAAACTTTCGCATTTATAATATTAGTAAGATATATATAAAAATCAATGCCACTTTTCGTTGTAATTTTATAACTCAAGAACGGGCTCACCTATACAAACCGAATGTTTAGGCTTTGTTCAGACTATTTAGTAGATGGTTTATGTGAAGTTTGCACAAAATCGGTCGAGCGGTTCTTCATTTATAACGCAAACGAAGTTGCGCGGGTCAGCTTGTATTAGTATAGAATATAGATGACTCCTGCTGCCTTGATAGATTTTAGAGTTTCTTCAAAGGATAAAACAGAGCCCTTTATAGGATCTCTTAGTTGTCCGTCTGTCTGTCAAGACCTTTATCTCGTGAATGCGTTGGAAGTATCGATTTGAAATTGGTGGGAGGAACGAGAGTTCGGGCGGACGGATGTGCGGAACCCTCGGTGGGCGAGTTCGCCTCGCACTTGTCCGGCTTTTAAGCGATTAGAGTATAAAATTAGTAATCATCAATCGTAACAGGTCGCTGTCTGTACATGGAAGATAAATAAGAAAAAATATTATAGGGGGGGGGGGGCTTTATGAACGCTATAGAACCCAAAACAATTATTTTTAGAATTTTTGTCTGTTTGTCTGTATGTCTGTATATCTGTTTGTCTGTACGTTTGTGCACGCTAATCTTAGTAACCGCTTAACCAATTGCAATACAGTTTTTTATTATTGTGTTGAGGTTTGCTCCACTTAACATTTAACATTTCATGTCAATTGTCAAACAATTTTTTATTTATAAAAATCAAATTTTTATAAATAAAAAAGTTATAACACTTTTAAGAATCAGATATTTTGAAAACTTTAAATGTGTGTTTTAGCGTTCATAAAGCCCCCCCGGCTTTATGAACGCTATAGAACCCAAAACAATTATTTTTAGAATTTTTGTCTGTTTGTCTGTATGTCTGTATATCTGTTTGTCTGTACGTTTGTGCACGCTAATCTTAGTAACCGCTTAACCAATTGCAATACAGTTTTTTATTATTGTGTTGAGGTTTGCTCCACTTAACATTTAACATTTCATGTCAATTGTCAAACAATTTTTTATTTATAAAAATCAAATTTTTATAAATAAAAAAGTTATAACACTTTTAAGAATCAGATATTTTGAAAACTTTAAATGTGAGTGTAAATCTAAACTGGCGTGTTGGCTTAATCATAAAAGAGCTTAATGATAGAAACAATCATTTATTTTAAAATGAATTGTTTTAAAATAGACTAAATCTTTAAGCTCTTTTATGATTAAGCAAACAGGGCAGTTTCACACGCTGCTTTATGAGTCTGATAAAGAAATACCTCTCCTTTCATACACCTTATGTGACGTAAACGAAGTTGCGGGGTCAGCTAGTACTTATAATAAATCTGTAGAGAGGTCAATTCTGTACATGAAATATATTTTCAAAATAACTATCAGGGGGTGATTAGTGATCGATACTGATGCCAAAAATGCAATCAGTAAAATTTTTGTCTGTCTGTCTGTCTGTCTGTCTGTCTGTATGTTCCTTATAGAAACAAAAACTACTCGATGGATTTTAACGAAAATTGATACAATTATTCTTCATACTCCTGGGCAGGTTATAGTATACTTTTCATCACGCTAAAACGAATAGGAGCGGAGCAGCAATCAATAATGTTTTGAAAACGGGGAATATTTTTTACCGTCTAAGAGCTTCCGAGGCGTACGCTGCGTAAATGGTTACAGTTAGGTAAAAATTGTGTATTACGAAATTGTTTCTCTTAAAAAGTTCTAAAAAAAAGTCCGCGACAGCATTGTCTATCTTTTAAGGTTCGCTCACAATAACCTAATTTCTCTATCTCTTCAGAGATAGAGAAATTAGGTTATTTGCTCACGATGCCGATGTAATGAAACTGAAGAGTTTGTTTGTACTAGGATCTCAGAAACTACTGGTTGTATTTCAAAAATTATTTTACAGTTTAATAGTCCATTTATTTAGGCTGGCTAATGGCAATATAACATCACGCTAAGACGAATAGGAGCGGAGCAGCCATGAATAATGTTTCGAGAACGGGGATTATTTCTTTCTTTTGAGAGCTTCCATTGCTGACGCTGCATAAATAGTTAAAGTTACGTAAAAATTGTATACTACAAAATTGTTTCTCTTAAAAAGTTATAAAAAAAAGTCCTTGACAGCATATGCCTATCTTTTAAGGTTCACTTACAATAACCCTCTTATTAAGTTTTAAAGTATGAGCGACGGGACGGGAGTAAATTTGGTCTGCAGTGGCAGCCAGTCAACTGAACGATCAAAACCGGCCAAGTGCGAGTCGGACTCGCACGCGATGAGTTCCATACCGGAAAACGAATGGGTGGAAGTAAAAGCGACGGGAAACATTATATCACTTTAACGAGAGGTGTTAAAGTCACATCCTTCTCACTCTCATGTGATGCGCCATAATGAATACAAGCGACGCGACGCGACTATAATAAGCGCGACGGGGGTAAATGCAACGGGAAACATTATAATACCTACTCGAAATATTAATACCATACCTCACTCTCATGTGACGCAAACAAAGTTGCGCGGGTCAGCTAGTTTTGAATACAATTGTATTACCAACATTCTGGAAATAGTAAACGGGTACGTGTCAGTATTTGGGTCGCGTCCATTCCATTTATAATTATCTTTGCTGATGCGTCGCTTCATCACTCACAAAGTGCCATTACACATTTAGGTGTGGCTCCGCTGCGGTGGTAGAATACCATGTTTCCATGTTTTTAATTTTGAATATTTAGTATGTTCAAACACGTTTATTTTGTTTCTGTTGGTGCTCTATGAGTTTCATTTCCCTTGCGAGTATTTTGATTTTATCAGTTGTTTACTCAATTTTATATGGAATATCGGCTTTTGCCGTTCTCTTTCGTGCCTTATTTTCACAAAAAATAACTCAATATTATAACAGCTTTTAACAAAAATTCCAAAACAAGCGTGTAAATTACTAGGTACTAGCAGACGTCTTTGGGAGTCCTGGGGTATCCTTCCGAGGGCTTAACCCGGGGCTCCCGACCGTAGGCTGTTAGGTAGGATATGTGTGGTTTTTAGTCGGTAGGAGTCCGGCATAGCATCCATGTAGGATTTTTCTCACGTTGAAAATAAAAATCTAGCGGAGCGTCATTTTTTCAAGCAGCCCTTATGGCCTTCAACATGGCTTAATGATTGTCATTTTCCTGACATCCGGGTTTCATTTCGAGTTTTCCCTCCCTATGCATTGAATCGTTTTGCGAAAGTGTTCCCTTAGTCGCCTCTTACGAGTCCCTCGGGATGAATTGGGGTGGCGACATTTTGTACTCTTACCCGTCTATACACGGGAGGAAGCGGAGCGGAGCAGCCATAAATAATGTATTGAGAACGGGGAAAATTTCTTTCTTTTGAGAGCTGCCACTGCGTTGCGTGAATGGTTAAAGTTACGTGAAAATTGTGTATTACAAAAATGTTCCCCTTTAAAAGTTACAAAAAAATGTCTTCAACAGTATATGCCTATTTTTTAACGTTCACTTACAATAACCCCTTTTAATAAGTTTTGAAGTATGAGCGACGCGACGACGGGAGTAGGTAAACGTGGTCTGCAGTGGTAGCCAATCATAAAAACCGGCCAAGTGCGAGTCGGACATCATGAGTTCCGTACCAGAAAAGGACGGTGGAAGTAAATGCAACGGGAATCATTATATCACTTTACATATTAATACCACATCACCTTTCCTTCTCAATCTCATGTGATGCAAACGAAGTTTTGCGGGTCAGCTCTAATGAATATAAGCGACGAGACGGGAGTAAATGCGAAGGGAAACATTATATAAGCTTAAATATTAATACTACACCTCTCTCTTTCTCGCTCATGTGACGCAAACAAAGTTGTGCGGGTCAGCTCTAATGTATATAAGAGACGCGACGGGACTAGGCGCGACGGGAGTAAATGCGACGGGAAACATTATAATACCATACCTCTCTTTTTCTAACTCTCATGGGCCGCAAACGAAGTTGCGCGGGTCAGTTAGTTTTAAATAAGAGAGAAGACTGTCAGGCGCTGCACCATACAACCATACAAACCTATCTCTCCTTTTTTTTCTGTAAAATGGCGCTGGACAAGTATTTGATTTTCTTTTTGCTTTATATGTCCCTATCACTTCTATTTGTACGGCAAATAATAAATATTTTTTATTTTTTGAAGTGAAACTTCTTTATCGGCGTTGGAAAAAAATTTGCGTCACGTCACGTCACGTCACGTCACGTCACGATTTTTGGTTACGCGCCATCTTTGTTCTGTTGATTCGAATTAAGAGGACTTTGGGACTTTGGGACTTTTGGACTTTTGGGCTTTTGGACTTTTGGACTTTTGGATGGGACATTGGTACTTTGGGTCTTTGGGACTTTGGAACTTTGAGACTTTGGGACTTTTGAACTTTTGAACTTTTGAACTTTTGGACTTTTGGACTTTTGGATGGGACCTTGGTACTTTGGGTCTTTGGGGCTTTGGAACTTTGGGACTTTGAGACTTTGGGACTTTGGGACTTTTGGACTTTTGGACTTTTGGATGGGACCTTGGTACTTTGGGTCTTTGGGACTTTGGGACTTTTGAACTTTTGGACTTTTGGACTTTTGGACTTTTGGTCTTTTGGACTTTTGGACTTTTGGACTTTTGGACTTTTGGACTTTTGGACTTTTGGACTTTTGGACTTTTGGACTTTTGGACTTTTGGACTTTTGGACTTTTGGACTTTTGGACTTCCGGACTTTTTGGACTTTAGGACTTTGGGACTTTGGGACCTTGGGACTTTGGTACTTTGGGACTTTGGGACTTTGGGACTTTGGGACTTTGGGACTTTGGGACTTTGAGACTTTGGGACTTTTGGACTTTTGGACTTTTGGACTTTTGGCCTTTGGGACTTTGGGACTTTGGGACTTTGGGACTTTGGGACTTTGGGACTTTGGGACTTTTGGACTTTTGGACTTTTGGACTTTTGGACTTTTGGACTTTTGGACTTTTGGACTTTTGGACTTCTGGACTTTTGGACTTTTGGATGGGACCTTGGTACTTTGGGTCTTTGGGACTTTTGGACTGTTGGACTTTTGGACTTTTGGACTTTTGGACTTTTGGACTTTTGGACTTTTGGACTTTTGGACTTTTGGACTTTTGGACTTTTGGACTTTTGGACTTTTGGACTTTTGGACTTTTGGACTTTTGGACTTTTGGACTTTTGGACTTTTGGACTTTTGGACTTTTGGACTTTTGGACTTTTGGACTTTTGGACTTTTGGACTTTTGGACTTTTGGACTTTTGGACTTTTGGACTTTGGGACTTTGGGACTTTGGGACTTTGGGACTTTGGGACTTTGGGACTTTGGGACTTTGGGACTTTGGGACTTTGGGACTTTGGGACTTTGGGACTTTGGGACTTTGGGACTTTGGAACTTTGGGACTTTGGGACTTTGGGACTTTGGGACTTTGGGACTTTGGGACTTTGGGACTTTGGGACTTTGGGACTTTGGGACTTTGGGACTTTGGGATTTTGGGACTTTGGTACTTTGGGACTTTGGGACTTTGAGACCTTGGGACTTTGGGACTTTGGGACTTTTGGCCTTTTGGCCTTTTGGCCTTTTGGACTTTTGGACTTTTGGACTTTTGGACTTTTGGACTTTTGGACTTTTGGACTTTTGGACTTTTGGACTTTTGGACTTTTGGACTTTTGGACTTTTGGACTTTGGGTCTTTGGGACTTTGGGACTTTGGGACTTTGGGACTTTGGGACTTTGGGACTTTGGGACTTTGGGACTTTGGGACTTTGGGACTTTGGGACTTTGGGACTTTGGGACTTTGGGACTTTGGGACTTTGGGACTTTGGGACTTTGGGACTTTGGGACTTTGGGACTTTGGGACTTTGGGACTTTGGGACTTTGGGACTTTGGGACTTTGGGACTTTGGGACTTTGGGACTTTGGGACTTCGGGACTTTGGGACTTTTGGCCTTTGGGACTTTGGGACTTTGGGACTTTGGGACTTTGGGACTTTGGGACTATGGGACTTTGGGACTTTTGGACTTTTGGACTTTTGGACTTTTGGACTTTTGGACTTTTGGACTTTTGGACTTTTGGACTTTTGGACTTTTGGACTTTTGGACTTTTGGGCTTTTGGACTTTTGGATGGGACCTTGGTACTTTGGGTCTTTGGGACTTTTGGACTTTTGCACTTTTGAACTTTTGGACTTTTTGGACTTTGGGACTTTGGGACTTTGGGACTTTGGGACTTTGGGACTTTGGGACTTTGGGACTTTGGGACTTTGGGACTTTGGGACTTTGGGACTTTGGGACTTTGGGACTTTGGGACTTTGGGACTTTGGGACTTTGGGACTTTGGGACTTTGGGACTTTGGGACTTTGGGACTTTGGGACTTTGGGACTTTGGGACTTTGGGACTTTGGGACTTTGGGACTTTGGGACTTTGGGACTTTGGGACTTTGGGACTTTGGGACTTTGGGACTTTGGGACTTTGGGATTTTGGGACTTTGGGACTTTGGGACTTTGGGACTTTGGGACTTTGAGACCTTGGGACTTTGGGACTTTGGGACTGTTGGACTTTTGGCCTTTTGGCCTTTTGGCCTTTTGGACTTTGGACTTTTGGACTTTTGGACTTTTGGACTTTTGGACTTTTGGACTTTGGGACTTTGGGACTTTGAGACCTTGGGACTTTGGGACTTTGGGACTGTTGGACTTTTGGCCTTTTGGCCTTTTGGACTTTGGACTTTTGGACTTTTGGACTTTTGGACTTTTGGACTTTTGGACTTTTGGACTTTTGGACTTTTGGACTTTTGGACTTTTGGTCTTTTGGACTTTTGGACTTTGGGACTTTGGGACTTTGGGACTTTGGGACTTTGGGACTTTGGGACTTTGGGACTTTGGGACTTTGGGACTTTGGAACTTTGGGACTTTGGGACTTTGGGACTTTGGGACTTTGGGACTTTAGGACTTTGGGACTTTTGGACTTTTGGCCTTTGGGACTTTGGGACTTTGGGACTTTGGGACTTTGGGACTTTGGGACTTTGGGACTTTGGGACTTTGGGACTTTGGGACTTTTGGACTTTTGGACTTTTGGGACTTTTGGACTTTTGGACTTTTGGACTTTTGGACTTTTGGACTTTTGGACTTTTGGACTTTTGGACTTTTGGACTTTTGCACTTTTGAACTTTTGGACTTTTTGGACTTTGGGACTTTGGTACTTTGGGACCTTGAGACCTTGGGACTTTGGGACTTTGGGACTTTGGGACTGTTGGACTTTTGGCCTTTTGGACTTTTGGACTTTGGACTTTTGGACTTTTGGACTTTTGGACTTTTGGACTTTTGGACTTTTGGACTTTTGGACTTTTGGACTTTTGGGCTTTTGGACTTTTGGACTTTTGCACTTTTGAACTTTTGGACTTTTTGGACTTTGGGACTTTGGGACTTTGGGACTTTGGGACTTTGGGACTTTGGGATTTTGGGACTTTGGGACTTTGGGACTTTGGGACTTTGGGACTTTGGGACTTTGGTACTTTGGGACCTTGAGACCTTGGGACTTTGGGACTTTGGGACTTTGGGACTGTTGGACTTTTGGCCTTTTGGACTTTTGGACTTTGGACTTTTGGACTTTTGGACTTTTGGACTTTTGGACTTTTGGACTTTTGGACTTTTTGACTTAATTTAAGGTGAGGTGAAAATTAAGTTTATGAAGAAGTTTCACTTCTTACGTGTGTACACTAAGTACACGCAATTTTTTTATTTTAGGATAATCTCACACAGCATCATCTAGCGCAAATTAAGCAGATATAAGCTTGTGCTATGGGATCTAGACGACTGACAGACATATTTATATATTTGTAAATACATACTTTTCGAGGGTCGAGAGTCTGTACATCAAAGATATTTTGAAAATTTTAGTCGTAGGGCGTTTTTTTTAAAGTGAGGAAAATTCCTCCAAGAGAGAGTGTCCACGTCCAGAGCCACTACGAGGACCTAGCGCTGTTGCGTCAAGTGCCAAGTCGCACCTTCCATGTCTCCACGGTTTTGTGGTGGAGCAGGGACCACTGGGCCGCGATTTCTCGAGACGCAGGCCTTTGGCCCCGCTCCAGCGCCTCCTTGCGTCATCTAAACAGTGACGCAAGGGATGTCGCCTTCAAGTCCCACGGAGGCGTCCCGGCTAGGAGACACGCCGCCTTACCTAAGATCGGTAATCGGTTGTAGGGCGTTCTCTAATCGATACTGAATGTAATTGTAATGAAAATGCAATTAAATTTTTTATGTGTGTCTGTCTGTCTCCCGAATAAATATCACGCCGAAACTACTAAATCGATATCAATGAAACTTGGTACAATCCGAGCTTATTATCCGAAAAAGGTTCTAGAATACTTTTGATCTCGATATTTTGCGCGGTTTCTTTGGGAGAGGGGATGAAAGACAAAAAGCTTTAGTTGTAGCTTCTCAATGCGTGGTCCGGTTTCAAAGATTTTTCAGTGTCATAAAGGGAGTACTTTAAAGATTTTGCTACACAAGTTTCAATGTTGAGGGTTTTGTAGTTCAGAAATTAAAGACGTTTCAACTTTTGCAAAACCTACAATTCAAGGGTTCCTTTGAATGTGAGGGTAAATCCAAACTGGCGTGCTGGCTTATTCAAAAATAATTCAGTCTGCCTCGCTGAATGGTTTTAGATTAGACTTAATCTTTAAGCTCTTTTTTGATTAAGCAAACAGGGCTGCATGATGAGTCTGGTGAAGAAATACCTATCCTTTCATAGACCTTATGTGACGTAAACGAAGTTGCGAGGGTCGGCTAGTAGAAAATATAACTGAGAGGACTATCTAAAATCATCGATTTTGTTGACATAAACCGCCACGTTGTGGCCCACGACACCATGACTAAATCGTGTTTGTGGCCCTTATAAAGAAAGGCTGAGTATGGCTGATCTACGCCAATAGATAATATACAACTGTAAGATTCACTTAAATCTGTCACAAGTCACAGTCTCAACAAGTTGATCCGCTTACGAAGTGACGTGCGTTATTTATTGCTGCCTTTATCCGAGACGATCTGTTTTTCTTCGACGTTTGTTGTCACCTAAATCTCATTTTGGTGCCGCGGGGGCTATTTTCTTGAGAAAATAGCATTTTCTATGTGAAGTTCATTTGCCTACAGTGTTATGTTATTTTTTCCTTTATCATCCAATGTTTGTCATCGATATGGCAGAGATGATTACTATGTGCAGGTTTTTGCATTATACCCGTAACTGTCGCTACTAGAACGTGGGACTATTTATGTGGGAAAAACAAAGGACGTCTCGAGCTCGCATAAGGTACAGATAGTGTGCGTAGTCCGAGCGCACTTTGTGTGTAGGTTTCCTTCTGTACATTATTATTTTGTGTCTGGTGGAACGTGGACGAATAGTGTGCCTTTGTATATCTCTTCGGGGTAATAGGTGTGAATATTTTTATCACTTTGTGAAAAAAAAAAATGGTTTACAAATAATGGTAATAAATGGTGGGTCGGTCGGTGGTGGTTAGGCCTATTGCGATCGGGGGTGTGTTCCGTAGATTGACGGCCAAGCTAGCCTGCCGGTCAGTGAGGGAGGAGATGGCGGAGGTCCTGATACCACACCAGCCTTCGGGACGCCGCGGGGTTGCGAGGCCACTATCCATGCGACACGTGCGTTCGTCATGGACCCCGCGCTGATCACATGATGTTTTTACACACGTACAATTTTATTTTTGTACTTGCAATAGGCACTGAGCTATAGGGGGGTCAAAAGTGGGTCCAAACGGTTCGTGTAAGTGTACAACATGCGCGCGGCCTGTTGCTGGAACTTGGCCTGCGCACTACGTGCGCTTAGATTTCTTTGTCCCGTTCGCTGTTGGGACGATGGGCAGTTGGGGTACAGACGCCGAGAACCTTATTAAAGAATTGGGACATCGGTTGAGGGATAAGACCAGTGACTCCGACTATGGTGATGTGTGCTATCTCGACCTGAATGCAGATCTGCTCAATAAACTCGACCGACTTCTCAATAATTGCATTCGATTCGTCTACAATCTTAAGAAGTATGACCACGTTTCGGCTTTTCGTGATGAGTTGGGTTGGTTACCTATTAGACGGCGGCGCAGTCTTCGAGCTGTCTGTTTACTTTTTTCACTCTTCAAATCTCCCAATGCCCCTACTTATTTAAAATCTCATCTTCATCTACTTGGCTCTAATCATGATAAATATTTACGCTCCTCTAATAATCTTCTTCTGCACTGTCCAACTCACTCCTCAAATCTTGTCCATTCCTCTTTTCTAGTGCGATCCATTCTTCTCTGGAACGCCCTTCCTCTCGAAGTCAGGACATTGACGAACCGTCTCACGTTCAAAAACAGGGTACGTCAACTTTATAAGGTCCCTTAAGCAGAACATTATTTTATTGGTAAGGATTTTCACATTTGTATTTATTTATACATATTATGTATCTATATATATTAAAAGAAGAACTGACTGACTGACGATCAACGCACAGCCTAAACCGCTGGGTTTAGAACCATGAAATTTCGCACAGATGCTCCTTATGTCACGTAGGCGAGCAATAAGAAGGGATTTTTGAAAATTCAACTCCTAAGGGGGTAAACAAGGGTTGCAAAGTTTGTATGGGACAACGTGATTCCTTGGTCCGATCTTCTTTAAATTTGGCATAAAACATGTTTAACTGAATTGATAGGGGACGTGTTTTGTATTTTATTGAAATTTTTCTTTTAACATGGTTAAAATGGGATTGAAAAATATTTTAGGGGGATTTGCCTCATAGTTCATATTAATACTCCGTAGTCGGTACTTTTTTAATTTTTTTTGTTTGACACATTGTCATGTTTGACAGCTCAATTCGATTTAAAAAAGATGGTCGCAGTTTTTGATAAATGTCAAAAAAATCTAATATTAATTATATTAAAACTGCATATTTTATTGATTTTTGCCCTTCAATATGCGGAATTGCCTTCATATTTTGTAAGTCAAAAATACATTTGTGGGAAGAAAAAACCTGTACATGTCTGGCTAGGAATTATGAAAGAATTCTAGGTAAGGTGTACACGGTTCCGATTATCACAGAGTATTTATTACCATCTTCGCTTACTTTCTTATTTTTACAGGGATAATACAAACGATCAGAGGCGTTATAGATGAACATTAAGCAGATGTAATCTACAGTAAATGTCTGGTCACAATAGGAGAAACTGTATTAGTACGGGTTGCCTCAGCCTCGAAAGTCTGAAGACCTACACAATCATAAATACGAAAAAGAAAGAAGTTCAGATATCAATTCCTTAGCAAAAGCAGAGAATGCTCTCTAAACCAATTAACAAAGACATTAGATATCAATTTTTCCAAAAATAAATATTTACTTCGCTCAATACGTACGTACGTACCTATTTTGATTTATTTAGTCAGAATTATATCTATATCTACATATAAAAACAGTACTGTAAAGTGCCGCGGGCTGGCCACAAAAGACGACAGACGACGACAGATGGACCAAACGAGTTCCAAAGCGGGCATCGCGACTCTGTCCGCCTGCTAGATGTACCGAGGACCTAGAAAAGTTCGCAATACTGGATGCTAAAGGCGCAGGACGTAAATTAGGAGAGGCCTACGTCCAGGAGCGTACATGCTGATTTGATTGATATATAAAAATAAAAACTGACTTAGATACCTGATCGAGATCTAGAACCTTGAAATTAGATTAATGGCATAGTTGCGCACAAAGAAACGATTTTAAGGGTTCGTGCACTTAAACGGGACACTATTTATGAGACTTCGCTGTCCGTCTCTCTATCTGTCCGTCATGAGGCTGTATCTCAGGAATCGTGATAGCCAGAGAGCTGAAATTTTCAGATGATGTATTTCTGTAGCCACTATGACAACAAATACTAACGTCAGAAAAGGGGGGGGGGGGATTAAGGGGGCTCCCATCCTACAAACGTGATGCTTTGCTGTTTATTTGGTACGGAACCCTCTGTTTTTCCATTCCGACCAACTAAACCGACCAACCGTTGTTCGGAATGGAACTCATTAAGGGACTTTATTCCTATCTATACCTTATTCTTTATTTATTTCCTCTGTGCGCGAGTCCGCTTCGCACTTGGCCAGTTTTTATACTACTAAGATGGCAGACAAGCTTACGGTCCACCTAATGGTTGGTTACTGTAGTGGACTAATTCGCATAGCGAACGTTTGCAACACCAGTGGCGCTGCTGCATGTCGACCCATATTTCCCTTGGCATCCAGTAGAGTCACGGGAAAGTAAAATATCCCGTAACCCTACTGATAGTGCTTCGAATTAGATTCGTTTTCAATAACCATTTTAATGATAATCAAAGTTGTGCCAAAATAATACAACGTGCATACACGCGACAGAAAACCACGTGATAAGAATAGAAGCGACGACGGGGGACCTTTCTATTTCTCTCTCTCTTACGCAAACGAAGTTGCGCGGGTCAGCTAGTTATATTACAATATCTATAAATAGTATTATATTACATATAAATATTTATCAATATTAATTTTATTTAAGTATCTACATTATATAATTTTCGTAGTATGTTATATTTATGTATGTAAGTAGTAACTAAGTTCTTATTTTTTTTCCCTTGTATAAATTTGTAGTTTGTACCAATTTATACAAACTTTTCGTCATTGTACTTTTAGCACCTGCTCTATCTTATCTCTGCATCACCCAAAGGTTGACTGGTAGAGAATGCCGTTGGCATTAAGTACGCCTTTGTACATGTATTTGTGCAGAAAGTTGAAATAAATAAATAAAATAAAAAAAAGACTCCCGTTGCGGTTCGTATCAGGTGCAAAGGTTAGCCATCGCAATCCAGCGAGGCAATGCCGCCTGTGCGATGGGTACATTTGTACCAGATACGATGAGAGACGGGTTAATAAATTAATTCGGTTTAATTTTGAATTAAATTGAAGACTATGTGTGAATCGACTTTGTTTACAAATAAATAATAATGTTTTAATTTTATTCATGTCGGATATTTGCAATTTTATGAAATTAAAATTATCCATAGAAAACTGCTTGAATCAATGTCTTACTTGAATTACTGTCCATAGGATGCGGTGACCACTTACGATCAGATGAGTTGTGTGATTGTTATCCCCTCAGCAGTATAAAAAACAAGATTCAAAAGTCTGAACAGTTCGTTACACTGTCTGCGGTCACTGCTCTTACAATATTTGCGTCGTATCTCGATGCTAGACAATGGGGATGGTTGGATCGCGGCCAACTTACGATTTATTACGTTAAGCTCAGACGAGTACCGCCACTATCTTTTTTTATATTTGTATAAATAATAACGATAACCGGAAGCGATGTTTCCGTTTCGTATTTGCCTTAGTTTGTATTTGTTTATTTTCTTACTTATTTTCTTAAGGGGATGGTTTCCGCTATTATTCTATTCTTTAGTAGACTGCTGATTAAATTTATGTACCTACGATTAGATAACGTGCAAAAAAAGCTAATATATAATAATACTAGCTGATGCCCGCAGCTTAGTCCGCATAAAATATGTTTCCGTTTCCGCTTTCCGTGGGAACTTATTCCGGGAAAAAAAAGGGAATAAAAAATGCCTATGTGTTATTCCAGACCATGATCTATCCCTGTAACAAGTTTCAGCCAGATCTGTTCAGCCGTTAGATCGTGAAAGAGTAACAAACATCCACACATCCACACTCACACACATTCTCCTTTATAATATTAGTAAGATAAGCAATTGTAGCCCCACCAAAACAAGGTCTAATAACGATCGCTCTGCTTCACTAACTGCTTTTAAGAGAAGACGAAGATCACTCTGCGTTACGCATCTTGCGCTATTGCTGGTCCTGAGTGAAGCTTCATGACATTTTCATTGACGAGCATTTAGAATAGAATTAACTTTATTTGCACACCAAGTTATACTTTACAGAAATAAATAATTGCAGATATTGTACAAAGGGCGGCCTTATCGCTAAAAGCAATTTCTGCCAGGCAACCTTGGGATGGACAGAAAAAAGATATAAACTATATGACAAATGGGTAGTTTAGGTGTAGAAATAATATAATACAAGACAGTATAAACATACCAGTAGGTATGTAAATAAACACAGAAATAAGTACATATTATACGAGTAAATACATCACACATATATACCTACACACACAAATATACCTACATACATATCTACAAATATACATACATACAAATATACATATATACAAATACAATTTTTCCATTTCCGTGGTTTGGAAAGCATGACTTGCAGTTGTTCAGTAATATGGCAGCCAGTAACTGCCATTTTATTGGCAGTTACTTTCTGCCAGTAATATGCCAATCATTAATTACTTCTGTCTATCCCATTGGAGAATCAGGTGTAGTAGTACACAGGGCATCCCACGGCTATGCCACATGGAGGGAAAGTACCTTAAATATTGTAGATGGAACATTTTACTGAAAGAAGGCGTTATTTTAATTGAAAAAACAATTTAAATAAATAAAATAAATAAATTAGTTTTTATTTCGAGCAACCACACTCATATTTTGTTAGTTAAATACACTTTTCTCTTAATGCTAAGTGTTATTATTTACGTGTCTTGCACAACAGTGATTTATGTATGCACAATCTACCCGGTCTGCGATAATTTTCAGAAGGGAGTTAGAGCTAGCCCTGACTCTGCAGACGAGGGAGGCGGCGCGTTTATGATATATGATATGATATATATTATGATATGTTTATGGCGCATTATGTGAGGTTTTTTAGTCGGTAGCAGTCCGGCATAGCATCCATGACGATTTTCCCTCATGTTAAAAAAACAAAAAGGTATTATGTGGTAGGGAATAACGGTCAATTACTCAAAAGACAAATTGATCAATTGCGTCTTAGATCACGACTATCTGATGTTGCCTGCCCCGATGATACTGGGGACAAACATAATGAAGGTTATGAAAAAAACGTAGTAAATAGAGTGTCGTGTTGCCGCTGAGTGAAGGCGCGGTCGACTCGGCACGTAAGGGTGCTTTGATGGACGAGGGGAAGGATATTAAGGGTTCCAAGGAGGACAGTGCACCTATTTGCCCACATTTTAATAATAAATAAGCTGAAGATTTTACAGGCTTAGCTAACGCGGCAAGGCTTCTTTCTTAAATTGTAGCCCTAAGGCAAATAAGCATGAAATAGGAGTTTTAGAAGGTTCTTGCAGGGTTGGTGGCATGAGTGTAAGGACTTTGGTGTAGCAAACGTCCATATTCTACGGAGACAACTTTCCACCAGGTAGTCCCGTAAGCTTGTCCGCCGGCTTGGCGGTAAGTATAAAAAATAAATGTGCCTACTGGCACGAAATACCACTTCACTCTTCCAAGTACCTACTTTAAGTAAAGCTAAGAGTATTTTTTGTGAATACAAAAAGTATGCAAGGACTCTTATTATGAAGATTCTAAGCTCCATATTTGAGCGAAGACATAACGTATATATGAAGAAAAATAATACTCGTATTATTGGATGGAATTTTATGGCAACGTTCCGTGACTTTAGAAAGTAAGATAAAACTTACTCACAAGTTCGCTAACATTCTTGATCGTCGATGCAGCGGTCTACTTAATTAAAAAAGTTCGTTTTCTCAATAGTTCTTGTAGGCAGTCGCGTTTTGCTTTGTAGTAATCACGCGACCAGGTGGATGTATTAGTAACAGGAGTTTGTTCAAAATTGTATAAGACGACTTTTAGCGTTTTTTGAAGTTGCAATTCATACTAATCTATACATATAATAAAATGATCGAAAAGTCAAAACTGTACATTAGAAATATTTGAAAAAAAAATACTCGCTGGGTGTTCAACATAGATACCGAAGCCGAAAATATAGTTAGATTTTTTTTTGTCTGTTTGCTTTGCTTTGTCTGGAAGGATCTCGAAAAGTACTCAACAGATTTTATTCAAATTTTGCACAAATATTAACTAGGGGTAGGGTCTTCAAATAGGTTATATATTATCACGCTACATATCCTAGGGGCTAAGCAGAGAGCAATCAAATTGGCATTATAACTTAATTTAGTGATAAATGCGGAAGTAAGACAGTCGATCAGTAACGCTTTCAGGTCCAAAAGACTGAACCGATTTCGATGAAATTTCTTACATGAATGTATTAATATTTTTTATTATCTACAACTCGTAGTACCCACTTTATAAAAACTGTTAATTGACACTATATTAAAAAGTATTTATTACCCCGTGTGGTGATGGAAAATTCATCCCAAGGGTGTCGTAAGAGGCGACTAAGGAAACACTTGCGCAAAACGATCTATTGAGGCGAGAAGGAATATTCAAAATGTCAGTAAAATGACTGAGGTGATAAAAATCACAATAAACCGTTGTTGTGATCTTAAAACCCGAGTAAATAGTTTTCCAGGTATCGCATTTACTTTATAGATTTCATATATTGGTGTTTTTTAATAATTCTACCAACTAACAGCTGAGTGTGACTTATTTGTTGCCCTGATGACTAAATGCACGGCGAGTCAATTATGCGCAGTAAGTAGCAATAGACTTTCCAAAAATGAGATTTGAAACCCTTATTAATACAGGGATCGTCCGCCCGCGTTAGGACTCATCTCACGATTTCTCTAGGGAAGTCGGGGGGTAACTGTATCTAGGCAGTGTCTTTTTCAGTGGTACAACAACCACCTGCAAACACAGGCTGGTCGCAAGGTGGGTTCCTTAGGTCAGAAGTTCAAAGTAAAAAACACATTATCCTTCGATTATGTCGCCGCAGGCGAATAATATTACTAGCTGTGGAGGTTCCTATGTGGTGCCCCAGTTTTTAGGGTTTCGTAGCCAAATGGCAAAAACGGAACCCTTATAGATTCGTCATGTCTGTCTGTCTGTCTGTCTGTCCGTCTATCTGTCCGTCCGTGTGTCACAGCCACTTTTCTCCGAAACTATAAGGTCTATGCTATTGAAACTTGGTAGCTAGATGTATTCTGTGAACCGCATTAAGATTCTTATATAAAACTAGAAAAAAAGCAGTAAACTTTGGGGGTCCCTATACTCAGAACTGAAACTCTCAATTTTTTTTTATCAAACCCATACGTGTTGGGTATCTATAGATAGGTCTTCAAAAATGCTATGGAGGTTTCTAACATCATTTTTTTCTAAAGTGAATAGTTTGCGCAAGAGACACTTTCAAAGTGGAAAAATGTCTGTCCCCCCCCCTCTAACTTCTAAACTAAGAGAATGATAAATCAAAAAAAAAAAATTGATGTACATTGCCATAAAAACTACCAACGAAAATTAGTTTGAACGAGATAGAGCTAGTAGTTTTTTTTTAATACGTCATAAACCGCAATTTCCGGTTAGTGAAATCACTACCAATGCGAACGTGTTAAAACATCAGTCAAAGTTACAACGAACTATAAGAACTTTTATATTATGTTACTTGCTGCTACGAAACCCTTCATGGGCGAGTCCAACTCGCACTTGGCCGGTTTTTTTATTTATGTTGCAAATAGAATTGTCACGTAAATTATTGAAGTGCTTAATGGTATGTGACGTTCTAGAATGTCTTGATATTATTTTAACTAGATGGCGCCCGTGGCTATACTGACGTGAAGTTTTGTTCCCACTTCCCATGGGAACTATTTCCGGGATAAAAGTAGACTATGTGATATTCCATACTAGGTATAATAATATGTTCCTGTACTAAATTTCAGTCAGATCAGTTTAGCAGTTAGAACGTGAAAGAGTAACATACATCCACACTCACGAACTTTCGCTTTTATAATTTTAGTAAATGGCAGGCTTTGTTTCAAGAGCCGGTAGCATGCAAAGTTTGTACCTATGCGATTCTATATAGCAAATCAATAGTATCGGTACCGCAAGCGTCCATTGCCAGCGTTTACCATTCTCATTCAGGTGGGCTGTATTAAATAAAGTCAGAAACGTATAGGCATCACGTTTAAATTACCTTACCAGCACTATTCTAGACTTAAATAGTGTTACTTTTCAGATAATACCAGTTGGCTTCTAAACAAATTTAGAACTTTCTGTTCCTGACGAGGCAGCGGTGTCGTAATGAAGCCTTCCAAGTAATATTCGTGTCGCACTTCGAGTTATCTTATAGCCTCCCTGATTACTTTCCGTCGTTGCGCGTCAATTTGATTAGGGGAATGAAGGTGCGCAATAGACAGACGCCGCGCTCTGCTAGAAATCAGTGTTATATTATAGTCAATTAGACAAAAACAAAATTGTCTTTGATTTTATGAAACACATTGCATACCCGCCTTGCCTCCAGTATATTTGTAAGGATTATTGTAGCAAACTTATTTATTGAATGAGCGAAAAAAATGATTTCGCTGTGTTTGTCTGTCACGGTTGTGTCAACATTTCTATCAATCTCGTTTCTTAGGACTTAGGAGTGTTACGTAAGTAAGTTGTTATTTCATGACATTTCCCGTTCAAATAATTATAATAACCAGCTTTATACCCGGGGTGGAAGTGTCATTTTCAAGGGTAAAACTACGGGGAAACCCACTCCGGGTCTGACCCGCGATGGCGAAACCGGCGCCACACCGCTCGACACCCCTAGCCGCTCACACCGGTTTTGCCCGCTGTCGCCTTACAGGCTTGCATGCCTATGGCGATTGTATAGGGGGCCCATCTAGTGAGCTGGCGAGTCACCGTCTGCCAATCAATCAATATCAATCAATACATATAATAAAATCGTAACAGGTCGCTGTCTGTACATGAAAGATAAATGAGAAAAAATATTATAGGGGGGCTTTATGAATGCAATAGAACTCAAAACAATGATTTTTAGAATTTTTGTCTGTTTGTCTGTACGTTTGCGCACGCTAATCTCAGCAACCGCTCAACCGATTGCAATGCGGTTTTCTTTATTGTGTTAAGGTTAGCTCCGCTTAACATTTAGTGTTTATTTCATGTCAATCGGTTTATAAATAAAAAAGTTATATCACTTTAAAGAATCATACATAGGCTTATGAATCTAAAAGCGGGTAAATCTAAACTGGCATCCAACAGGGCAGTTTCACACGCTGCTTGATGAGTCTGATGAAAAAGTACCTCTCCTTTCATACACCTTATGTGACGTAAACGAAGTTGCGGGCTCAGCTAGTGTTTTAATATAATAATTTATTGAAATGGCAGACGCCGTTTTTATCCATAGCCTAAATTAACCAGACCATTTAACAACCATCACAATAGCCCATTACGTAGTTAGCATATTTTACAATAGTTCGCTCCCATTGCAGATGGTCCATTACCGTTCTTCTACATAAGGCGAATGTAGATTGTTTGCAGTGGGTGTCCCATTTCCTATTAGATTAAAATTCTCAAAGGGCCTCTGCATGTTGAACCAGTATGTCCCCTGTGTGCATGTGTAAGCCCACCAAAAGTCCGTGTGTCTTCGTTAAAAACAAAGAAGATACCCGTGTTAAAGAGAGACATAATAATAATATAAATGTAAATTTATCATCAATCAATATCAATCAATCAATACATATAATAAGACCGTAACGGGTCGCTGTCTGTGCATGGAAGATAAATAAGAAAAAATATTACAGGGGGGCTTTATGAACGCAATAGAATCCAAAACAATGATTTTTAGAATTTTTGTCTGTTTGTCTGTATGTCTGTATATCTGTTTGTCAGTAGGTACGTTTGTGCACGCTAATCTCAGTAACCACTTAACCGATTGCAATGCGGTTTTTTTATTATGTTGAGGTTTGTTCCACTTAACACTTAGCGTTTATTTCATCTCAATCGGTAAATAAATAAAAAAGTTATAACACTGTTAAGAATCAGATATTTTGTAAATTTTAATTGTAGAGGTTTCTTTGAATGTGAGTGTAAATCTAAACTGGCGTGTTGGCTTAATCATAAAAGAGCTTAATGATTAAGACTATTTTAAAACAATTCAGTCCGGATTCAGATCAGTGGACTGAATCGTTTTAGAACTGAAACTTAAACAGACAGCAAATAGGGCAGTTTCACGAGCTGTTGATGAGTCTGATGAAGAAATACCTCTCCTTTCATACACCTTATTTGACGTAAACGAAGTTGCGGGGTCAGTTAGTATGTTAATAATATTAAATAAAGAGGAATAATAATAAAATCTTTATTGGCAGAAAAAGATGTACATGGTTAACGTACTTACAAGTAATATGAGTAACAGAGACGGTAATAGTATTACCGACGATAGTTTATTATGATAATATAATTATACTAACAATAATGTTAACATACTTTAGATATCCTGTCTCTTTCAGTATTAGAAGAGACAGTAAGTGGTATTACATCTACATGAGCCAGACAGCTAGGTGTTATTTATGCTTCCGTAACCCTATCGAATATTAACGGACAAAGTGGACGATATGTGTCCGCATAAAGTGTAACTGATCTGTAATAACAATCATAAAATATTCTTAACTACAAAACCATTCACATAATTTTATCATTAACAATACATGGAAGAGTATTTAATACTTATTAATAAACAGTAAAATGTATTTTACTATGTCGTCTATAAACTCTCAACTTTGATTGAAATAGAATTTACTATGTCCCTAATTAGTTGACCACAACTGTATACGTATGCGTAATCGTATTTATATTCAAACCCGAATTATTTCAGCAATAAATATTGTAATCAACTCGTTCAACGTAAAACCGACACGAGCAGTCCGTAAGCGCTACCAGTAAATTAACACCGCCGCCGCCGCCCGCCGTCGGGATATTGAATTGAATTGAATTACAATAAATTAGAAATCGTTAGAAAGAAAAGTACAATCAAACTCATTGCTTTCTTTTAGTTAGTTATCCGCTGTGTATTTAACTGAGTTAAATTATTATTATCTCAAGTCTGTTGAAGTAAGATGAATTGAATAATGAAATTAACGGAGGCAATGGGAAAACAGACCCAGCTACGTATCATGTAAAAAATATTCAGATTCATATAAATCAAATACGTACAATTATCGCCCTTAATACGTGTAGTTTAGTTTTAGTAAACCTACATGCGTAGCAGACAGCTAAGTAATTTTGATAAAATAGTAGTATCTCATAATGCTAATGAAATCCGTTTCAGTGGACGTAATCCTATGAACATTTACAAGCGCATCCCATTCGCGGACTTCATATTACGCTCAACAATCCTGTTTAGATTATTAAGTAAGATGTTGAGTATACTTTTAAGTCAAAATACCTAATAAATTATGTCATAAATGAAAGGACAGTCTTGGTTCCAGGCTATTAATCACAATTTGTCCAATACTTCATCGCTGACACCACAGAGAGTCTTTGTTACGATTTAATATAAATGAGGTATAAAATTTGGGCAACTTGATTGCCTTTTTTTTGTTTTATGTGAGGGAAATCCTCATGGATGTTATGCCGGACTTCTACCGACTAAAAAACCTCACGTGTCCTGCTAATAGTCTACGGTTGGGAGCCCGGGTAAGCCCTCGGAAGGATACCCCAGTACTTCCAATAGACCTACGGCTACCACTGCGGCTTCACCTAGGAGGGGCACCCTGGTTGCTACTTCCACTTTCCGCCTTTAACGGTGTTCTCATTGTCTTAAATTTAAATTGGTTTACATAAATATATTTAATTTTGTTTTAATACGGAAAGAGAACGAGTTTTCACACTCTAAGCGTCGGAGGCGGAGGTGAGAGCAGATAGAAGTTGGTCAGAGCATTATTAAAATACAAGACTGCACAAATACAAAAATTACACGACTGACATAGGGATAACTAGTAAACTCCTGCACCATTCCATCCGCTCCACGTTAAAGTACAGAGGCGGGCCAATCATCAATCTAATTTGATATTTAGAGAGGCCCACGTCCAGCAGTGGGTTGTAATAATACGAGTAGACAGAAAAATACATAGGTAATACCTACTCAAGTTTCAAGTTCGGTCAAACAATATTTTTATTCTTACCAAGTGAACACGGCGACGAGACAGTTTTCTTAAATTTACAATGATCTCCTCTCGTTAAATTGCTAGAGTTTATGTAATGTTACTATGGCTTGTATGATCAGTAACTCTAGCTTTATTACATTGTTTTCAACATGATTGATGCGGTAGTTAGGTGTCATTAGATCGACACGATCGTTTTCAACGTCGCTTGAGGACGTTTTCTCGTAATCCCGGTGATTTGTAACGGGCTAGCAGAATCCAATATTTCAAACATAAGTTAGACGGTTATCCTATCCATTTGTTAGTATTCAATCAAACCAATTAGGGATTACAGAGACATAATTATTACCCACCAGCTGACCTGACAGACGTTGTCCTGCCATAACTATGAAAATGGAAATCGGTATCCCGAGTTATGAGTTTCCGGTCCTATATTCCCGTTCCTGATTTCGTGATCCCTAGTTACAGTTTACAGTTACTGTAATTGTAAATTTTCTAATTGTCCACGATTCTTTCCTAATTTTTTCTTCCATAAGAACCTTCTCCTGACAATACCTAACACAAAAAAAGTGTGTGCGTGTAACCTTTACGCGCGATTGAAATAAAACTTCTTTGCCATTGATGGCATCAAATGTTGTATAATATCATGCAAATAAATTGCAATGCCTAATTCGCTATTTTAATGACCACAGTTTTATGTTGTTAACAAATAATAAAAATTGTTTTTTTACCTATTTTTATTTTCTAGTTTTTAGTTTTTATTTCGCATTCTGTTTAATTCATTTAGTGCTTCATTATTGCAAGGTTTCTTGCCCGTTAGTTTATTGCAGTCCAACTTCTCTATACGTAGTCCCTGCAAAGATCTTACTCTACTAAGAGCCACGTAGGCTTGACCTTCTTCAAACAGTTTCGCACCTAAGTATACGACTGCGTGATCCACAGTGCTGCCCTGCATTTTATGTATTGTAGAAGCCCATGATAGTATTAAGGCTATTGAGCGGTATCCCTCCGCGGAGATAGTGATTTTGGGGGACTTTAATGGTCACCATATTGACTGGTTGGGTTCCGTGCACACTAACTTTGCGGGGAAAGCTGCTCACGACTTTGCCCTGACCTACGGTTTCTCCCAACTGGTAAAATCTCATACGAGAATACCAGATAGGGAGAACGAGCAGAGTGCATTGCTGGACCTTCTGCTGACTACGCGGCCTGACGGATACACCACATCAGTGGATGCGCCACTTGGATCATCGGACCACTGCCTCATTCGGTCGCGAGTGCCTCTCGCAAGGCCAGAACCACCTCGGCCCAAGGAGTGGCGACATGTGTGGCACTACAAGTCAGCAGACTGGGATGGACTTCGAGAGTTCTTTGCGTCGTACCCGTGGAGGCGGCTTTGCTTCACTTCAGATGATTTGAACTCCTGCGCTGCAGCAGTAGCTGAGGGGATCTTGGCGGGCATGGAATGTTATATTCCTAACCGCTGGATCCCGGCAGGAGCTAGGAAACGACCGTGGTTTAATCGGCTTTGTAGAGAAGCTAGGATGTTGAAAGAAACTGCCTACAGAGCTTGGACCACGGCTCGCGCTAACTCAGATCCAAGCATCTCTGAAGTGAAACGCAAACTGAATGCCGCCTCAAGGGCCAGTAAAAGAGCGGTTGCCAGGGCAAAGTTTGATTTCGTCGGCAGAATTGGTCAGCGACTAGCCGGCTACCCTTCTGGAAGTCGTGAATTCTGGTCGCTCGCCAAAGCTGCCGAGGGAAACTTTTGTCGGTCGGGATTACCACCTCTACATAGACTGGATGGTAGTCTGGCCCAGAGTGCCAAGGAGAAGGCCGACAGTATAGGGATACTTGGTGTTGACATCTCCAGTGATGTGCAGTTCCGCAGTCACTTGGAGGGCAAGGCCAAGCTGGCGTCCAGGAAGCTCGGAGTGCTCAGAAGGGCGCGGCGGTACTTTACTGCGGCGCAAGCACTGCTTCTCTATAAGTCGCAAGTGCGTCCGCATATGGAGTACTGCTGTCACCTCTGGGCGGGGGCACCCGAATATCAGCTTCGTCCATTTGACTCGGTGCAAAGGCGAGCTATGAGAGTTGTCAACGATCCCATACTTGCAGGTGGTGTGGAACCTCTTAGTGACAGGAGAGACTTTGCTTCTCTATGTGTGTTCTACCGCCTGTACAACGGTTTGTGCTCTGAAGAATTGTTTGATATGATGCCTACGGCTACATTCTATCATCGCACCGCTCGCCATAGACAGGGTGTTCATCCTCACACGTTGCGTCCTGAGCGCTCGAGCACGGTGAGATCTAATAGAGGCTTTCTTCCGCGTACGCTTAGGTTGTGGAATGATCTCCCTGCTTCGGTTTTCCCGGACGCCTACAATATGGGGTTCTTCAAAAGGGGACTTAGAAGGTTTTTAAAGAGTCGGCAGCGCGCTTGTGGCGCCTCTGGTGTTGCAAACGTCCATAGGCTGCGGTGACCACTGGTACATCTGGGGGGGCCGTATGCTTGTCTGCCACTCTAGTGGTATAAAAAAAAAAAAAAAGAAAAAAAAATAAAGGCAACATTCTTCTTTCAGCCGTCCCGTAATTGTACTTAGCTGGAAACTGTATAGCTTAAATTTTATTTTAATTTATTTTATTTAAATTGTATTCTACTTGTTGAGATCTTTCATTTGATACCCATGTTGATGGGATTGATAAAACCTAAGTTATCCGCCATTTTTTAGAGGCCGCCATCTTGGATTTCAATTTTTTATAGTATATTGTATTCTGATTGTTGAGACCTTTCATTTGATACCCATATTGATAAAACCTACGTTAGCCGCCATTTTGTAGCGGCCGCCATCTTGGATTTCAATTTTTTATAGTATATTGTATTCTGCTTGTTGAGCCCTTTCATTTGATACCCATATTGATGTGATTAATAATAAATAAATTATCCGCCATTTTGTAGCGGCGGCCATCTTGAATTTATAAAGATAATGAATAAACATAATTGTATTGTCATCAAAATCCAAAGTGTATACAAAATTTCAGATTAATCGGTTGACAGGAAGAGGGTGAAATTTGAATTACTAAATTTGACCCAAGAATAAATAATAAATAAAACAAACGGGGTGAGCTAAATAAAACCGTTTAAAAAACGAATGCCATCTAGATTTCCATCACAACCAACTACATCTCGCCCAAAAATGCACCCCCAATAAGACATTATCCGTCACAGCGGACATTGTTTAAGATGTGTATAATTGGCAATGGTCGCTGTTACGGTCAAAGCACCTTGGATACAAAAAACACTACGAAAATAATAATAAGCATGACCAAGAAAGAAGTTAAGATTTCAGTGTATCTAGAATCCTACAACAAACGAAATATTTACAAATACTTTCAGAAAAACAAAAGGCTAATAAAAAAAGATAAATTTCAACAGCAGGCAGTCACAACCTGCGACTGTCCATCTCAACACGGCAATACGGCAATTGCAAATGTCAATAGGCTCGGTGACAACTAGTCCTTCTGATGGGCCGTATGCTTGTCTGCCGCATTAGTGGTATAAAAAAGGTGCTTAAAATAAATTGAAACATCCCAACATTCAATTGTAATCAGGAATATCTCTGCAGTATCATTTATTAAAGTTATTACAAATTTTCATAACTTATATAAGTTAAATGCTTTAATTCAAAGAAATCCAGATAACTTTTCTGAAAGACTTACTCCAAGGATGCTAAAAGTTTGGTTCGTTTAATACCTTACCTACTCAGGGGTTCAACCAACATTCCTACTGGGGGTGTCACCATAATGAATCCTTTTGCGGCTGTTAGATACTTTCATTACCTTGCGGTGGCGGATTTTGCAATGTGTCGAGAATAAATGTGAAATTTATTCATGAGGAGTCACTGAGCCATCGGGTACAGCAAAGTTTAGGTAATCTGTCGTTCGGTGACGTGCGTCACCGGTATCGTGCGGACCCGTGGTGAAAATTTGAAATACGTGATAGTCAGATTTCATATGGTGTGTTGATATTTTTTATTTCTGTCTCACACAATGCCTTCCAGACCAAACTAAGGTTGATGCAATATTATGCTATGGAACCTAGACAACCTTGTAAACATATTTATATGACTAGCTGACCCGCGCAACTTCGTTTACGCCACGTAAAGTGTATAAAAACATTAATTATTTCAACAAACTCATGGGATCTATTGAAACTGCCCTGTTTGCTTAATCATAAAAGAGCTTAAAAATTAAGTCCATTCTAAAACAATCCTCTTTTATGACAAAGGCAACACGCCAGTTTAGATTTACCTTTACATTCAAAGGAATCCTTGAATTCTAGGTTTTGCGAAAGTTGAGATGTCTCTAATTCCTGAACTGAAAATCCTCAACATTGAACCTTGTTTTAAACAATCCTTAACGTACTCCCTTTCCACCACTAAAAGAATATTTGAAATCGGACCACGCGTTGAAAAATTACAACTAAATTGTCAATCATTCAAATTGGTTCAGTAGTTTCGGCGTGACACTTATTCGGGATACAGATAGACAGACAGACATGAAAAGATAAAATTACATTTTCGGCTTCAGTATCGATTATAGAACGCCCTACAATTAAAATTTTCAAAATATCTTCCATGTACAGACTCTCGACCCTCTACAGTTTTATTACATGAAATATAAGATTTTCAAATACATAGAAAACGCTAAACCACTGAAACCAATTTGGAGTCCGATAGACTTTTTGCTCTTGGCATTGTTAGATCTTATTACCCATAAGTTACGGTAGTGAGAGTGCAAGTGGGAGTAGTCCCATATAAATAAATTGTATCAATTTAAGCTATGACCAAACCAAAGGTTAGTATTTGTACGACCACTAAATGAAAGCACACGAAAGGAGGCTTTGTGGTCGTATAACAAACATTATTATACTTGAGAAGGTAATTTAATGACACGGGTTTATGGTTGTAATTATGTTGGGTTGCTGGACTTACTGTTCGTAACAGAATATAGCTATAGCTCGCAGGTACCCTCTCAATGTTTGTACCACACCCTTACATCTTTTTTAAAAGATAAGTGTTAAAGATTCAGATTCAGTGGTTTTGTTGTCTTACTAAGGCGATAGGACTTGAACTCGTATAAAGTTGACAGGTCTCGTGGTCCAGTGGTTAGTGCGCCTGACCATAAATTCAGGTCATGGGTTTGATTCCCACCCAGGAAAAATCTCTTTGTGTGATGAGCACAGTGATGTTGTTCTTTGTATGCATTTAAAAATTTATAAGTATATTTATCAGTCGTCTAGTTCCCATAGCACATGCTTAATGTCCATAAATATTAATAATAATAATCTTTAATAAATAAGTGCAAAATTATTCTGTAGGTAATTCAGTAATAATATTTTGTTTTATTTTCTTTGTAAATTGATAACCAAACCGAGGAACATACATAATTATTATAGTCACGTCTTTAACCCCGAAGGTGTAGGTAGGCAGAGGTATGCCTCTGCCTACACCTTTGGGGTATACGCCCACATTTCAACCAATAGTAGCTAGCTAATAGATAGCCTTCAACTTGGCTTAACGATTGTCACTTTACTGACAACCATTTCGAGCTTTCCTTATCTACGCAACGGATCTTTTTGCGAAAGTGTTCCATTAGTCGCCTCTTACGACACCCTCTGGATTAATTGGGGTGGCGACATTTTGTACTCTTACCCGTAGCAACACGGGACCCCGTCGTCACACGGGATACAAACAAAAATAATAATAAATATATATTTAACCTACTACTGTTGACTATAGTTTTCATTCGTAACTACGAGTATAAACCTTTTCAAAGTATAAATTGTTGACAGTACAAATTGATAACAGACTTAAAATTTTAGTGGCATTTTCCAGCTACTCGAATGTTTAAAATATAAACTGCAGCTGCAAACTAAGTTAAAGCTTTTAACAGCGCCATTTTACTACGTGTTATGAAATCGGAGAACTGGCACAATACAATATTTTCAGATCCAATAATTAAAAGTTTCGCCATCGAAAAACTTTGTTGACAAAACTTTGCACTTGCAGTGGTGTTTGTGTGTTATTACACACAGGCACCAAAGTTTTCCTGCAGAAAATTTTAAATATAGGTACTGCATTATTTACAGTTTCAATTATTCCTTTAACCTACACTATTCAAAGGAACTCTTGAAGTCTTTTTAGCAAAGGCTAAAATGTTTCTTATTTTTAAACAACAAAACCATTGAAATTTGTGTGACACAATCCCTAAAGTACTTCTTTTTAATGCCAAAACATAATTGAAATCGAACCACGCGTTGAGAAAAGGACAAGTGAAAAAACCACTTAGCTTTCATTCAATCTCCCAATCAAGGATCAAAAGTATTCTGAAGCCTTCCTTGGATTATAAGCTTAGATTACGCCAAGTATCATTGTAATGAATTCAGTCGTTTAGGCGTGATACTTATTGTGGATACAAACAGAAAAAAATCTTTTAAATTACATTTTGGCTTAAGTATCGATTATAGAATGCCCTGCAGCCAAATGTTCAAAATATCCTCTATGTGTAGATTTTCGACCCTTTGCAGTTTTAATCTAAGTAGAGATCAAAGATTTTAAAAGCCCAATGAGAATTGAATGTTCATAACTTTACAATGAACTAAATGAAAGTAACACTGTTAAGTTCTTTTTAAAAATATTTTCATTCACTATCTTCTTTTCACGCATCGTGGCACACTGCATTGCACGCCACTAGTGTTCATCGGTTATAAGTTATACTTTACACTACAAGTTGGGGGAGATAATTAATTAATTGTAAATTTACGAGTTGCAAGCGCAGGATACAAAACAGTCTTGTGTGCAAGATTGTTTGTGTAGTGTTGTATCATTCATTTTAATCCTACGAGGAATTTGTGAAATTAAAAATGACACACGGACGATGGCCTGGCCGGCCTCTAATTTCAATAATTCTTACTACTATGAAACGTGTTAGTTTCCAAAATTTAGTATAATAAACACATCAGTTAAATTCAAAATGTATCACATGTTTAACGGCTCGTGTACATTTTCCGTATTAAATTTTAATTTATCAGATACCGATAGTAGCACCATTTAAAACGAGATGGATATTAAATTTATGCACGCTCAATGTTCATGCTTTTGACCGTGTTTTTCCTTCAAAACTAGACTGAAAAGAAATGTACTCTAAAAGCAGTTTAATTCAGAAGCGCTTTTTACTTCCACAAATTGTTTATTATACAGATTGTGCTTGCGACTTGAATTACACTGAGTTTTGGGCAGAGAGCCAATCCTAGCTACTGCCTTAATTCCTCCAAACACGATAATCAAATATATTGATTTTGACGTATATGTTATGTTAGGTTTTGGAGTAATTGTAGGACTTTTGGTCTTTGGAATAGGTTTGTTCCGTTTGTACAGTTCGTAGAGATCAGGGATAAGACCCTGCTTCAAGAGGCAAGGCGAAACATTCGGCCATTCCACGTGAGTAATATTGCTCCGTAAGGTAAATATCCACCTTTAGCCTTTTGCAGCTTGAAGATGAATAATAAGCACCCTTGATTGGTATGGAATAGGTTACCCTATAATTTTATTATTAATAGATAAACAGAAAAGATTTGATTGTTTGTTTGTATGCATTGTATAGCCCACATAACCTTTTTAGGGTTTTGTAGCCATATGGCAAAAACGAAACCCTTATAGATTCGTCATGTCTGTCTGTCTGTCCGTCTGTCTGTCCGTCCGTGTGTCACAGCCACTTTTCTCCGAAACTATAAGGCCTATGCTATTAAAACTTGGTAACTAGATGTATTCTGTGAACCGCATTAAGATTCTTATATAAAACTAGAAAAAAAGCAGTAAATTTTGAGGGTCCCCATACTCAGAGCTGAAACTCAAAATTTTTTTTTCATCAAACCCCTACGTGTGGGGTATCTATAGATAGGTCTTCAAAAATGCTATTGAGGTTTCTAACATCTTTTTTTTTCTAAAGTGAATAGTTTGCGCAAGAGACACTTCCGAATTGGAAAAATGCACTTCCAAAGTGGAAAAATGTGTGTGTGTGTCCCTCTAACTTCTAAACTAAGAGAATGATAAATCTAAAAAGAATATATGATGAACATTGCCATAAAAACTACCAAAGAAAATTGGTTTGAACGAGATAGAGCTGGTAGTTTTTTTTAATACGTCGTAAACCGCAATTTTCGGTTAGAAAAATCACTACCACTGCGAACGTGTTAAAATATCAATCAAAGATACAACGAACGACAAGAACTTTGATATTATGTTACTTGCTGCTACGAAACCCTTCATTGGCGAGTCCAACTCGCACTTGGCCGGTTTTTTCTCTGTTGGGTTACAGCTATACTATTCCAGGGCGACATAAGCTACATTATATTCTCTTATTCCTACGGGAACAGAAACTACGTGGGTGAAACCGGGTGACATTGATTAGCAGCTAATAAGTTGCTCAGAGTTCTGTAAACAATCACTGTGTTAAAGCATCTTAAGATACGATAGGTCCCGAGACAAGTAAACGTTTATATTTACGAGCGCTTTGCTTGCTTTGGCCTTACCTATTTCATGGAGTATTATGAAATGTGTCGTGAAAAGTGACAGACTGATACATAAGTCAGTGACACAGCCAGTACAGTGCTGGGGTGATTGACGAAGGTTCGTTGTTACATAACGCTCTCTCGCCTGCAATTGATGTCGATGTCACTGGGTATTTGTATGAATTTTATATTGTTATGATTTTGGCTACCTTCAAATGTCAAAATTTATACGTTTAGAAATAAGAACAACAACGGTCGGTGGAGTGTCTGTGCGTTTTATAACCCTAACAAATATTCCGTCTGAGATATGTATTTCGAAGGTTTGCTTACTGTTTCAATAAATCAATCTTTCTATCAAGGTCCTCTGCTAGACGTAAGCTTCGCCCACTTTTCCCGAGGTGTAGTTAATCGTGGAACAGTTAGGTGAACTACGGATCAGATAAGATATTTCTAAGGGTGACTTGATCCACTTTACTGAATTCGTTGAAATTTTCAGGCGCCCATAAAGCTTTGGCTTAACGTGCTTGCCGAAGTTAAGAAACGTTCGCTAGCGGATATGTCACGAAGGAGTCACCCATTCCAAGACCAGGAACAGCGAAAGTTTCTTACAGCAGTGATGGTTTACATAACACTCAGAAAGAATCTAAAGAACAAAAATGCTATGTGTTGATCATTGACATACTTTTTTGACACAATATTCAATTAATTAGGAACTTGACCGGCTTCCTCCGCCTCATGACATCCTTAATGGTTATTATGATACTTACTCATTATTTAATATCGTCCACCAAGTGCCACCATTAAGAGTCAAGAGATTTATAAATAAACATATTATGTCGATTAATTATAATAATATCGAAATAATTTAATGTAAAACGTTTTCCAAGTGTTGCAGAAATACAGTTATCCTATCAAATTATAAAATATCCTTTAAAACAAGTGCAATAAATTTAATGGTTCACACGTTAAGCTGCTAAGGGTTGTTGACTTTTAGCGAAGAGGATGCGGGGTCACTGCAAACACTGACCAAAGACTGCGAAATATTTTTATTTACCGTTGTACTATATCTATTTAATCACCATCGCTTTTAGCAAATATATTATGCAACAAGTTTATATCCTTCTTCCTTCTGATAATATTAATATAAATAGAAGGATGTAGAATAGAACATGTTTCTGTGTCGATATGTGTATGTATATTACTCTTTCTTGCTCTAACTACTGAACGGGTCCGACTGAAATTTGTTACAATGTTAGATCTAATATTTAAAATTCTCGTGTCACAGTATTCGTTGCCGTACTCCTCCGAAACAGCTTGACCGATTCTCATGAAATTTTGTGAGCACATTGAGGTGGTCTGAGAATCGGCCAACATCTATTTTTCATACCCCTAAGTGACCGGGAACAACATTCCACGCGGGCGGAGCCGCGGGCAGCAGCTAGTTATATATAAAATAAAGGCACCTTTTATCTGCAGTCGCGAGTACCGTTTAGTAAATATAAAATTTTACATAAACGATCAATTATTTTTACCCAAATACAAAACGCTGACCTATGTCCTTCAACAGGACCATAGATTAGATATAAGTTGCTATTAGCCCTTATGTTCAACGTAAATTTCCTGAACAACTCATCGGAGATGTAAATAAAGATGAAAATAGATCTCTCGATCCTATCTTTTATATTTTGTACAGAGCCGCGGACGAGACGTAACAGTAAATATTACTTCCCTGGAGTACTATAGTTTTCAGATAGAATCTTCGTAAAGGACAATGGTGCGTTACAGTTTACCACTTCAGAAAGCTCACTGCCTTTATGGCAGGGCTTCATAACACGAAATCTTGACAATGTTATCTGCCAAAATAATATGGCTTTCAAGCGAGAAACAAAACTGATTAAGGTTTTTTTAAACAATTATGATGTGTTTGAAAATAGCTTTATCGCTCAAACGATTTATTTGTTAACTATCCCAATGGCAATTTGCATCGCTAAATTGAATTTTAACTCGGCTTAATTCACGTTGAAATCTCATTTAAATTGTAGAAATTCGTCATAATTGTGTAATAACTATACAATTATGACGAATTTCCAAACAACTGTTTATATCGTATTTCATGACCTTAATGGTGGAGTTGCCAAAAATCCTTTCTTATTACTGACCTATTTAATTAAATGTAGGTTTGAAATGACGTCATTGCACATTTTTTTTAACTAAAATTTATTATTATTAACACTATAAATATATTTTTCGCTTCAGTTAGTGAGGATGAGTAGAAACTCTCGAAGCTCTGTTTATGTAGCGTAGAAACGCTTGTAGCTGAGATTGTGTGCCGTAGAAGAGTTTGTAGCGTAGATAGGGTGCCGTAGAAGAGTTTGTAGCGCAGATTAGGTAGTGCGATTGCGTGCCGTAGAAAAGCTCATAGTTCTATTAAAGTACCAGCGAAGCAGCGTATGTAGCACCGCTTGCCTAGTGTTTGGTAAGCCATTTGATTGTCTTCTTTATTGCCCTAAGGCTTTTAGTAATAAAATAAAAATATTAAACATTTACTCAATTATTATTTTTCGTTATGAATTTATATAATACATGTTTATCTTCATTTACTTTTCATTCTGTATCAAGTATGCCTATTATAATATCTCGTCTAAAACATCAACTTCGATTCAAGAAATAATTTAGTATTAGATATGTGTTTGTTGAATCGGTTCAATAATACCAATCTACTCTTTTAGGAACAGCCGTGTTTCGATCATGGTGTTGTATTCATTAGGCTGTTGTACAAAATGGTATTAATTATGCAGTATAAAAAATCCCCCAATCATTCTTGAGTTTCATCAAACAGCAGTTTGATTTGAAAACAACATCATTTAATTACTGGTATCACTTTAACGAATATGGCAAACTGTAATGATCGTTCCCCAAAATAAACAGATATTTACTGATGAACAGTATGTGGATAATATACAGTGAGCATGGTAGTGTGACGTCATCAGCGAGTCGCCCGCGGCCTGGCCGTTCATTACTAGAACAATAGAGCAGAGATAGTGTCGTCAATGTGCTGCTGCGTGCATTGTGATACATTGCGCTGAGTACGCGGTATATTACGTGTTGCAGGAGTAGTTGTTGAGATCTCGAGTTTTAACCGACTGATCTATAGTTCGAAGATTATAATATAATCTTCGTTCTATAGATCAGTCGGTATGATGTTGGTGATATTAATATTATTAATATCATAAACCAACATAATTAAAAATCGCCAGCAAGGTACAGTCAGACCCTACAGCCAGCAACAACCTGAAAAAGGCAGATTTAATTGATTGATTGAGCTTTATAGACCCCTATTTCAAAACAATCTCTTTGTTGCAGACATTACTCGGTAAATTGCATTTTGAATCGCATTTTTCATAATGATGCTAAATGAAACACTAAATTATTTAAATATCTCGTTTAAATAATTTCTGCAGTTAACGTGAGCTGGAAGCTATAAACCATCCCATTATTTAAATATGCTCCAATTCTGTTATTCGTGACATTTAAATCATATTGGTTAAAATAATATTTAATGGGTGTAATAATCTTTTATAAGCTACAAAAATTAATAAATATTCACGGACATTTTCACATAACGCTATTTGATCCCAAAGTAAGCTAAGAATAACCTGCTTGTTTTATAGGTATCAGACAAAGGATATTAATACTAAAATACTTTTAAATACATACTTATAATTCATCGATACACTCAGACTCTAGAGACTAACATTTATGGATCGCACAAATTTTGTCTCCGGTGGGAATCGAACCCGCGTTCAACGAGGCAGTCAATAAATAAAAAAAATTGGCACATTCTCACAAAACGTTGTTTAGACAAATAAGCCAATGTAAGCTTGTGCTAAAGGGTGATATTTCTAATTTTCACATGAAAAAATGATATATTCATTAGAAATATATTCACCAAATACATATAAATTCATAAACATACTCTAATTTTACACCACAAACATGGGCGGATAAAACCGATATTGGTTACGATCTGGGATTTGAACTCGAGACCTCAGCATAGTAATCGCAAACACTTACCACTGCACCACCTTAACAGTAGTTTAAAAAATATAATCTTCATGATCAATGTATAACTTAGCACATATCATAAAATTATATGTAAGTATGCTATTATTGTGTAGGTGTTTTATTTTATTCTATTATTTTGTTACTTACATGTTGCTGATCGTTTATTTAGCACAATGCAAACCTTAGCGGTTTAAAGTGTTTAATGTGAATGGAATTTTATGGTAATATATAAAAAAAATAACCCTAAATTAGACCCTCTTTTATATCGTATCGCAAACAAATATATCACATAAATTAAAATCTCTTTTCAAGCACATTATTCATCAACAAATTATTAGGTTTATTTCTGTTTCAGAAATACCACCTGTTTACAAACAGAAAGGGATAGAAAATGAAACTTTATCGATGGTTATTAACAAAATTAATAACCCAATAAGCTCTTCCTTGACAACTGTAAGTCGCTCCAGATTCTCATTAATATTAGAATTATACAATGTCGCCAGCTTTTACTTCTCAATCCTTTCATTCCTAGTTAATGATACTATTTATAGCCTTTAAATTGAGTTTATTATGAGACTTTGCAGGCTTGAGCTATACTGTAATATTGGTGACCCGGTGTTTTATTGCATTACCTTGTTGAACTGAAACTGTGGTAAAGTAATGTATTAATAATGCATTCATGCTAGATTTAAAGATTCCTACTCTAATAAATCACTCCGTCTTATTTGACGTTACGACTTTACGACCTACGACTATTAAAAGTAATTGAAAATAGGATAAAATAGTTCAAAAACGCCCCCGCCTTCAAAATTTAAAAACCCCCGACATGAAAAATTCCTCCAAAAAGTTATAATAGCGTTGTGTCGTGTCGGGGGACCTGGGATCGTTCCATTAAGATGTGGGAGTGCTTTACCATTTAGAGGTCCCCCGACACAACAACGCTATTATAACTTTTTGGAGGAATTTTTCATGTCGGGGTTTTTAAATTTTGAAGGCTTGGGCGTTTTTAAATTATTTTATCCTATTTTCAATAACTTTTAACAGTCATGAATATTTTCAAAATTTTTATTTTGATTTGTTTAAATAAGAAATTGCATGTTACTCGTACAAAAATATACGCAAATTAAAATGTTACACCACAACCATGTAAAGCCAAATACTACTGACGAATCGGCTGATTGTTATACACCGGAGATTGTTATATCCTCTGGAGGAAATAAGCGTGATAGTACATTTGGTACGAACTATATTACAACACAGATAGTCATTAATCTTAAAAGCACACGTATAGTGAGAACATTTCACAAATCAACTTGAAACGTGATCTCTAAATATATATGTATTCTCATGTGAGAGACTCCTTGAATAGCGCGCTCTCGACAGCAACTAGTGATATATATACGTCTATTATAGTCACAACTTATTAGGAGTAACACCACAGTTCACTATTCGTCCTCTTACCGAAGTGTGAACGTGCATAGTCATAATTTTTGAGTTTTCCAAATTCCGCCTTTCCTAATTGCTTCCAATCTTGCTTCGAAACCTTGTCCACTTTCCTTTTTATATATTACTGTTCCAATTTTCTGGCTAGCCCTTGTGTATTTAAGGAGCAGACGTTTTGCACTTAGGTAATATCTTTTTCATTCCTTCTATTCGAAAAGTATCACTTTGCACCACGATAACGGGGTGCAAAATAGCTCTTTTCTGTTAAGAGCTTTTTAGCGGGCGACAAAGTGATTTGAATTTGGAACTTGAAAATTTCTTAGAAATCGAACGCAAATTGTATGAATTACTGGCTGGTAAGTGTTGGCTGCACAGCGCGGTGTCCTGAGCTAACTAAAAAAAAATAAAGAGCGCCATTTATCTGTTCGTGTTCGTCATAAATAAGGTTTTTGTAATCAATAAACATATTTTATTGTATTCTGCAAATATAATAAGTTCTACGTCTAGTTATGAATGTGACAAAGTGACAATCACTACTGGAACTATAAATAAAGAAGGTAACTACGTCGTACAAAACTTAATTTTTCTCATAGAATGGGAATGAAAAGTAGAGTATATTACTCGAGGGCAAATTATTTTTTCCTCGGGCGGTGTACTTTGAATCCCTCACTGCGCTCAGGATTCTACGTTAGAATCCCTCGCTATGCTCGGGATTCTATTCTAGAATCCTTCGCTTAGCTCGTGATTCAAAGTAGCGCCCTCGCCGTAAAAATACTATTTTGCCCCCTTGTTATACAATCTACTATTTCATTTCTCATACTCGGAAAATTGTGTTTTCTTGATCTGACTATTGGGTGGAAAATGCTGTTTCCCTCCCTAGGGAGGGAAAAACTCATACAAATTACTTCCCACCCAAGGGCCGGAATGAACTTTAAAAATAGAACTGCTGACAGGTTAGCTGTGATAGTGAAGAGATATGTGTAAAAAAAAAATTAAATAAAAAAAAAATGCTGCGGCCATGCGACTTTCCAAACAGCCAGTGTGAACTTAGCAAAAATTTCTTTCGACCCCATACACGTACAATAATATTGATCAATATAGCAATAAATTCACCGTGTATGGGTAATATTGAGGTTTGAACAGACTATATTCGGATGGAAATAAATATTGTGGCAATATTATTGAGTCAATAATATTGTACGTGTATGGGGCCGGTAATCTCTGCAACAATTACGCGGTGAGTTCCATATTTAAAATTTAAAAAGTCGACATAATGTACTACCCGTTCGCTCTAACTTTGCCGCTGGCGTAGAGGCGTATACACGAATTGTTAATAAGACGAAGTATATTAACAGTAGCTAATGTCACTTCGTCATAGAAAATACGCAACATTATAAGAAAAAGTGACATTAGTTGCAGTCAATTTACTTCGTCTAATCAAAAATTCGACTTTAGTATGGAGCCGAACGGCAAAGTTAGAGCGAACGAGCATTACATAGTTGTTATTTATCTGTAACAGAATTCAAAACAATTGGTAATAATCTTTTATGGTAAGGTTTGAATCTTATTACATATCAGTTTTATTTTCCTCGTATTTGAAATGAAAAGTAGAGTGTTTAACTCGGGTAAAAGAATCAATTCCGACTCGGACTATAGCCGCCCTCGCTGCGCTCGGGCGTCTAAATACCTCGGGAATTGATTCTTTCCACCCTCGGTTAACAATCTACTATTTGACTCCCTGTATCAAAAAAACTTTCCAATCTAGCTTCCAGCTAGATATTTTTATTATTCTTGATAATCACTTACACAAAGCTTCACATTAAGTTATGTTTACAAATACTCACGAGTTGGTAAAGGTATTAAGTATAATGAATACAGTTTGCTACAACAATAACACTCAACTCAATTTAGCGAACTGTTCCGTGCTAATGAACTAATTAAATTAACTCCCTGACGTATGTTGTAATGTTAACTTAAATATTGTTCTAGTCAAGTATACCAGTTTGACTCTGCCGTCGTCATTACGGTGACGACAGAAGGCAAGGCGAAGGGCGTGGGGTACGCCGAGGTACTGAGGCAGGCGAAAGCCTCAGTAGACCTCAAGGCCCTCGAGATTGAGGGGGGGCTCCGGTGCAAGGTGACGCGCACCGGAGCGCGCCTCCTCGAGGTCTCCGGCGCCACCAGCGGCCCCAAAGCGGATGCCTTAGCGGCAAAGCTGCGGGAGTCGCTGGACAAGGGTGACGTCCGCGTCACCAGACCCAACAAATGCGCGAGTCTGCGCATTTCGGGTCTGGATGACGCGGCCACGACGGAGGAGATAATCTCCGCCGTCGTGGAGGCGAGTGGCTGCCCCCGTGATCAGGTGAGGTCAGGCGAAATCCGCTTTGGCCCCACTGGTCACGGGTCGGCGGTCGTGAGCTGTCCCGTCGCGGCGGCCCAGAAAGTGGCGGACGGACGGAGCCTCCTTATTGGAGGCTTCCTGAGGGCGCAGGCGCATCTCCTGCAGCCCCGCGAAGACAGGTGCTATAGGTGCCTGGTCGTGGGGCATGTGGGAGTGCAGTGTACGGCGGAAGTCACCGTGGGCGATCGGTGCTTCCGCTGTAGTCAGCCCGGTCACACGGCCCTTGCCTGTGACGCTCCGCCACGCTGTTTTAAATGCGTGGCGGAGGGCAAGGAGGCAAACCACCGGGCGGGCAGTAAGACCTGCGCTGCCTCAAGGCCGAAGCCCCGTCCGTCCGCACGGAGGGGTGAGGGTGTGGGTGCACGTTCGCGGCAGGGTGCGGATATGGACGTCCATTAATGGACACCCATATCCGCATCCTGCAGGTGAATCTGAACCACTGCACTGGTGCTCAGGACCTTCTGTACCAGAGCATCAGGCAGTGGTCCATTAATATTGTTGTCGTCGCCGAGCCGTACTGGGTTCACCCGGGAAGCCCGGTGGATCTGGACGGCATGGCGACCATCTTTGGGGGGACCGGCGCGGACGACTCGCGCCTAGCGCTTATTGCTAGGGGCCCGGGTTGCGTCGCGGCGGAATATGAGGGTGTGGCTGTCGTGGCCGTTTACATCTCGCCGAGCCTCGACCAGCATCAGTTTGAGCTATGGCTCCCTGAGCTGGACGTCGTTCTCGCTGCATGCCGGACTCGCCCTGTCCTGGTCCTGGGAGACTTCAATGCCTGGTCGCAGGCTTGGGGCTCCTGGGAAACCAGAAGCAGGGGGAGGATACTGGAGGACTGGGTCACTACACGTGGCCTAGTCATCCTGAACCGGGGGAATGTCGCAACCTGGACGCGGCGGGGGCTCAGCTCGGTCATAGACGTTTCGTTTGCGACCCCTGAGCTCGCCCGCCGTGTCCAGGGATGGCGCGTGGTGGAGGAGGAGGAGACGTCGTCAGATCACCGATATATTCGGTTCGACGTCTCCCCTCCACCTAACCAGCCGCCAACAATCGCGAATCCCCCGGAACCGCGTTGGGCACTCCATCGCCTGGATCGGGAGGCTCTCCTGGAGGCGGCCATCGTGCAGGCCTGGATTCCGACAGCGGAAGGGCCTGCCGATGTTGATGCCGAAGTGGAGTGGTTCGGGAGAGCCATGTCGCACATCTGCGATGCGGCGATGCCCAGGGCTAGGCCCAGACCGGCGAGGAAGCAGGTGTACTGGTGGACGCCGGAAATCGCGCAGTTGCGCGCGGAGTGCGTTACCGCGCGCCGCCGGTACACCAGATTCCGCCGGAGGCGTCGCCGCCCAGACGATGCGGCAGCCCGAGAGACGGAGCTTTATGATGGGTACAAGGAAGCCAAGAGGGCCCTCCAGACGGCCATCAAGCGGTCCAAAAAGTTGGGCCGCGATGAGCTGATGGAGACTCTGGAGCGGAACCCGTGGGGGCGCCCATACCTTATGGTAAGGGGCAAATTACGCCCTAAGGCGCCCCCACTGACTCAGAGTCTCCAGCCGGAGCGGCTGGAGGAGGTCCTGGACTCCTTGTTCCCATCGAGAGCGGAGGAACACATTTCTCAGGCGCCCAACGCGGAAGGCAGCGAGAACGACGTGCCCGTAGTCACCGAGGGTGAGTTAGGGGCGGCTGTACTGCGGCTTAAATCCCGCAGAAACACCGCCCCTGGACCCGACGGCATTCCAGGCCGAGCGTGGGTCCTGGCTCTCGAAGAGCTTGGGCCTCGACTAATTGGGCTCTTTAGCGCATGCCTCGAGAAAGGCCAGTTTCCCAAGGTCTGGAAGACAGGGAAACTGGTCTTGATTCGAAAGGCGGGGCGGCCGGCAAATTCCCCATCAGGGTACCGGCCGATCGTGTTGCTCGACAAGGTGTGCAAGTTCTTTGAGCGCATTATTGCACAACGCCTCGTCGGGCACCTCACACGCGTGGGGCCTGATCTGGCGGATAGCCAGTTTGGCTTCCGTCAGGGACGCTCCACCGTGGACACGATCATGCGCATTAGAGGCCTGACGGAGGAAGCAGTCTCACAGGGTGAGGTGGCGGTGGCGGTGTCTCTCGACATCGCCAACGCGTTCAACACCTTGCCCTGGAGCTGCGTCAGGGAGGCGCTTATCTATCATGGAGTGCCTCCCTACCTCCGTCGAATTGTCGGGGCTTATCTCTCTGAGAGAGCCATAACTTACCCGAGCTGGCTAGGGCCGGGTCGGCGAGATGTGTCGTGCGGTGTTCCACAGGGATCGGTTTTAGGGCCTCTCCTGTGGAACATCGGTTACGACTGGGTGCTGCGTGGTCCGTTGCTCAGAGGGGTCGGCGTAACGTGTTACGCCGACGACACCCTCGTTACGGCGCGGGGAGCAACGCACCGTGCCGGAGCACTTAAAGCCACGGCAGGGGTTGCTCAGGTCGTGGGTCGGATTCGGCGGCTGGGTCTCGAGGTCGCCCTTCACAAATCCGAGGCTCTGTGCTTCCACGGACCTCGGATGGGGCCACCTGCGGGATCCAGCCTACAGGTAGGGGGCGTCAGCATCGGCATCGAGCCCTCGATGAAGTATCTGGGGCTCGTACTCGATGGCCGGCGGAACTTCGGACATCACTTCCGAAGTTTGGTCCCAAAACTGAGAGGAGCATCGGCCGCACTCGCGCGGTTGATGCCCAACATCAGGGGACCCAACGCTCCCTACAGGAGGCTGTACCTGGGGATCGTGCGAAGCATGGCTCTGTACGGGGCCCCCGTATGGGCGGTGACCCTGACGGCCAGCAATGAGGCTAGACTGCTGAGCCCGCAGAGAGTGATGGCCGTCAGGGTGATAAGAGGATACCGCACGATCTCCGGTGAGGCGGCATGTCTCCTAGCCGGGACCCCTCCATGGGACCTGGAAGCGAGAGCCCTTGCGTCACTGTTCAGATGGCGCAAGGAGGCGCTGGAGCGGGGCCAAAGGCCTGCGTCTCGAGAAATCGAGGCCCAGCGGACCCTGCTCCACCAGGAAACCGTGGAGACATGGAAGGTGCGACTTGAGCAACCAAAGGGGGGATTCGCCACAATCGCGGCCGTCAGACCGGTCATGGACGAGTGGCTGGAGAGAAGACATGGTGCTCTCTCCTACCGGTTGACACAGATGCTTGCCGGGCACGGTAGCTTCGGTAGGTATCTGTGGCGAAAACACCGGGAAACCACGGCCGAGTGTCAGCACTGCGAGGACCGCAGCGATGACACGGCGCTCCACACGCTGGTGGAGTGCACGGCGTGGGCACAACAGCGACAGGTCCTCGTAGTGGGTCTGGGCGTGGACACTCTCTCGCTTGAGGCCATGGTGCGAGCCATGCTCTCCAGCGGGAGTAAGTGGGACTGCGCCGCCTCTTTCTGCGAGCAGGTCATGCTCGCGAAGGAGGCGGCGGGCCGGGTGCGAGAGAGAACTCTCCCACCCGATTTCCGCAGTCGGCGCCCTGGGCGCCGCCGACGTGTCTTCGCCGAGGACTATCGGCCTCCATGACCGGGGGTCTGAGGACGGTGAGAGGGCCGCTCACCGTCCTTACAGAAGCAGGCCCATGACGGCAGCGTGACGTGAGCACTCACGCACGCCCCCCCTTAGAAGCGGGGTCACACCCGAAACCCCCCATAGACGCGGGATTGCACCCGAACCACCCCCTGGGCGAGGCCGCATTGGCTGCCGTAGGTCTGTTGGGAGTCACGGGACATCCTTCCTGAGGGCTTACCCGGGGCTCTCAACCATAGGCTGTTGGGCGTTACGTGAGGTTTTTTAGTCGGTAAGAGTCCGGCATAGCATCCTACGAGGATTTTCCCTTACGTTAAAAAAAAAAAAAAATACCAGTTTGACTGTTGAAATGGTACGAATTTCTATGTTTTTTTTTTGCAAAAACAGAGAATTCATTTAGTCTACTTATAGGCTTTGGACAACGACTAACCAAGATACAGTTTTAGCCATCAATGAAGACCAGGATCTACCATGAATCCTCTTCCTCCGAACATGCCCGAAAGAGGTAAAGGAATGGAACTGGAGATTCCTCGAATCCCGACCCGCAGCCAAATAAATTTCGTGTTCTATTAAAAGATGGGAAATCTTTTTTATAACATCGTAAGTAAGCATTGGAAGTATTTTTGTGATCCACAAATGCTTGTTTCTATGTTTGGGTGTTTTCATGACACACCTATACCTATATACATACATATATACATATGGTTATGAATAAGGCTACGTTCACATGGCGCACGATCGGGTAAATCGCGCACGAGAAAAACGTGCGCCGTGTAAACGTAGCCTAAATGTATCTTTAAGTTGTCTAGATAGTATAGCTTTTAGCTTAGTTTGGACGAGATGATGTTGTGTGAGAATGTCCAACGTTATTTATTTATTTATCCAGAAGAGTAAGAGCCGCTCTGGACAATTATAAATGATCATTTTGCCACAGCTGTGGAAAAATGATCAAAAATTTTTTTATTTAGAAAAAATAAAGTTTTTACAGCTGTAATAACTTTATTTTTTCTTTCTTTACTTTATTATTCGATAATATTATTATGTTGACATTCTTATTTCTGACATTATTATTATTGCTATAATGGTTTTATTTATTTTAAATTTATAAATTGTATTACAAGCAACGATTTTTTACAATGACTATTTTAACAATGTAACAATATGGACTGTGTGCTCTGAAATAAATGATAATTGAATAGAATTGAATTTATTACAAAAATCTGTCATTTCAGATTACGTGACAGAAAAAAATTGGAAAATTGCCTGCAACGCAAGTTTGTTCGCCACATCATTTAATAGACTTACAAATCAATAGCATGATTATTTTCCTTGCAACGAATTTTGATTTTACTTTCATGCGAGCTGACCCGCGCAATTACTTACGTTTACGTAACGTAACAACAAGAGAGATTATTCATCAGGTTTTAAGCATGGTATGAAACTGGTGTGTTTGCTTTAGTATAAAAGAGCTAACCTGTTTTCATTCTTTCCTGTATTTTCGATATCATGTTTCATATGTTAACAAACAAATAGAAATAATGTAAGTTTTATTTTTTAAAATGACCGGGTTCGATTCCCGAACAGTGCAAGAGTTTTATTCGAAATCTATGTATGCAGTTTTTTTTTTTCTCGAAAAATCGACGACAAGGTTTCTAAGAACAGATCTCTGTATTTATCTTATATTTACAGACTTGCCCATACTAACCGGTCCGATTCTTACGCCGTGTAATTAAGATGGTGCCCGAAACTGTGCCCGTTTAGAAATAGCTGATTGGGGTTTTTATACTTTTACAACCGCAGTATATTTTTGGCCCACAAAACTTTTTATCCTGAAACAGATAGAGAATGCCCAGTTTGCTCCATGGCCCAGACCACTGGATATTAAAAACTAATATAGCCATACTCTACACACCCATATCCAAATATACCATGCAAATGCCAACCCTTACTAACGTGTCGTATCTACAGAAAACGGCCGGTTAGTATTACCACAAAAGGGTTTAGTGTTGTGTAACTTCTAAATTTTGCAAAGGCTTTGGGACTATAGCGGCCTTTAGACGCATTACCAAATTACTCGTGGGGCTTAGACACTGTCAGTAAGCAATTATCGCTGTCCCTAAATACGAAATAGTTGTGGAGTTTAATAAATCAGTTAATAGTAAATGGTTTTCAGTTTCATGTATCAGGATTGTAGTTATTGTGAGATTTAGATCCTATAAATCTCTTTGCGTTCGAATTGCGTGATTGTGTGGTGTAAGTTACGACAACCAGGCGGGCAACACACAGTTCTGTATTGATGACTGATAACTCCAAAGAAAAGTTCGTAGAAGTTACGTCACCAAAAGAATTTAAAAAATCAAAATCACCATAAAATTTTAACAAAATAGATATTAAACGCGTATATTATAGTCGTGAAAGTATATGAAGGTGTTTGTATTCAATAACGTTTTTAATATTTGGTATAGAAATCGACCCCCATAACAAGTTCCTGTGGTTTTTAATATTTGGTATAGAAATCGACCCCCATAACAAGTTCCTGTGGAAAACGGATGCGGGTCGACATCGCTACTCAAATTAAGTTACGAGAATTACCAAGCTAAGTGATAATTTTAAGACCATTTTCACAACTTTTTGACAGATCACGGTGTTTTGTTAAAACGAAAACTTTACAGGAAATTCGTGAAGGTTACAGTAAGATAATATATGCTTTTTACAACACAATGACGTTAAAGCTATAGAATTTTTGTTTCAACACATTTCATAAAAAAATCCGGACAAGGACTCGTCCACTGAAGGTTCCGTACATCTGTCCGCCAGCCCTTTCGTCTATACAATCTATACATTTATTCGATTCAATTGTTCGAGGAACAAGAAATTCAGGAAAATCTAATCTCGAAGTTGCACGTAACATGAAACTCTGAAATCGAATCTCAGAGTTTTAATTACGTTTACCATTTTTAGGGTTCCGTAGCCAAATGGCAAAAAACGGAACCCTAATAGATTCGTCATGTCTCTCTGTGTGTCCGTCCGTTTGTCACAGCCATTTTTCTTTTTTCTTCGAAACTTTAAGCCTTATGCCATTAAAACTTGGATAGTAGATGTATTTTGTGAACCGCAGTATGATTTTACATAAAACTAGAAAAAAAAACAGTAAATGTTGGGGGTCCCCATACTCAGAATTGAAACTCAAAATTTTTTTTGGTCTTGTAAAATATAAAATCCTTTTTTTCTAAACTGCATAATTTGCGCAAGAGACAATTCCGAAGTGGAAAATATGCCCCCCCCCCCCCTCTAACTTCTAAACTAAGAGAATGATAAATCTTAAAAAAAAACATATAATGTACAGACGAATTTGAGAATGCATGGTCAATCCGAAACGAAATTGCTTTGCACTGAGAATTGACGCCATCTATCGGATAACATTGGGAGTCAAGTATCTAGCGTTGCCGATTTTTTTAATACCTCACACAGGAACACGATTATTGTCAAAATAGCAACTCATTAATCTTTAGAGTAATGTAAATATGCCATCTAGTACATTTTTTGTGATTCTAAGGTGTCTATGCAATATTATATTAGAGTAAAGTTGCGCCATCTAGCGGAGTTTTTGTAGTTTGGACTCAAATGTGTATGGGATTATAGATCTTAAGGGCCCAAGCAATATTGGAGGTGACTGTACATTGCCATAAAAACTTTCTACGAAAATAGGTTTGAACGACATCTGGTAAGTTTTTTTTATGTTATGTCATAAATCGCAATTTTCGTCTAAAGAAATCACTACCACAGCGAAAGTGTTACAACATCAAAGTTACAACGAACTACAAGAACTTTTATATTATGTTACTTGCTGCTACAGACCCCTTCATGGGCGAGTCCGACTCGCACTTGGCCGGTTTATTTGTGATTAAATTATAAATGTTAAATGTTTTTTCGTCTCTTCTATTCGAAGAGTATCACTTTGTACTAAAACATGGAGCAAAATAGCTCTTTTTACCCGAACTGCCAAAGACAGGAGGGTAATTTTTTTTCTTGCACGCTCTACAGACTCAACGGCTTGACGGATTTTAACGTACGAGGTGTCATTTGATTCGTCGTGATTGTGTGAGTGACACCAGATATATTAAAAATTTTAAAAAATGAAAATGGCAGACTATTGGCGCTAAAATGTAAAGTTTGATAATTTTTCTTGGACGCTCTACAGCCTGAACGGCTTGATGGATTCTTAAATACAAGGTGTCATTTGATTCATCATGATTGTGTGCGTGAAACCAGGTATAATAAAATTAATGGAAAATCAAAAAAGCGGACTTTTGGCATTATAATTATTTAACTGCGATGAACGTAAAACTACTGAACCGATTTCGATGCGGTATTATGTGTTTATAAGGCCTTGGTCAGACTTAAATTCTAAAATTTGTTTGATTGCAATTGGTTTAGTATCACCAGAAATATGACCAAAAATATAATAGTTAAGGTTGAATTTTGGTGATGTCCCTTCACTACACGAAAATTAATAAATCCACTACTATACTATACTAGTGGATTTATTAATCTACGCTAGGGATTGGCGTGAAGATAGTATATCTTCACGCCAATCCCTAGCGGGGTAGGCAGAAAGAACCGAGCGCCACACGGCACGGTCCATACACACCTCACTTGCTTCTTCAACTTTCATTTTTCTTTTCATGCATGCACGTCGGTTCCTACGGCTCTTGACACCACCCTCAACTAACACACGATTAATTTGGTCGTGGTAGGTGTGTCGTGGCCTTCCCCGACTCCTACGTCCATCCACTTTCGCGTTGTATATCTGTTTTGTCATTCTTTCATCTCCCATTCGTTCCACATGCCCGAACCATCCAAATAAAATAACAAAAATAAATAATAAAAATGAATAAATCCACTACTAACATAACTCAAAAGTTTTAAATAAACTTAATCACATATTTAGAATACAAAATACCCGACTGCTAAGTAAACATACAACTGAAAAGCAAAAAAATTTTTTCAATAAAAAATAAAACCGACTTCCAACAAATCCTGAAAAATAAAATTTACTTAGCACAAAGTAAAATGTATTTTGATTTATCAGATTTTATTCAATATCATATTGAAGTCGGCGCCAAGTAAACCCATAGGTTTATGTAGGTATTATTCATGGCACCAACTTCAATACTATATTGAATAAAATCTGATAAATCAAAATACATTTTACTTTGTGCTAAGTAAATTTTATTTTTCAGGATTTGTTGGAAGTCGGTTTTATTTTTTATTGAAAAATATTTTTTCATTATTTTAAGTGACGGGTGAACCGAAAAATATATCTATCTAGGTAAAAATTTTCATCAATACAAATCAATCAAGCCCAAACACAAGGTAGCTGCTGTAAATCGTTAAGGATTTCCCTCGTCTGTCTTTCGGTTCCATAATCAGATCGACTCCAGATATTCATTAAATTGGAGTAAATTAAAGCACTGAATTAAAAAGTTAACAAATGCACTAGTTGTCCCTACAATTTTCGGTGGTTCCCCTTGATTTCTCCTGGATCCCATCATCAGATCCTGATCTGATTAAAATAGGACCACCTCAGAAGTGAACCCTATTCAAGAAAGAAAACAATATAAATCCGTTTATAATTGACGGAAATATCGGTGAACATACATAAAACATCGAGAACTTCCTTTTTTTTTTGAATGCGGATCTATCAATCTAGGTGCAAAGTTCTCATCAATACAAATCAATCAAGCCCAAACACAAGGTAACTGCTGTAAATTGTTAAGGAATGCCCTCGACTGTCTTTCGACTCTATCATCAGGTCGACTCCAGACCTTCATTAAAGTGTAGAACATTAAAGCACTTAATTAAAAAGTTAACAAGTGCACTAGTTGTCCCTACAATTTCTGGTGGTTGCCCTCGTTTTCTCCTGGATCCCATCATCAGATCCTGACCTGGTGAAAATGGGACCACCTCAAAAGTAAACCCTATTCAACAAAAATATAAATTTCGAAATCCGTCTATAATTGACGGAAATATCGCTTAACATACATAAAAAAAATACATACAGACGAATTGAGAACCTCCTCCTTTTTTTGAAGTCGGTTAAAAACAAGCTCTACATTTCTTTTGTGATTTTCTTTAGCTACTTACGGTTTTACATTGTTGGCAACATTTGCAGGCGGGAAAAAGCTATGGGAACATGTAGCTATTTTGTAAACCTTCACTCGCTTGACATAGCTTCTAAACGTGGTACAGCGCGGTTTCGTCCAAAAGCTGTGTAAGGCATACCGCACGGTCTCCCTGAACTCAGCGCTGGTCCTGGCTGGTAGAGCTTGTTTTTTGCTTTTCAGTTGTATGTTTACTTAGCAGTCAGGTTTTTTGTATTCTAAATAGGTAATTAAGTTTATCTATTAGAGCTTTTTAGAGTGCGGCTAAGTGATTTGAATTTGGAACTTTTAACAATCATAGAAAATGATCGTAAATTGTATGGATTAATGAATGGCACGGTTAGCTGTACAGCTGCGCGGTGATCTGAGCTAACTGAAGAAAACAAACTAAAGAGCCTGATTTATCTCTCTATTCTTGTAATCAGTATACATATTTTATTGTATTCTGCGAATGTTTTTACGTCAAGCTATGAAGGTATCAATGCATTAACTCCTGAAAAAATAACTACAGAAGCTTGTTTTTCGCCTTAGTAGTAGAAACGATTGAATCCTACCTTTTATTTATATTATAAATGTAAAATTTGTGAAGATGTTTGGATGTTTGTTACTCGTTCACCCTCTAAAGGCTGATGGAAGGATTGGGCTGAAATTTGGCCCAAAACTAGCTTATAGTCTGTTATAACAAATAAGCTACTTTTCATCCCGAGAATATGTTCTCACGTGGGCGAAGTTTCGTAATTTATATTTTATTTCATTTAATTTCGATATCTGCACGTGTTCAAGATAAAAAGGATCTTGACAGACAGACGGACAACAAAGTGTTTCTATAAGTGGCTCGTTTTTCTCTTTTAGGTACGGAACCCTTTAAACATTATTGTTATTAGTAATGTATGTCCAGTGAGTTGGCCTTGATAAATAACTTTTTCTTTTGGTGATAACCGCATGACTTTCCGTCAGTCTTTGAGTTTATCAAGAACAGACAGAAGCGATGATAAGGACCCTATATTATAATATGTAGGGATTAGATGACCATATTAGTGCACAGGATGGGTGACTGAGTGTAGATTGTGGTTTTTGAAAATTCGAAAATAAAGACGAAAAAAAATATAAGCTCGATATTTTTGCCCAATTGATCGGGCTCTTTTCTCTCTGAAATCGCTAATTAACGATAAATAAAATTGGTCCAAGCTGTGTAAGATTAAATTGAAGCTCTACGGTAATTGACACGGCATCACGTTGATTAATTACTTTTGATGGACTTCAAATTATTAATTTTTGGAAATGTTTATGACGTAGGAGAAAATGCTTTCTAAAAGCAAATTCTTTGAAGCAGCGCTAATTACTTTTTGTTAAAAGCTCGTATGTAAAAACACGCCTTCTCCTATCTATATAAACCTAAACTTATCTCATAATTAATTTTACTATAATACGAGTAATAGACTACTACTTACTACTGCCAATTAATAGCAATGGCCTTGCCACAGAATAAACACTTCTCATCAGAAAAATCGAACACTTTAGTTTTTATGATATCTGTCCTAATTTTTTTAATAACACTAAGGTGGCAGACAAGCATACGGTCCACCAGAAGGACCGGTCGTCACCGCAGCCTATAATAGTTTGCAACACCAGAGGCGCCCCACACTCGCGCTGCCGACCCTGTAAAAACCTTCTAAGATCCCTTATAAAGAACTCCATGCTGTAGGGGTTTGGGAAAAGCGAGGCAGGGAAATCATTTCAGGACCCAAGCGTGCGCGGTAGTAAACCCCTGTCGGATCTAATCGTGCTGAAACGCTCCAAACGTAGAGTATGAGGATGAACACCCTGTCAGTGGCGAGCGGTGCGATAATAGAACGTAGCCGTTGGCATCGTATCAAACAATTCCTCAGACCACATACCATTGTACAGGCGGTAGAACACGCATAAGGAGGCAAAGTCTTTCTTGTCGCGAAGAGGTTCCACACCATCTGTAAGTACAGGATCGTTGATAACTCTCACAGCTCGTCTTTGCACTGAGTCAAATGGACGCAGCTGATATTTAGGTGCCCCTGCCCAAAGGTGACAGCAGTGCTCCATGTGCGACCGTACTTGCGACTTATAGAGAAGCAGTGTTTGCGCCGCAGTGAAGTACCGCCGCACCCTGTTGCCCAACTAGCTTCTTGGACGCCAACTTGGCCTTGTCCTCCAAATGACTACAGAACTGAACGTCACTGCTGATGTCAACGCCAAGGATCCCTATACTATTGCAGATGGGAAGAGATGTGCCCTGAAATTGCGGCGCTACAATAATTGGGGTTTTCTTAGCGATGAAAAAACACGCTTCTCACGTCTCAAGCTGGAGATCATGGCTCGCACCATGGTCTCGAGCGAGAGAGTGTCCACATCCAGACCCACTACGAGGACCTGGCGCTGTTGCGCCCATGCAGTGCACTCCCCCAGCGTGTGGAGCGCTGTTTGACAATCCTTCTTGATACATTTGACAGTAGCTAACTCAGAGTTAGGCGATTTAACTCACCGATATCGGCAAGTTAAATATTTAAAAGTTTGACTCTGAGTTAGCCCTTAACTCTTGTTGATGCAAGACAAATTTTTGATTTAAGTCGTGTTAGCAGTTAACTTTGAGTTAAACACGCTAACTCTGATCTCTGCAAGTGGCCCTAAGGATAGCTACTATTGCTTACTGTGTGCATACGGTGCATAAAAGTTAACTAGTATTACGAAAACGCAATTTTAATGCCTATCATGGATATGTGGTATTGCTATTGCGTTATGGAGTGATGTTGTGAAATTCCACAGACAGAAATGTGGCGTTCGTTGCACAAAAAAAATGCATAAGTACGTGCAATGTTCAAGTTGTAACAAAGTGAGAGCTGCAGTCCTTATTTTGTTCGTTTTAAGTTGCTCACTCTCCCATGTATCTACATTTTCGAGGTGGTGGTATTTGCAAAAAATAATTTTACCATGTTCAAACACTTAAACCTGCGTCTGTCCATTTCAACAAGACAATAGGCTCACCACCTATTACGTGGGACATAAAATTAAAAGGTGAAATCTGGGCGTATACTATGCCTCCCCTTCGGGGATTAAGGCGTGACTGTATGTATGTGTAAGTATGTATTTTTGGTAGAAAGTTATAATTTTAACAATGAATATTCGGAAACTTCGAATTCGAAATAATGTTATTTGGGAAAATAACAGTACGGACTTTTAATTATTCGTAGGTACTAATGAAATAAGGAAAAACAAACATTTGTTCTGACTTTTGGATAAATGTTGAATATTCGGAGCTTTGTTTATTAGGAATAATTTCGAACATTGGAATATTGAAATTCTGAATTTTTGGGTGCTCCCATTTGTTTAATGTGGAAAGCACTAACATGCTCCTGTTTAAGAAGACCCTGAGGGGCTATCCGAAAGGGTGGATGGTTTTTCAGGTACCTGGGCTAAAAAATAAAAATGGCAAAATGTGAGTGGTTCTCAGAGGAAATAAGCAGTTATATTTTTGAGATTATAATTATAATTAATTGTGTATGTAGAAGCCGTGGACGTTGTCGCCTAGTTTAGTATGAAAATGGAATTGTTTGCTGCTTATGACATAACTGCAGCTCATCAAAAGTTCATTGTCCATAGAAAAGTTATTTAGAGTTTATAGTAAAGTTTTGTGTAAATCTTTGTTTTCTAATACGTAGGTACACTTTCATTAGCGAATCATACGGGTCGGAGCGGTGGCTCGACCACTGTATTGTTACTCACTCGGCGATTGACTCGTTTATAAATGTACCTATCTGTTAAGAGTACAACAACCTTTATCGAATATAGATTACTGCTGTAATAAAACGTAAGCTAAAACATAAATATACGATCACAACAACTTTTATTGACTGAACAAACTTAATGAACGAATGAAATCACCTCATGGGTGACGGAGGCCCAACACTATTGCTGTCAGTTATGTGCTACATAGCTAAATGGCAAAAAAAACTATTCCTTAATTCATCGCATTTATCTAGTCTCGCTTCGAATTTGCATGACAAACGAATGTACTAAGACTATTTGAAAAGAGTGGCCACGGCCACACACAAGAACCTGGCAAGAAAACTCACGAGTTTTCTTGCCAGGTTCTTCCTCACAGGCTCTACCTATTGCATTGCGAATCTGGCAGTAGGTAAATGTATATGTAGAAGCAAAAATTTTGACGTTCATAAGTGTTACTTTGTAACCTAAATGAATAAAGATATTTTCATTTTCATTTTTTCATTTTCATTTTCAGAATTTTAAAGATTTAATACGATACTAAAAAGAAAACGAAATCATTAAACATTAATCTTCAAAAGTGAAAAGTGGAATCTTATACGTATAGGTACATTTAACTTGATAGCCTTACCGATACGGTGTGTATGGGAATCTCTCTATCGCGTGAAGGCCTTTGGATGTATTGCGAGGAGGCTTTTGAAGTAATTGTGTTGGAAAACTCTCGTCAATGGAAGTGGAAATGGTGTCCGTAGAATGCTATTTACCTAAGTTAGTATGTGTATATTTTCCGGTTGATCAAAAACACACTCACTAAAAGAATTGTTTGTTTATAAAATACACATTTTATTGTGTAACAAATCGGAATATTGAGTTTACATTTTCATACTTTTATAGAAGTCAATACTTTCTAGTTACGTGCAAAATATATCGAACTATCTAATACTCGCGGCTCTTCCCGTACCGGGTTCCCCCCGGAAATTTCTCCCCATTACAATATAGTTTCCTACTTTATTTTTCATCTCTGTACAACGTATGAGTTCAGGTGTTATAGAGTAACAGACAGACTGAGCTACTTTCGTATTATTTTGTGGGTAGATATACGTAGAAAATAGAAATACATAAAACGTTTACTGAATTGTATTGTTTTGTTTTTTCTTTGTTATCCTAAGCATAAAGAAATATATGGTTTAAAAAACCCTAGAAAAACACACTTTTATAAATGCACGTAAAAACAAAAAATAAATTATTGATCGTTCAAGTTGCCTCTATTTCGGGGCTGAAGTGTAAACTATGTGCTTTTAATTATAATATTTGATTGTAAAAGCGTGGGGCGCTGGAACAAGAAAGACTTTCCTGGCGGAAGCTGCGTGATTTCTTGTCAGATTAAGGATAAGGTCACATTTATAAAAGCGTGTTTTTCTCGTGTTTTTAAACTATTAATTTACACTGTCACTCTTTTATATATCTATTGTGGCTTTTACAATTATTAATATAATTTTAAATTTCGGAAATGTATTAACGATGATAGGCTTTAATTGAAATGCATAACATAGGTACTTGAAAAGTAAATTTTTCCTTATTCTTTATTCTTTATTTCTTGCGAAACATAAACAATAATCGGCATAAAAGATATAAGATAATGCATAGTCAGTATGTTTCTACCAATAGGCATGCATGATACAATTCAAAACGTGTAAAATAAAATTAATAAAAATCACCAATATAATACAAATACAATATCCACAACTACGTCATTAAACATGTCACTTTGTCAATCGTTTCACACAGTAGGTACTATACAATAATTCTATCCGACAAGTATCCATTAACAGAATAGTAGGCCTTTTCTATCAGTACAGCTTTTAATTTATTTTGAAAAGATCTCAAATCATTACTCTCCAATAAAGATTTAGGTAATTTATTGTATAACCTGGGGGCCATATTTAGGAGACCCTTGTTAAAAATAGCTTTTTTGTGTTGACTAAATCGTTTTTTATGTTTATTTCGTGAGCTTTTAAGGGTTTCCAATAAGGGAAAATCCTCATGGATGTTATGCCGGACTCCTACCGACTAAAAAACCTCACGTCACGCCCAACAGTCTATGGTTGGGAGCCCCGGGTAAACCCTCGAAAGGATGTCCCAGGACTCCCAACAGACCCACGGCCGCTACTGCGGCCTCGCCCAGGGGGTGGTTCGGGTGCTATCCCGCGTCTTTGGGGGGTTTCGGGTGTGATCCCGCTTCTAAGGGGGGGCGTGCGTGAATTGTCTCACTCACGTCACGCTGCCGTCATGGGCCTGCTTCTGTAAGGACGGTGAGCCGCTCTGTCACCGTCCTCAGGCCCCCGGTCATGGTGGCCGATAGTCCTCGGCGAAGACACGTCGGCGGCGCCCAGGCCGCCGACTGCGGAACTCGGGTGGGAGAGTTCTCTCCCGTACCCTTCCCGCCGCCTCCTTCACGAGCATGACCTGCTCGCAGAAGGAGGCGGCGCAGTCCCACTTACTCCCACTGGAGAGCATGGCTCGCACCATGGTCTCGAGCGAGAGAGTGTCCACGTCCAGACCCACTACGAGGACCTGGCGCTGTTGCGCCCACGCCGTGCACTCCACCAGTGTGTGGAGCACCGTGTCATGGCTGCGGTCCTCGCAGTGCTGACACTCGGCCGTGGTTTCCCGGTGTTTCCGCCACAGATACCTACCGAAGCTACAGTGCCCGGCAAGCATCTGTGTCAACCGGTAGGAGAGAGCACCGTGTCTCCTCTCCAGCCACTCGTCCATGACCGGTCTGATGGCCGCGATTGTGGCGAATCCCCTCTTTGGTTGCTCAAGTCGCACCTTCCATGTCTCCACGGTTTCCTGGTGGAGTAGGGACCGCTGGGCCTCGATTTCTCGATAAGCGGGCCTTTGGCCCCGCTCCAGCGCCTCCTTGCGCCATCTGAACAGTGACGCAAGGGCTCTCGCTTCCAGGTCCAATGGAGGGGTCCCGGCTAGGAGACATGCCGCCTCACCGGAGATCGTGCGGTATCCTCTTATCACCCTGACGGCCATCACTCTCTGCGGGCTCAGCAGTCTAGCCACATTGATGGCCGTCAGGGTCTCCGCCCATACAGGAGCCCCGTATAGGGCCATGCTTCGCACGATCATTATGCAGAGACTTGTATAAAACTGTTTACAGCTATCTGGGGGTCGTACACCACAAATTGATCTGACGCACCTTTTCTGGGCTTTGAAAACTGTTTCCACATTGGAGGAGTTACCCGAGTAAAGTAGTTAATAATCACGCCTACGCATTTTCAACACCCACTTTTGCCAGTTTTTCGTGACGCCTGCGTAATAGGAGCAAAACTATTACCGTTACGGATCTCAATTAGAAAATTAATAGGTAGGTCCTAAAAGTTTTGGCATTCCGAGATATTTAGTACAATATGTAGTAATCATGTAATAAGAATACAAACGTTTATATCCTCAAGCAGGTTATCAAAGGTAACCAAAGACATCTCGTTCTCGAACAAGAACTCTACATTTTGCCACTGTTAACGTATTCCCCTCATGTATCTACCTAATTGCCTGAAAGAACAGGCTCATGCAGCTTTCGTCAGGATTTTTATTATATCAGGATTAGTATTAATAGGAATTTGCTTACAAAAAAGTCTTTCTAGGTCCAGCGCCCCACGCTTTTACAATCAAATATTATAATTAAAAGCACATAGATCCATAATTTATTTTTGGTTTTTACGTGCATTTATAAAAGCGTGTTTTTCTAGGGTTTTTTAAACCGTATATTTATTTTATACTTTTTAGTCACAAAATTTACACCTTTACTAGCTGTTCACTGCGGCTTTATTTATTAATTTTTATTTATTTATTTATTTAATGGTCCTTCACAGCTTACCATGATAACAATATAATTATTATTAATCTAAACAATACGCCAATAATGAAGTACACTTTATCTTATATATCTAATTTTACAAGAGCATTTGTGGTTAATTTTGCAAGCAATGATTTTGATGCATTTTTGATGGTACAAGTTCAGAAGAGGAATGTCGCGTGCGTGTGCGTGTGTGTGTGTTTGTGTGTGTGTGTGAGTGAGAGTGTATAAGTCATCCACGTAGAAGTCGTTATCGCGTAAAATCATTACCCTCCTTTTGTGCAGTCAGTTAAAGAGTAGCCTATGTCCTTTCCTTGAACTCAAACTATCTTTTTACCAAATTTCATCAAAATCGGTTCAGTGATTTAGGCGTGAAAACGTAACAGACAGACAGACAGAGTTACTTTCGCATTTATAATATTAGTAGGGATTTCTGTAATGTAACACAGAAATCCCTGTGTTTTGTCTGAGTTCGACTAATGTGAAAATATGTCATTATTATTCTAATACATATACTTTAAAAAAAAAAAGGTTTGTTATAACCTTGAAACCTAAGCGGGGTCAAAGTTCATTACAAGACTTTTCTGACGAATCCAAAAACAGATATAATACGATATTTCATCACGAAGTTCCAGTGCATATATTCCGGCTCCATCATCAGATCAATTCGACAGTACCATATTATTGTATTGTCATCAGAACTACATACAGCTGCCAATTTTCATGACCCTACGATCCTTGGAAGCTGGTTAAATTAGCTACCTTAGATTCCACTTGTTTTCAGTACCTATCTTCCGGCTCCATCATCATATCAGTTCGACAGTACCATATTATTGTATTGTCATCAGAACTACATACAGCCGCCAATTTTCATGACCCTACGATCCTTGGAAGCTGGTTAAATTAGCTACCTTAGATTCCACTTGTTTTCAGTACCGTAACATCGGGGTATTTTAGCCCTTGGGGTTAACTTTGGCCCAAAACGGAAAAAAGTTTAAACTACTCGCCACGTCGCACATCGGAGGCTAGCGATGTAGTTCGCACTACTTATCGATACATGGGGGTATGGGGGTGGTGGATAAAACAGTTTAACGTTAACATGGCTGATTGGTCAATCTATATTTTCGGCGGGAAGTTGCTACTAGTTATCACCGCGAATTTATAATGTGCAAACTTTTTCATGAAACAAATAAAGCAGGCAAGTTAAAGTGTTTGATTTTTGTCAATTGTAACAGATATGTATCTGGAATCCGGATGTGATATTAATCAAAGAGTTTCAAGACGTTTATGTGAGAAGTATTTGATTATTAAAATCACAGTATTCTTTGACCATCGTTTTCGGGTATCTTTGACCCATTGGCCAAAGTTATCCAACGATGTTTCTTACGATTTCCATTTTGTTAAATTAAGCTAAATTTACTTTTTTATCTTTCAGACTTATAAAAGGGAATCAGCATTTATAAATAAGAAACCAAGAAGTAGTCATTACATTGATTACACAAACGAACAGTTACAGCAATGCCTTAGTGATATGAGGTCTAAAAAGTTGACTCAACGAGAAGCTTCTATACCATAATTACTTATATTTATTCCTCGCAGTACTATAAAAAATAAAGTAAAGAATAAACATTTAAACAAACCTGGCCACCCGACAGTATTTAATACGACAGAAGAACAAGCATTTGTAGCACATAGGTATTACAGCATACTCCGAACGTGGCTGTTGATTGTTATTAGATCAAAAGTTTAATAATTTTAATAGAAATGTTACATACCTATAAGTAGTTACAAATGTTAACTATTTCTAATAATAATATAAGTAAGATAAAAGACAAATTTTATGTTTATTTTAGAAAAGTATTAATAAGAAAAACTATGTCTGACTGAATTATTACTTTGTGTGGATTTTTTAAAAGTATTTTTGTGCAAAAAATAAATAAATCAAGATACTATGTATTTCTTTGATTTTAGCAACCAAACTAAACAGGTTTCTTTGTCTTTTGATTGCAAATAGTTACGTTTTACTAAATAAAAAACTTCAGGACAAAGAAACGCGCTTCAAAGAGCAACTTTGGCCCAAATTTCGAAAAAAAAAATACTTAGGGGCTGATTTTTTTTATTTTTTCGTATTTGCATAGGTTGGTTATATCTACAACTAAAAACATATGACTATATAGCAGTCTTAATGCCTTTTAAATGAAAGTAAATAAACGAGAACTAAAAAATATATTAATTTTGGGACAATGTACCCCGATGTTACGGTACCTATCTTCCGGCTCCATCATCATATCAGTTTGACAGTACTAAATTATTATATTGTCATCAGAACTACATACATTCGCCAAGTTTCATGACGCTACGATCCTTGAAAGCTGGTTAAATTAGCTACCTTAGATTCCACTTTTTCCATCGAAGTTTCAGTGCCTATCTTCCGGTTCCATCATCATATCAGTTTGATAGTACCATATTATTGTATTGTCATCAGAACTACATACAGCTGCCAATTTTCATGACCCTACGATCCTTGGAAGCTGGTTAAATTAGCTACCTTAGATTCCACTTGTTTTGTACCTATCTTCCGGCTCCATCATCACATCAGTTTGACAGTACTATATTATTGTATTTTCATCAGAACTACATACATCTGCCAATTTTCGTGAAGCTACGATCCTTGGAAGATGGAAGAGGGCTAACATATTTCACGCCACGTTTTGCTCAGAAACCATAGTTTTCAATGCGTTTAAAGTCATTAAATATTTATCGTACAAACATGGTATTAACTAACATACTTAGTAAATTTAGCTCTCTAAACGTTCCATAAAACATATTTTACCAAACAACAGATTACATATGGCTAATATCAACGAAAGTGAACAAGGTTTTTCAAATCATACGATTTGCATCGATTTCGATGCTTAAATTCATGTCAAATAACTGATAAATTTAATGAACAAGGGATACGAAGCAATTGCAAAGGTCCTTGGCTATCTGTTTGTAGAATAACCTTATATCAGGTAGGTTCCTTTTTTTGGAGAAAAATTACTGTAAAGTTTGCTCAAATACTGAGAAATTTCTCAAAAATAAAGTAGTCTTTTCACCAGCTTCAGTAGTTTAAATCATTATGATATTTATGTATTGTTATGTCAGAACTTCTCCTTTGACAATAAAAATATTTCTTTTTAAGTAACTAGATACAGATTTTTTTTTACAAAGTATTTTGTGAACCCCTATAAATGAAGATACGCGAACAAATACGATTTAGTACCGCCGAAAGGCTCCCAGAGAGTGGTCATGTCGCTCGATGTTCCATTTTTGAATACGAAAAAATGAACAAAAATAGTCTAATTCTAGCGTGACCAAACAATCTTAGTACTTTGTGACGTATAATATAATATATATATATTTATGGTCGATATACAACGTGAACTTTTGTATAGTGCAAAGCTCAGACACCCCGGCTAGAGATTCGCTTCAAAATACTGTATCAAAAAAAAAAATGAAACTAACGAAAACTGACCAAGTTATAAACTTTTACAGTTGCACTATTTTGTCCATGAACAGCGTAGGTGTAGGTATTATACGCAAGACAGGTAGTCACTATTCGTGTGGTATTGATAATAACATTAACAAACCAATTTCATAAGTGGTAATTATGGAACAGTGTTTTACACAGAAACCGGCCAATGTGAGTCGGACTCGCGCATGTAGGGTTCTGTACCAAAATACGACAAAAATCACGTTTCTTGTATGAGAGCCCACTTAAATGTTATTTTGGTCTGTTTTTAGGGTTCTGTACCCAAAGGGTAAAAACGGGACCCTATTCATGAGACTTCGTTATCCGTCTGTCTGTCTTTTACGAGACAAGTAGTAGTAGTAGTAGGAGTAAGGGGAATACCAGCTAAATCCCTATATAATATACAGAGGTAAGGAACTCATTGGGTACCTATCTTTTAACCACAAAACTGACTGTCTTAAACCACGGCTTAGAGCCAACATTATGTAACCAACATATATACATACATACGCGGTAGAATAATAAAATTGATCTAACCTTACAACAGAGGAGGTAGCAAGGACAGCCATTAACTGGCACGTGTCTAGTGAAGCCTGTTGCTGGGACGATAAGTGGCTAATATAATCTTACAACAACCTGCAACAACTATTGAGAACTCAGGCAATGCCGAGCATAATTGAAAATACTGAACAAACTGACAGACACGTAAGTGACAACATTATCTATATAGCTACCGGTATGACCTGTCCCCAATCCGTATCCATCTATGCGAGAAATAAAGACTAGCTGGTGGGGCTCCTAACTAGAAAGACTCAGAAAGAACATGCATGAGGCAGCTGTTCTATATGAACACCTGTAAGGAACCAGACCTGGATTGGGACGGCTAAAAAGCCGCTAAAGCAAAATAGAAGTAGCGACTGAGATACAGAAGTACCAAGTCTTGGAGAAACCTCTGCTAGAGTCAGACTAATACTGGCCAAACAAGGGCCAGAACTTTCAGTATCTATAAATAAACCTGAAGGCGTGGCGGCCTGACCAACACATGAGAAGAAACCGATAGTATTTTGATACAAACGCACTTCCCATGATGCCAATTGCTGCAGACACTCGTGTGGCTGGTGGAAAACGTATCCACAGAAGAAATCCACTGGGAGCTCGCAAGACCTGTTCTAATCTATTCTGTCAACTTACAAAAAACTGAATGGGTAATTAACAGCTTCAAGTCCTTCAAATCTCCAGGACAGGATGAAGTCTTCCCTGCAGTGATAAAATGGGGGAGGACACAAGTTGATATTGTCAGTTACATAGTATCTGTACGCCAGACAGTGTATGGGGCTGTGACTCAGACTGTGGAGAGAGGTCTAAGTGATCTTTATACCAAAACCCGGTAAAGGGTACTATTCAGACCTCTGGTCATTCAGACCGATAAGCCCTACGGCTTTCCTGCCAAAACCTCTGGAAAGATTGTGTGACTGAGACATTCGAAGGACGGCCCTTCAAAATAAGCCACTGCATTTCAACCAACATCATATGCCCCCGGCAAGTCAGCACTACATGCGTCGGCGCCGGTACGCAAAATAGAAGAGGTCATCCAGAATAAATCAATTTGCCTCGGCACTTTCATAAACATAGAGGGTGCTTTCGACAGAAGAAGCATAACCACCACACTGGCAAAATACCGAGTATACACGGTAGTCAGTGAATGGATAGATAACATGCTAAACAACTCATTTTAAAGTTACAGACAGCAGAAACCAGTGAGTGAGAAGATGGCTAAAGGTTGTCCACAAGGAGGCGTTGTCTCACCACTGCTATGGAACCTTGTTGTACGCGACCTAATAATCAATCAATCAATCAATTTTACCTATAGCATTCCACTGCTGGACATAGACCTCTCCCAAATTTCGCCACCACACACGGTCCTGCGTTTTGTGCATCCAGTCAATCCCTGCAACCTCTTTTAGGTCGTCGCTCCATCTGGCAGGGGGTCGTCCTAGGCTACGTTTATCAAGTCGCGGTCTCTTCTCCGGAACTCGCTTGCTCCATCGGCCATCCAGTTCTTCTACAGATGTGGCCAGCCCACTGCCACTTCAAAACGCTTACTCTGCAAGCTATGTCGACCACTCTTATTCTCTGACGGATAACATCGTTTCGGCACCGTAGGTCATTACTGGTAGGGTGCACCGGTTGAAGTCTTGCGTCTTCGGGCATTGCGGTATCGGCGAATAATAACCAAGCTTAACGCAAACCACCACTACACTGTGGGGTACGCAGACGACATAACAATACTGACAAGAGTAAACTTTACCAGCATAGTGTGTGATGTCGCACAGACTGCTCTTAAAATCGTGGAACGTTGGTGCACAGCTAAAGAACCTTCAAACAATCCAGGCAAGATGGAGCTGTTACTATTTACTAACAAAAGAATTCTCGGAAACTATCAGGTGTCACGTCTCTATAACACCGAATTACAATTCTCAAAACCTACGCCCCTCAGCTACCATAGAAGTGATGTTGGAACTACCGCCGCTACACGTCACCATTAAACAGGAAGCCACGACCACATAATTATACAAGAAGTTGGTGGATTCGGAACTGTTAACGGAAACGATCACGGACACAATAACATAACAGTTTGCGTTCAATAAAAAGTACAAAATACAACTACAAGAGTGCCTTCGATAGTGTCTCAATATCTACGGATATTGAGGATTGAGGAATATTCACGGATGAATCCAAAACGAGAACGGATTCCGGAGCAGGAAACTTCTCGATGAACCTGAACATTAATATCGCAACCCCCTTAGGCACCCATGGCACAGTATATTGGTATAATGTGCCATGGGTGCCTAAGGTGATGGAGTGGGCGGAGTGCATGGATATAAAATCAAGGCGACTGAACAGTCAGGTTAGGAACGTCAGAACCAGTGTATTCGGATACTTAATGGTAGTAAATCAGTCCTACAAGCGCTACAGAGCAATGCGATACATCTGGCCTTGTCACGGAGTGGATATATGCGAAAAGAACAATGTCACGCTACAATGGATAAAAGGACTTAGTGGCTCACGATGTAATATCGCTGCGGCGTACGAGCTGGCAAGAAGAGACTCTTCGCTGACAGCAATGGACCCTGAACCAATCCTACTCCTCCCATCTGGATGGGTACGTAACCTGATCCAGGTCGCTATAGGAAGCCGTCGGCAACGTGAAGAGTCTGCTAGACTTCCCGGAGGAACTAGGATAGCAAAATAGCCATACTATAACCCCCCACGCAAAATAGGCACATAAATGACGTTGCGGAAATCAGTCCATGGAACCTAGTCCTCTTCCTTAACCGCACCAATTTTGTTTCGAAAAGTTACAAAAGTATCAAACTTCTTTGTTGCTAAAGTTATGCACTATACGGCTGTGTGTGACGTGCGGTCTGATTTCTTACGATCGTATGTAATTTGAAAACAAAATTAACGCTCTTAAATTATTTCCTTAAATTCCATTACATTGTTAGTTACATACACCACGACCTAATAAAAGCGTATTAAAAACAAAAGCTCTGGAATAATGCCTTTTATATGATCAATCTACCTTGAACTGAATTTACCTACAGTGGGCTTACCTATTGTTCCCGAAAGGGAAAATAAAATAATGGAAACGCAAAATATTATACGGATGTTTTTTTGGCTCAGGTTTAAACTTACGTCAATATTTTGGTAGTATTCTTGCAGAATGATGACGTCTATACTATTATGAATCAATGTACCAAAACTTTCCTTTTGAACTATGTATGAGTACGGTGATTGACTCAATTAGTTAGGTACGTATGTGAAATATAAAATATAACGTAAAATATGAGGTGTTATACCACGTGCTTGGAAAATAAATAGAATTTAAATGTGAGCAGAGTAGGTAGTGGTTTTAATCATTGTCATCTCGATTTTTTTTTTATTTGGGCTGCACCATGCTTAAAAAGACTGAATGCCAAAAATATACATTGAATTCGCTCAACGAGGCTACAGTCACATTCAGAAAAAAATATTATGTTTTCCAAACGCTATTCCGATTTCTAAACGGTTTCATCAATCAACCATTGTTGACTCGGTTAGCGGCTAACTGATTTACGTGTATACCAACTATTATTAGTCTTGTTTCGAAGTCGGAACGCCAAAAAGGACGGCCGCTCATTTTACATCATTCTATATTACTGATACAAGATACCAATACTAAGTACGAAGATACTAATACAAGAAAGAAAATTTCTCATAGGTAGCAGCTTTTTGTGTTGAGATTTTTTACTAAATTAAATAAATGAATACTTTCTCGTGGCATAATACAAACAAACAAATAAAATTACTGTAAGGACATAACTTTAAAATTACTTGAAATTTTATAAATCATCTATCGGAATTGTAAGAATTTGCTCTGAAATCTGTCGCAGATTGAAAAGCGCTCGTTCGCGCCGTGACAGTAAACTGAGTACAGCAACACAATGGACGGGATGATGCATCATTGTCGGTAACATTTACATGGAGCACAAAGCTATCGTTCGTGGAATTTTATTAAGATTTATTATTATATAACACTGTGTTTATCACGTGCTTGAGAATAGCTTGTTGAATATATTATGCCATCTTGTTCATTAATATGAAATCGAGTTGGAAGAAAGTAAATAGAAATCTTAATAAGTCCCAGTAATCTTATATAATTTATACAGTTAACTAATGATGTATTGGACGCGCTCTCTAAGGGTAAAGAGAAAAATAATATCTAATGAATTCTATTTCTATAATAATATTACAAACAGGTAAAATTATTGTATTCGTATATTTTTTAAATTGTAAGGGGTAATCTCGCGATCTACTAAACCGATTTCAAACATTCTTTCACCAATAAAAAGCTACGTTATTGTGGAGGGTCATAGGCTATATAACATTACGCTATAGTAAATGTAATTATAGTAAATGTTTCAAAAACTGGGGAAAAATTATTCCTTTTGAGAGCTTCGTTGCGTGTGCTGCGTAAATATTTATAGGTAGTTATGTAAAAAATATGTACTTCAAAATTTATTTTTCCTGCCCATAAATCCGACTTCTACTCATATTCCTTTTCTGTCCATGCAGCTAGATTATGGAATTCTCTTCCTCCTGATAATACAAAATTCAAAATCAATAACAGTGTTTAAAAAGAAAGTTCGTTCGCACTAACTTTCCAATGTTCTATGATCGTTGTTTAAATTTTGGTTATTTCTTACATTTTTAACCGACTTCAAAAAAAGGAGGAGGTTCTCAATTCGTCTGTCTGTATTTTTTTTTATGTATGTTAAGCGATATTTCCGTCAATTATAGACGGATTTCAAAATTTCTTTTTTTGTTGAATAGGGTTTACTTCTGAGGTGGTCCCATTTTCACCAAGTCAGGATGTGATGATGGGATCCAGGAAAAAACGAGGGCAACCACCGAAAATTGTAGGGACAACTAGTGCGCTTGTTAACTTTTTAATTAAGTGCTTTAATGTTCTACATTTTAATGAAGGTCTGGAGTCGATCTGATGATAGAGTCGAAAGACAGTCGAGGGCATTCCTTAACAATTTACAGCAGTTACCTTGTGTTTCGGCTTGATTGATTTGTATTGATGAGAACTTTACACTTAGATTAATAGATCCTACTTAAAAAAAAAGGAAGTTCTTAATGTTTTATTATGTTCACCGATATTTCGTCAAATATAGACGAATTTCAAATCTGCTTTTTGTTGGATAGAGTTCGCAGCTGAGGTGGTCCCAATTTCACCCGGTCAGAATCTGATGATGGGATTCAGGAGAAATCAAAGGCAACCACCGAAAATTGTAGGGACAACTAGTGCGTTTGTTAACTTTTTAATTCAGTGCTTAAAGGTACTACAATTTAATGAATGTCTGGAGTCGATCTGATGATGGAACCGAAAGACAGTCGAGGGAATTCCTTAACGATTTACAGCAGCTACCTTGTGTTTGGGCTTGATTGATTTGTATCGATGAGAACTTTCACCTAGATAGATATATTTTTCGATTCACCCGTCACTTAAAAGGATGAAAAAAAAATTTTCAATAAAAAATTAAACCGACTTCAAGCAAATCCTGAAAAATAAAATTTACTTATCACAAAGTAATATGTATTTTGATTTATCATATTTAATTCAATATAATATTGAAGTTGGTGCCATCAATATAATACCTACATAAAACTATGGGTTTACTTGGCGCCGACTTCAATATGATATTGAATAAAATCTGATAAAATCAAAATACATATTACTTTGTGCTAAGTAAATTTTATTTTTCAGGATTTGCTTGAAGTCGGTTTAATTTTTTATTGAAAAATTTTTTTTGTCATATGATCATTTAGATGGATAAGTTCATAGATATGATATGTGTGTAGGTATATATATGTGTATATGAGTATGTATATAATGATAAAATAAGTTTGTGTGTGTGCACTTTATGTAATCCCGATTTCTTTCACACTTCTACCTCATATTTTAATATAATTCTTCACGCTTTCCTCTCGTCGGACTGCTGGAAGAAATTTCTATTTTAGAAATAAGCAGTACCGTTGTACCTACTCTTCTTTTCTTTTAATGTTATTTCTTTTATTGTTGTTATTTGTGTGCATAAATATGAAAATAAAAATAATAAAATACAAAATTGTTTCTCTTAAAAAAGTTCTAAAAAAAATGGCGCGATAGCATGTGTCTATCTTTGGGTTGGTGCACAATAACCATTTTAATGGCAATCATGTTTTTTCTACAATAATGCCACGGGATCCCTCTTTCATAAACGCAGCATGTACACCCGAGTCATGCCATGGGAACATATATATTCCGGAGATTTAGGTAGCCTTTGTGCTATTCCAGACTATAGTTTGGACCTGATTCAAACTTCGGCCTTATCAGCTCAGCCGTTAGAGTGTAAAAGCATAACACGCAATTACCTATCCATACTTACAAACTTTCGTGTTTATAGGTAATAGTAGCAGCAGATGTCATGCGTTTTCGCCCGCGTAGTTCTTGTTTCCGTGAGAACAAGTGGTTAATGTAGCTTTTCAAAAGTGACAAAAAATCAGCAAATAGTTTCGGAGCTTAATCAATGCAAACAAACAATCAAATTTTGTTCTTATTATATTTATAGTAGTATAGTAGGGATTTTAAAATCCCTTAATAGATTGCTCATCACTGTATTTTATTTCGGTGTGGCACAAGTGCATCAAGTCGTTTCATTCGAACGAAACTAACTCCACTGCTACAAGTTGAACTCTTTGGTAACTGGAAACTTGTCTTAACTAATTTGAAGGAGCTTACTACAGGATAGTATTCTAATGACGTTTTAATTTTGAAGAACGGTAAATACTGGCGGGACTCCTCCATGGGAACTGGAAGTGAAAGCCCTTGCGACACCGTTTAGATGGCGCTAGGAGGCGTTGAAGCGGGGCCAAAGGCCTGCGTCTCGAGAAATCGAGGCCCAGCGGTTCCTGCTCCACCATGGAAGGTGCGACTTGAGCAACCAAAGGGGGGGATTTGCCACAATCGCGGCCGTCAGACCGGTCACGAATAGAGGTCTGGCATATAAATATTAATATCTACTATCGAAATAATTTCATATTTTAATCAGCACACAAAATTCAATACGGTCGGAGCCGCAGGCGCCAACTAGATAGTAATAAATTAAGAACCTTAAACGATAAAAACGTTAGACAGCAGTACAGTGATATAGCGTTTAATGATTTGACTTCAAACAACGTGTACAGACAATAATAAAGCTTTGTAAAATTAACCGAACGACGATATAACTTGAATAGTGTGTGTAATCAGTAACGTCATTCTTGGGACGCAGATGAAATAGGAATTGATGTCCCGAGACCGAATGTCTTAATCATGGATAGAGGGATTCACGCACGCCCCCCTTAGAAGCGGGATCACACCCAAAACCCCCAAAGCCGTGGGATAGCAACCGAACCGCCCCCTGGGCGAGGCCACAGTGGTGGCCGTAGGTCTGTTGGGAGTCCTGGGACATCCTTCCGAAGGCTTACCCGGGGCTCCCAACCATAGGCTGTTGGGAGTTACGTGAGGATTTTAGTCGGTAGGAGTCCGGCATAGCATCCATGATGGATTTTCCCTGACGCTAAAAAAAACGGTAAATACTTGCTACTAGGTTACACCCGTCGTTACATTACAATCTATCAACTAAAACAAAGACTAAAATTGTATTGTGAGCTATGTTATGAACACAACAGAATCACCTAGGGAAATTTGATACAAAAAAAGACCTCATGAAAATATACTTAACGTAGACTAGTACACTAGAAAGCCGTTTGCATGTATGTTTAGGACCTCTAATAGAATCTGTGTAAATAAAAATGAACCACAACAGACTTTTCTAAGTTATTTATCATTGGATAAACTAAAGAAGACGTGACATAATGCGCCGGGAGGGAATAATTGAACTACGTTATTTTTGCAAATACTCCAAAAAATATGAGTTGACGACGCAATTACTAGAATATCAAGTGAACTTATATTTATATTATAGGCTTTGATCAATCTAATCTAATCTATATATGAACTTTTAGCAAGTAGCTGTTTAATTGATAAAGTAAAGTTATGAAATTTTAGACGGCCTACTTTGAATTATTTCCAGCCTAGTGTACCTCGATATAAAATAATATTATACAAAATTTTAGCACAAGAAAGAATTTATTCAATTCTGCAGAAACGTTGAGCTAAAATCTTGTTTCACGATAACGAACCTCCGTTCAGGACGCATTTCCTTTCAGTTAAAGTCAACTGCTAACTAGATGTACCTTGTAGTAGTTGATTTCGAAATTAACTTTACAGTTTTAAAAGGCGTTACTTTTTATTTTGAATTCAAGCGGAACCTGACGTTTTTGGTAGCGCAAGGCATAACTTTTTTACTTTGAATTCTAGCGAAACCTTATAATACCCGGAGACTATGATGCAGGTATTTTGGTTTCTTTGATATTTTTTTTTGATAAGTTAATAGGAGTCCGGCATGCTATCCATGAGAATTTCGACACGTTAAAAAGATATATTTTTGAGAATTATTACTTACGCCACTTTGTTTCAACACGTTATTAGGCGTATCACATATATACGAGGAACTCAATACAAAAGCCTACCTACGTATACTTACAGAACCTAACCTAGTACTTCCTAACTTATGAGTGGAGCCTATGGGCTATGGGTTTTTAACACCTGAGATGAGACATTAACGCAACTAACCCTATAGCCGTGTGAAACAGACAAGGACGGGTTGTACAGACTTCTTGAAGTTATACAATGAGTCCATAAGCCTTCAAATCTGCTGAAAAACTACCACGTTATTGGCAAACCGAGACTAATGTCTTACTCTTCTATCTAAACCACGGAAACGCTGGTCAACAAAAATGCTACCAACGGTCAACCACCTCTATATTGACCATAGCGTAAGATACTAAAACCTGAGATCTATTAGAGAACTCGAATTCTATAAATCGGTTAGTGTTTCACGCCAGGTCTAAAAAGAATTTCCATAATGCTGTAATACTTGAAACTCGAAGAGAGCTCAACCCGAAGTTGGAATAAAATGGAGTCACGTCGCGCAAATATTTCATCGTGATTTGTGTAAATATCTGCGAGGAGATTGAATGCCTCTAGCAATACATTATTTGATTCTGATTAAATTTCATGAATTTGTTAGAAATTTAAATACTATTATAATTATTTTAAAAATTTTCAACTCGGTGTTGTGTGGACTGAAAACGATCACTGAAGTAAGCAACATTTACTATGGCCGGTCATGGATGGGTGACCACCACACGACCACTTTGTGATATTTATTTGCGAGCGTTCAGAAGGCACGTTAAATCGTTGGTCCCGATTGCATGTAAAACGGCAGTCGTTAAGCCCAGTTGAAAGCCTTTATGGGCAGTTTAAAAATACCATCAGCAAGCCAGGCACAGCCTGCGCCTGTCCATACATCAACACGGCAATTACGGCTCACCACCTATTACATGGAACTAAAAAGGTGTAATGTGGGCATATAATAACCTACCCCTTCGGGGATAAAGGCGTGATGTTAATCTGAGATTGACTGCCTCTGTGGCGCAGTCGGTAGTGATACCGCCTGCGGTGCTGGAGGTCGTGGGTTCGATTCCCACCAGAGACAAATATTCGTGTGACCCATAAATGTTTGTCTCAAGAGTCTGGGTGTTTCTATGTATAATGTGCATGTATTTAAAAGTATATAAGTATTAATATCCGTAGTCTGATACCCATAACACAAGCAGGTTATTCCTAACTTACTTTGGGATCAGATAGCGTTGTGTGAAATGTCCGGGAATATTTATTATTATTATTAATAATATAATGTTATTTCTAATTATTTTTTCAGTTGGTATTTAAATATCTTTTTTACAAGTTGACAAATTAACATTTTTACTTACAAAACTTAACTTACGTACAAAAATTGTCAACTTTCAAACGAGTCCCGTTATGCTGGTCAAAAATCAACTGGGCGATCAACCACCCCCCGACAAAACCATTGCCCGTTCGATAATAGACCGAAGGAAAAATACTAGATAAAAGTACTAAAAACGCATAACCCACAGTATTGTCTAGGAACCTCCCGGCGCATTATGTCACATTCGCATAATGTCACACTGTGTCTTGACAGTTAATTAACACTACATTCGCATTATGACACGTTCGCATTACGTCACGTTCGCATTTTGTCACTTTTGCATTATGTCACTTTCGCACAATGCCACGTTTTTCTATCGCATTATGTCACCTTCGTATAAAGTCACGTTTTTTTTCAAATGAAACAAAATTGAAGATCAGTTAAACAAATAAACACCGACAAAACAAAAGATCGACAAAACAAATGAAGGTCGGCAAAACAAATGAAGATCGATAAAACAAATGAAGATCGACAAAACAACTGAAGATCGACAAACCAAATGAAGATCGCCAAAACAACTGAAGATCGGCAAACCAAATGAAGATCGGCAAAACAAATGAAGATCGACAAAACAAATGAAGATCGGCAAAACAAACGAAGATCGGCAAAACAAATGAAGATCGACAAAACAAATGAAGATCGGCAAAACAAACGAAGATCGGCAAAAGAAATGAAGATCGATAAAACAAATAAAGATCAATAAAACCAAAGACTACAAGCAAGTTGATAAGGTCAATATTTATTCGCAGCCATATTTTGTAATCTGAATGCGATTACCAATCAAAAATATAGATCACTGATCACAAATATGCTATAATGAAATAAATATTATGCATGTTTTATAAGGACGAGAATGCTTGCACCTATTTTTTGAATGGTTAGTTAGATAACAAAAAATGGGTGCAAGTCAATTTCGACCTTATGAACATGCAAAATATCTATTTATTTTTATATATTCGTGATCAGTGATATCTATAAACGCCTAAAAGCACATTTTTAGAGAAGTTTTATTAAGGTCCAGAATTGCTTGCACCTATTTTCTGAATGGTAATCGCATCTAGATGATGTTCATTTGTTTTTTCAATCTTCATTTTTTTGCCAATCTCATTTTTTTTGCCAGTCTACATTTGTTTCTTCGATCTTTAATTGTTTGTTCGATCTTCATTTGTTTTGCCGATCTTCATTTGTTTCTCCGTTCTTCATCCGCTTTTTCGATTTTCATTTGTACCGGAACTATTGAGACTAATTTTCTCAGATATAAAAATCCCAGTAGTTCCATCACGGAAGTAGACAACAGAACTACTGGGATATGGCGCAATAGATTACCAACCCCCTTCTCATTCCCCAATTTTCCATTTCCCATCCCATTCACTTTCACATCCCATCCCCATTCCTATTCCCACACCCATTCCCACTTCCATCTGAATACCGAGAACGTGACATTCTGAGAACGTGACATTCTGCGAAAGTGACATTCTGCGAACGTGACAGTCTGCGAACGTGACAGTCTGCGAACGTGACATTCTGCGAACGTGGCAGTCTGCGATCGTGACAAATTGCGTCAAGGTGACATAACGCGAACGTGACATAATGCGCCGGGAGGGGCTAAACGGATCTGGCTGACAAAATTCAGTCGATCCGTACAGTGATAGATTATCACATAAATTTTTTTATCCTAGGAATATGTTCCCATTGGAAGCGGACAGGAATATGGGAACATAACTCCACGCTGGTGAAATCGCGGGTGCCACCTAGTCTAGTTAATTTGTTAATGAAAATCATTTCATTTTCAAATGCAAATAATAATTATGAAAAGGGTTTTCATCTCACTGGAAATCTCTAGAGTTGTTGATCAGTACTTGGCAACATTGACATTGTTTTGAAATTTTGACGAGTCGTTCTAGCGGAGATGCTGACTTCTGATTTTCAGTTTAAACTCCTTGGACGTAAAGTTTTGACAGTTTGATTGTAATATTAAAGATATCAAAACCACAAACGTGGAAATAAAGAGCCTTCTTCTAAAGATGATTTAATAGTACATTATAATAAAAGTTCGGTGAGTTGATAATTACAGCCGAGGCATTATTGCTAGCCCGAGCCACAGGCAAGGGCTACAAGAAAGCAGAGGCTGTAATTATTAAAGCACACGTGTGTCATGTCATACGACGTTTTATAACATAGGCTAGCTGACCCGACAGACGTTGTCCTGCCTTAACTATGAAAAATCGGTATACCGAGTTCTGAGTACCCGGTCCCCTATTCCCGTTCCCGATTTCCTGTTCCTGGTTTCAGATTGAGTTCCCGGTCCCCATTTCTCGCTCCCGGTTTCAGATTCTGGGCTCCCGGTTTCGAGTTCAGAGTTCCCGGTTTCTGATTTTCGGTTACCGGGTTCCAGTTCCCTGTCAGTCTTTCTGTTCCCGGTTCCGATTTCGGAGTTTTCAGTTCTAAGACCAGATCCAAAATCACAATAGAAACCATTTCTTCTAACAGTTCAAGCGGGTTACAGCGATTTCAAAATTTCCACCCATTTTTCTTCCTTCTCATGACAATAACAAACACAAAAAAAAGAATTAACAAAATCGGTCCAACCGTTCTGAAGTACATACATTTCGCAGATTAATTTTTATATAGATTTTAATTTTCTTTTTTTATTATTATGTTCATTTTTAAACTATAATAAGTTTTTTTACATCCTTTTGATGATATTTGAAATAAATAAAACGGGGAGTATTAATAATAAAGTAAATTTATATTGTTTGTTTTGGTTTCACATAAAAGGTTGTAGGGGTAATATACTTTTGTATGCGCGGAATGTGTGCGTGGGCCTGAGCGACGTATGAAAGAAAGTCGGCCAGTTGCTGTGCAATGGTCGGACAGAGCGCTAGGTCGTAAAGTAGTAACCTTGATATTTTTGTGAAGTTCAAATAAATATTTCTTTGTATCCATAATAAAGTGTTCTCTGTCGGACTAGTGCCGTAACTCCATATAGTCCCTTAGAAAATCCCGCATTTACCCTACGTTTGGACACATAGTGAATAGATAGTGTGCGAGTTCGATTCTCGTAGTATACATAATTGTGATATTTAAATAGGTATGGTTCAGTAGCATACTATATGCGACCCATAACCTATAATTGGTGACCGACCGACGACCTTGCGTAAGTGTGGAATTTCTAAGGAGCTACTAGTATAGTAATTAATTTTAGTTTTAGTGAGTAAAATAATAATAGTGTGTGATGTTTCCCCAACCGCAACCTCAGGGTACCATGAAACCCGGCACAAGTGACAAAGTAGAAAGTGACTTGAAGATGAACACAGGTATGTCGAACCTTAGTAATAATGAGCTTGCAGTAATAAGTATACAATCAAGGTTGCCAGAATTTTGGGCAGAGATGCCGCGACTATGGTTTGCGCAGATTGAAATCATTTTAGGACCGCAGAAACAGAGTGATGAGAGTAAGTTCAACTTAGTAGTAGCGAAATTAGGACGTGAGGCATTGCAGCAAGTTAGCGACATTCTGGTAGCGCCACCAGCCACAGAGAAGTTCAAGGTCATCAAAGAGCGACTGCTGCAGGTGTACGAGGAAAGTGCAGAACGCCAATTTCAGAAGCTCGTAGGTGAAATGGAGCTAGGTACACAAAAACCCTCACAGCTACTGCGTAGGATGCGAGATCTAGGTAGGAATGCTGAAATATCAGAGAAGACATTACATAATTTGTGGATCACGCGGTTACCAGCATCAGTAAGAGCAGTGCTGACAGTTAGCCAGGATCAGACCTTGGAGAACTTGGCGAACATAGCGGACAAAATTATGGAGAATGTTCGAAATGGGGAAATCGCCGAGGTGAGCAGCTCGAGTAACAATGACCAGTTGCAAACTCAACTGCCGATAAACGAGATCCTAACGCAAATGCATAAATTAAATTTGGAAGTAGCTTCACTACGGGAAGAAGTTGCCGTACATCGTCGAAGCGCTTTCCGTGGTCGTGGAAGCCGTGGATTTTCACAGCGACGATCGAGATCCAGGACACCTGCTGATCCGAACTGGTTGTGCAGATGGCATTTTCGGTATAGAACCAGAGCAACAAAATGTGAAAAACCATGTGCGTGGAAATCACCAGCAGCAAAGAAAGCGGAAAACTAGTTACGGTACGACCTACACTGACGGGAGTAATCGTACCGGGTAGCAACCACCGTCTTAGTGTATTTGACAGGGAAAATGGACTGAAAAAATTTTAGTAGATACAGGAGCGAACGTGTCCGTCATTCCAGCGAGTGTAAAGCAAAAGTTATTAGGTGAACATTTGGACTATAAGCTATTCGCAGCAAACGGAAGTGAAATAAAAACGTACGGTGTAAAGACTCTATATGTGAACACAGGTCTCCGGCGTCCATATCGTTGGACATTTGTCGTCGCGGAGGTTAGCCAACCTATATTAGGTGCGGATTTTTGGAACATCACACACTAATAGTTGATTTAAGTGCGCGAAAATTAATCGATAAGGAAACAAAATTGTTAACGCTGTGCAGTTTAACCACTTGCGAAAATTTATCAATAACTTCAGTAGAGCATGATCATCCGTTTATTGAATTATTGTCGAAATTCCCAGAAATAACCAAACCAGTCTCATTCAAAAATATGGACCGCGATTCTGTTCACGATGTTTATCATTATATAGATACTAATGGGCCACCCGTGCATGCCAGAGCGCGACCGCTACCTCCAGACAGGTATCACAAGGTAAAGCAGGAATTTAAAATAATGCAGGAACTAGGTATTTGCAGGCCATCGAAAAGTGAATGGGCTAGCCCGCTTCATGTTGTGGTGAAGAAAAATGGAGATATTCGGCCCGTGGGAGACTACAGGCGTCTGAACGCCATCACCAAGCCCGACCGATATCCTGTGCCGAGATTACTGGACTTCAATTATATACTAGCAGGTAAGAAAATATTTTCAAAAATTGATATAAATAAAGCGTATCATGTTGTCCCAATAGCACCAGAAGATGTAAAGAAGACTGCAGTGATAACACCTTTCGGATTATTTGAATATTTAAGATTAAATTTTGGGATGTGTTCGGCCAGTGCCAGTTTTCAAAGATTCATGAATAATACTGTATTAGAAGGTTTAGATTTTTTATTCTGCTTTGTTGATGATGTCATTATAGCCAGCGAGTGCATAGAGAGCCATAAAGCGCATTTAAGAAAGGTATTTGAACGTTTTACAAAATTTGGCATAACTATAAATATACCAAAATGTGACTTCGGCAAGGAAAGTATAGAATTTTTAGGTTACCAAGTCTCAACCGAGGGCATTCGACCACTCGACCACAAGGTGGAGGCCATAGTGGAACAACTACGCCGATTCCTTGGTATGTTAAATTTTTATAGAAATAGCATTCCTCATGCAGACGAACATCAATCACTTCTGAATGATTTTTTAAAAGGTGCCAAGAAAAAGGACAAAACCAAAATACCATGATCACAGAAGTCCATTGAAGCTTTCGAGACATGTAAGAGAGGACTCAGGGATGCAGTTATGTTATCACATCCGGTAAGTAATGTACCATTATCTTTACATACAGATGCATCGGACATCTGCGCTGGAGCAGCACTTAGTCAAAGGATTGATGGTAAATGGTTACCGTTGGGATATTTTTCGAAGAAGTTTAGCAAAACTCAACAAAAGTATTCCACGTACGATAGAGAACTTACAGCAATATTCTTAGCAATGAAACACTTTAGATATATGTATGAGGGGACAGAATTAATAATTTTTACAGACCATAAACCATTAACTTTTGCATTCAATAAAGTCGAATCTAAAAGCGAAACGCCACGACGTACCAGGCAATTGCTTTACATTAGCGAATTTACAACTGATATAAGATACGTCGAAGGAAATAACAATGCAACTGCTGACGCGTTATCTACACGACTACATTTGAGTACGCGGAATTAGCGACCGCACAGGAACAGGATGTCGATTTAGAAAAATTATTAAAGGATCGACAGTCCAGTATTATTTTGAAAAAAATGTTTGTACCTAATTGTGATAAGCCTATTTATTGCGAAAATTCGACACAGATTTGTAGACCTTACTTACCAGAGAAATTTAGGAAGTAAGGGTTTCTATCAGTGCACGAGGTATGTCACCCTGGCATAAGAGCGACGCGAAAGTTAGTAGCGCAAAGGTATTTTTGGCCAGGTCTTAATAAAGATGTTGGTCAGTGGGCAAAAACGTGTCTTCAGTGCCAAAAGAACAAAGTAGGCAGACACACTGTTTCAGAGTTACAGCAGTTACCAGAAGCCAAAAGGTTAAGTCATTTACATATTGATATAGTCGGCCCGTTGGCACCGACAAAAGAAAGTTATAGATATTTAATTACTATGATAGATAGAGGCACCAGATGGCCCGAGGTCATTCCTGTGTGCGACATAACCGCTGAAGTAGTAGCTAAAGTTTTGTACGGAAACTGGATTGCGCGATTTGGTGTACCTGATCGAATAACGTCGGATCAAGGTCGGCAATTTGAAAGTAATTTATTTAGAGAACTCTTAAGGATAATGGGCATAAAAAAGTTGAGAACCACACCGTATAGACCCCAGAGTAATGGTATGGTAGAACGCTGGCATAGGAATTTAAAACAGGCCTTAACAGCGCGTCTAACAAACAATACGTCGTGGAGCGACGAATTACACACGGTATTACTAGGATTACGTGCGGTAGGCAGAAGTGACAATGGAGTAAGTCCCGCGGAATATTTGTATGGTAAAACAATTCGGTTGCCAGGAGATTTTTATGATATCTCAAACAGCCAAAATGTTTCAGACCATGACTATTTAGATAATTTAAGGAAATGTATAAGTAATTTAAAGCCTGTGTCACATGACTTCCGGGATTCGCGAACGCTGTTCGTACACAATGAATTAGGTAAGTGTGAACATGTTTTTATCAGAAATGATGCAGTACGCAGACCGCTGACGTCACCATATGAAGGACCTTTTTGAGTTTTGGAAAGAAAAGGAAAGGTATTTACGATCCAGTTACCAAATAGAATAGCCCACATATCGATAGACAGGCTGAAGCCAGCGTACATTTTGAATGAAAAAGGTCACGAAAGTGACGATGATAAGGTTAAGAAAGTACAAGGTAGCAAAACTGAGGTCACTGATAAATTGAGCAGTGGTTATAGCAGCTCTAGTAATATCTTAACGGATAAGCCTGTAATTAAGAGTACGAGATGTGGTCGAAAAGTAAAACCACCAGTTAGATTTAATTTGTAACCCTATATACATTGTTTTCTAAAGTATTCTGATATACGTACAATATGGTATTATTAATATAGTGATTTCAGGCATATCCGATAAACATTACATGTATTTTTATGTCATACAAGTTTACTCGTGTAAGAAATAATTGCACCATATTCATGTAAGCAAATTGTTAAGTATGTTAAAACATAGCACTTCTAGTAATAAGTCATTAATAACATATGCAAACTTGCATTTTTATAAAATGTAGAACACAGATTTTTCTGCAACATTTATCTTAAGTGTTATGTGAGTATTTCATTTATATTTCAATATCGTAAGGAGTAGCAACTTCAATAAAATATTTTTGTATTTTAATACTGTGTTAAGCTACGTGATACTAATGTATTGTAAAATGGGTAAAACATATAGTAAAAATGAAAAAATAATTATAGCCCAAAATGGAGCAAACAATTTGGATTTTTCTAATATTGAGAGTCATATTAAAGCATATGGAGGAATATTATTGATTATTTGCATATTATTGGTATTAATTATTATGTGCAAATGCTGTGGAATATGTTATAAAAGTGGGAAGAAATGGGTGCACAAACAGACAGAAGGTTCCATACAAAGGTTACAACAAGCACACATGCAGCAAGTATAGTCAGGAAACGTTATTGTAAACACCCGAAGGAATGTAACTCGATTCTCCGGTGTCGCAACAATGTTGTTATCAGCAATGTAGTAGCGCATGATTGTTATGAATTAAGGTATGTAATGCATAAAAGGCGATGAATGATAGGGTGACCATAAGATTTCGTTATTGTGGACAGTATTGTATTCTGTTTAAAAGATTTTTGTATTGTATCAAAATTATGTAAAATTTTAACTGTGTAAAAATTTGAGGGGAGTATTGTAGGGGTAAAATACTTTTGTATGCGCGGAATGTGTGCGTGGGCTTGAGCGATGTATGAAAGAAAGTCGGCCAGTTGCTGTGCAATGGTCGGACAGAGCGCTAGGTCGTAAAGTAGTAATTACCTTGGATAATATGTGGTGTTAGATTTTAGTAACCTTGATATTTTTGTGAAGTTCAAATAAATATTTCTTTGTATCCATAATAAAGTGTTCTCTGTCGGACTAGTGCCGTAACTCCATATAGTCCCTTAGAAAATCCCGCATTTACCCCACGTTTGGACACATAGTGAATAGATAGTGTGCGAGTTCGATTCTCGTAGTATACATAATTGTGATATTTAAATAGGTATGGTTCAGTAGCATACTATATGCGACCCATAACCTATAAGGTTGTAATTTATTGTCAAAATTAATTGAATTAATCAATAAAATGGTTATTTTATTATTCTACCGATAGACCGACACATCCATACATTGAATATGTTCCAGATTTGTACGCGCTTGAGCGAGAATGGACTCGCCCAAAGGGTGCTATAAAACACATAATTATTTTAGGTTCAGGTTCATCATCACGCCTTTATCCCCGAAGGGGTAGGCAGAGGCATATTATATACCCGCATTTCACCTTTTTATAATTTGTCTCACGTAATACGTTGTGAGCCGTATTGCCGTGTTTAAATGGACAAGCGCAGGTTGTGACATCCTGCTGTTGAAATAAAGCCTTCAACTTGGCTTAACGACTGCCATTTTACTGGAAACCGGGACCAACGGCTTAACGTGTCTTCCGAAGCACGGAAACGCTCAAATAAATGTCACAAAGTGATCACATGGATGGTCACCCATCCATGGACCGGCCATAGTGAAAGTTGCTTACTGCAGTGATCGTTTACAGAACACTGAGTCCGCGGGGCCACGAGCGCTTATAGCGAGCGAAATACATTATCTGTGAAAATTCCAGCTTTCTAACTATCATGGTTCCTGAGATACAGACTCGTGATGGACAGGTCTTTCTGTCGACGAATAGCGAAGTCTCATGAATATTGTAGGGTCTCGTTTTTTACCCTTTGGGTAAGGAACCCTATAATAAAAGGAGGGAAGTGCTAGTCGAACTCGCAAGCGCTGGGTTCTGTACTAAAAATTCTACTGGACAATACCCTAACATCTCCAACAAACTGCTCGTCAGTTTGGCGATTGTTTGTGTTAATTTTAAGTTTCAGTGTACTAAAGTTTAAATAAAATATTTTAAAAAAAAAATTTCGTCAATTTTCTAAATGTTAAACGGTAACCGACTGCCGCGCTGAGGTCCTAGGTCCGATTCCTAATCTTATACATAGCCACAAGCTCTTAGCGTTGAATAATGTTCTTTAGAATGTGCATAATTTTTTATTATTGTAAAAAGATTGTCTTAAATCACTGTATCTCATGAAAGAACTTTTATTTTTAAGTATTGATGACGGTTTCTAGTCCAGTAAGTTTAGAAAATGTATTGTCGCAATAATTAAAAACTCTAAAGACCATTAAAATATAGTGTTAACTTAATTAAAGCAATCGTCATCTGAAACATGTTCCCGAGAAGCTTAATAATAACATACTTAGGAGAAAATATTACTCCTTCGTATATAATACACCAATTATTATATGAATTTGGAGAACAGCAGGGGTAAGTATATTGTGTAACGAGCCCACATTTCCTGAACAAGCGACGACGTGCAAAACTCAGAGAATGCGTCAATAAATCTTATACGTTATGTAACAATGGACGAAATTGTATTTATGTCATTAACCATGAAGTTGATCTTTAGAACAAACTGTATCTATGTTTATTATAGAAGGCACGTCATTAATCTATATAAATAAATATAATGAAAATATTGCATCGATGGAGCAATGCCAGTGTATCTGTAATAAAGTAATAAAGCTGAAAAGTTTAGTTGGTTTAATGCGTTAAATTTTGTTATATTGATTTTTTGTAAACGTTCAATAGCCCAATTTTAGTACGCCATTATATCGAAGCGAAAGAGTAACTATTAATGTTAACCTAAATCGGTTTGACTTTACAATTTTATAAACGAACTAGCTGACCCGCGCAACTTCGTTTGCGTTATATGAGAGTAAGAAAGAGGGAGGTATTAATATTTCGAGTAGGTATTATAATCTTTCCCGTCGCATTTATTTCCCGTCGCACTTACTTCCGCCCATCCGTTTTTTGGTTTGGAACTCGTCGTGTGCGAATCCGACTCGCACTTGACTGGTTTTTATCGTTCAGTTGAATGGCTCCCAGTGCAGAACACGTTTACTCCCGTCGCCGCCGCCGTCGTGTCGCTCATACTTTAAAACTTAATAAGAGGGTTATTGTAAGTGAACCTAAAAGATAGGCATATGCAGCTGAGAACTTTTTTTATAACTTTTTAAGAGGAACAATTTTGTAATACACACTTTTAACGTAACTTAAACCATTCACACAGCGTACGCAATGAAAGCTCTCAAAAGAAAGAAATTTTCCCCGTTCTAGAAACATTATTCATGACTGCTCCGCTCCTATTCGTTTTCGCGTGATGTTATAACGTCATTAGCCATCCTCAATAAATGTAATATTAAACTGTAAAATAATTTTTGAAATGCAATCAGTAGTTTCTGAGATCCTAGCACAAACAAACTATTCAGTTCTATAATATTGTGAGCGAACCTTAAGAGTTAGACAACTTAGGTTATTGTGAGCGAACCTTAAAAGATAGACATATGCTGTCGCGGACTTTTTTTTAGAACTTTTTAAGAGAAACAATTTTGTAATACACAATTTTTACGTAACTTTAACCATTTACGCAGCGTACGCCTCGGAAGCTCTCAGACGGTAAAAATATTCCCCGTTTTCCAAACATTCTTAATTGCTGCTCCGCTCCTAATCGTCGTAGCGTGATGTTATATAGCCTATAGCCATCCTCGATAAATGGTCTATCAAACTGTAAAATAATTTTTGAAATCCAACCAGTAGTTCCTGAGATCCTAGCGTTCAAACAAACAAACAAACAAACAAACAAACCAACAAACTCTTCAGCTTTATAATATTAGTATGGATAAATAACGAGCTGCAAGGCCTGCCAGAGAATTCGAAGTTTACTATATTTTATCGTATTATTCGAAGTATCTTCTATTATCATGCTTAGGTATCCTTTTATTAAGTTTGAAGTACTTATATTAGCAAAACAAAAATATGCCACCGACAAATGTAATTTTTCTACAAAATAACAAAGAACAAAATATTTTCAAGAAAGATATTTTAGTATTCACAAGTGCAGTTTACTTCCAGCTCATGTTATCCCCTCGCAGTTCTCAAGTTGACAGTAGGTAGGTAGAGAGAAAAACGAAAACCAACCACTTAAACGGAAACGGAAACCGGAGGCGGATGTCGTTCGCTTACATCAGTCCTATCTCATTGCAAACAAATCTTCTTTGTCATTATGTATTTTTTTTTTGGTTTTTGGAAAAAGTTATGTGATGTATGTGGAAATCTTACATGGATTTTATGCCGAACAAAAATACAAAACTACCAAATGGCCGGTTAGTCCCGGGTTAGCCCACAAAAGGATGTTCCAGGATTATTATTAAAATAAGTATATAAAATAAAGCCTCCGTAGCTATCCGTCACGATCCTTTTTTAGGCAAAAATAAAACATTCTTCTTTAATATAAAAGAAAAAGTTTTATTTGTGCTCAAACTTGTAAACCAACTTGAACACACATATTAAGTATGTGTTTACAAGTTGATCATGATTCCTTAATATGTGCAGATAGGATATCTTCTTCTTTTTCTCTCTCTCTATCTATCTCTTCTTCTTTATTTATAAATTACCAAAAAAAAGTAACTATTATGGACATTATTTATACAACAGATCTTGATGTTCTGAATAAACAAAATTTTTTCTAGAGCCATTATTCAAGAATAAAATAGAGCAATAAAAATAGCTGCGAGTCTTTCCTCTTGAAGTAGATTTAGTTGTTAAGAATAAAATGCAAGTATTCACAAATTCAAATCCAGTTTTCTGCTCAACACTTATACCGCAAAACCAATGAGGCAGTCACTTAATCAAGTGAACGTATTTATGTTAATCTTCGGGTAAGGGTTGCAAAAACGTCAGTTAACTCGACCCCTCATTGTTTCTCAGTTGGACACAGTGACGCACCCTAGCGTCGAGTGTCGGCAGAAATAAAAAACAAAGTAAGTTGGATTTTACTTAAAATAGTGGAGAGGGTTAACTTGATCATTATACTGCAGTAAATTCAATACAGCTTTTAATATTTCCTTATTTTATTATAAGAGCAAGAACCGACACAATGGAATATTAAATGAATGAATTATACTCGCAGTTCAGGCAGAAATCATAGCCTAGCTGGTAGAATAATATCAATCAATCAATCAATCTAATCAGCCTATATCAGACGGCCGCCCGCCAGATGGACCGATGACCTGAAATAGGTCGCAGAGACTGACTGGATGCGGAAGGTGCAGGACGGTGTGTTGTGGCGTAATTTGGGAGGCGACTACGTCCAGAATAATATAGGATATTAAAATTTTCTGAGGTACCTACCTAATAAATAAATAAAGTGACAGGAATCCTGGGACTTCCAAGGGCTCCCAGCCATAAGCTGTGGTATAAGCCTGTGTACTTAGACAGCAAGAGTCCGGCATGGCATCTTTGTGGGATTTCCACCGGCAATAGAAAAAAACATATTAAACAAAAGCATGACTAGTGAGAATGAAAACTGATAGCAAACTGATTTAAAAAAAAAATCTTCAGATTTATTTAACGTATTTGAACGAAAGGGCAAAACGACACAAACTTAGGAACAGAGTTGTGTTTTTTTTCTTCGAATTGTAAGGTTGTGCGTTGGAGATTAGTGAAACTCGTGAATATCTTGAGTATACTGTCCTTTATCAGAGAATAACATGCCTTATATAATAACTAAGCTAATAATAACTAAATGAGTAACTAAGCTACCATAGCTACCATACCACTACAGAATGATGTTTAGATCATCTAACCACAGGATGCGCCTTACTTAAGCATTGTTTTCTGCCATTGCACATGACCATTTGGTCTTTTGGCTTTATAAAAGCACTGTACATCAGAACATCATTTTATATGATTAAACTAGTACATTTCATTGTAGTTGACTGTACAATAACACACAACAGCCATTACGCGTTTGTCGATTAATACATTTTTAAATGCAATGAAATTTTATATGTCTTTGTGTTTCGCCCTTCATTTGTATGAAAACTGGCAGAATATTTTTGTATGCGGTGGTTCGCAAAGGCTAGTCCCGTGTTATATGGTCTAAGGAATGATGTGATAAAATTTTATTAAAAAATTACATTCCTATCTCACTTCGGAGCCATGTATGATTGTATGTATATAAGTAAGCTACTTTTCAGGGTTAATAACATTAATATCTAGCCTCAGATCAAGCTCTTTGTCAAAGAATCTTTAGACCCATACCCAAATAGATACGATGTCGCAGTTTATACAGAAAATTTGCGTGTGTTTAATTACGATAGGCCCTTTTGAGTGTAATAAGGTATTTTGGCAGTAGGTACCAATTGCGACGATTACTGTAGAATTTTAAGAATATTTTATTTAACTAAAATAGTCATAATAATGTACCACTCAAACCCAAAATAATGTGGCGTTACTTCCTGCGGAAATTATTTACAGTTATGAATATACGCGCACCATACCGCAGTCAACATCTGTTCCTGTGGGAACATATTCCCGGGATGAAAAGTAGCCTATGTGTTATTCCAGACTATAAGCTATCTCTGTATCAAATTTCAGCCCGATCGGTTTAGCCGTCACAGCGTGATTGAGTAACAAACATCCAAACATCTAAACATCCAAACATCTTCAGAAACTTTCACATTTATAATATTAGTAGGATTAATACCTTATTATCTTGAAAGGAAAAAAAAAGGTCTACACCACAAAATGTGTTAAGTTTATAATAATAAGATAGTTAAGATGTTAGGTATTATAGACTTAAAATATAATATGTCGAAATTTATAATCTTTACTTGAAAGTAACAATGTACTTATGTGTTTTTTCTAATTCATAGTAACTTTGTCCATGAACACTAGCTTCAAAATCAACATTAAACCTAAAATATAATACCGTGGTAACAAATTTCGTTTACGTTGTAACAAAGCCTTATTGAAATTCTTGTACAATCAACCGTGCCCAAGGGTCCGCATTTTCCACTTCCTCGGACATTCAATATAACGTCTATGATATATCTTTGCCTAACGGTTGAGTACGTAAGATTTCATTGAAATTTTAAATCACATCTAAAGAAAACATGCACCCGAAAATAGGATAATAATGGCGATGATGAGTTTTGAATATTATGTTTACTACGTTGAAAGTAATTTTTTATCGGACTCAGCGACGCAAAAGAAGAATTATAACTCTTGATTGATCGAATACAGTGTTGTGTGACGCAAAAGAAGAGTCAAATGTTTGTCAGCCTATGTACAAATGGGTGAGGCCGCAGTGGTAGCCGTAGGTCTGTTGGGAGGCCTGGGGTACCTATCCTTCCGCGGGCTTACCCGGGGCTCCCAACCGTAGACTGTTAGGTAGGGTACGTGTGGTTTTTAGTCGGTAGGAGTCCGGCATAGCATCCCTGTAGAATTTTCCGTACGTTAAAAAGAATCTATGCACAAAAGTTTAAATAGAAATTAATTTATTTACAAACACTGCAAGCGTTTTTATCGTTTGTTTATAGTAAGTATAGAGGAAAGAAGGGGTACAGAAAATATAAAGTTTTAGTACAAATTACTTAAGTTTTCTAAGCACTGCAAACGATATCAAGCTAGAATTAATTTATTTGACGGGAAACAGGAAAGAAAAGGCAAAGTAGCAAAATTCGTCGAATTAAAGTTTACTTATCTGTTGTAATGCTTGAATGAACATTGTAACTCATTCCTCGATAGAGCAGAACTCTACTGTAATAATTTGGTGGAGGATGGTTCAGTTACCGCATAAATGTTGAATCATGGGGTCAGTTATAAGCATTGATCTTTAAGTACCAGTGCTATTACAATCCCTACTATTTAATATTATAAATGCGAAAGTAACTCGGTCTGTCTGTTACGCTTTCACGCCTAAACTGCTGAAGCGATTGAAATGAAACTTGGTGTAAAGATAGTACGAGGCCCTGGGAAGGATATAGGCTACCTTTTTACCGACTGCATAAAAGGAGGATAATGATTTTACACGATAACGACTTCTACGCGGACGGAGCCGCGGGGAACAGCTAGTACTTAATTTAATGTGATTTCGCCCGAAAAAAGATTCTCACTGTAACGGGACTCTTACTCGTGTCTTTTGCCTTGCCAGGGAGTAACTTTAGACCAGTAAGTAACGCTCGGAGCTGATGAAATATTCCACCATATATACGTCATACATTACATTTGAATACTGCTGTCTGTATAAATTACTTATACTAACGACTGCGCCTCACCATCACAATATAGGATAAGTGGTAAATTAAACATGTTTATATTTTCGTTACGCTAAAATCGATTCGGATTACTTTATAAAACAAAAAAATTTTCAATAAAAAATACAACCGACTTCCAAGAAATTCTGAAAAATAAAATTAACTTAGCACAAAGTAATATGTATTTTGATTTATCTGATTTTTTATTCAATATCATATTGAAGTCGGCGCCAAGTAGTTCATAGGTTTAGGGAGGTATTATTCATGGCACCAACTTCAATATTATATTGAATAAAATCTGATAAATCAACTACATATTACTTTGTGCTAAGTAAATTTTATTTTTCAGAATTTCTTGGAAGTCGGTTGTATTTTTTATTGAAAATTTTTTTTTCATTATTTTAAGTGACGAGTGAACCGAAAAATATATCTTAGAAGGTGAAAGTTCTCATCAATACAAATTAATCAAGCCCCAACACGAGGTAGCTGCTGTAAATCGTTAAGGAATTCCCTCGAATCTCTTTTGGTTCCATCATCAGATCGACTCCAGACCTTTATTAATGGTAGTACATTAAAGCACTGAATTAAAAAGTTAACAAACGCACTAGTTGTGCCTATAATTTTCGGTGGTTGCCCTCGATTTCTCCAGGATCCCATCATCAGATCCTAACCTGGTTATAATGGGACCACCTCAGAAATAAACCCTATTCAACAATAAAAATTGAAATCCGTCTATAATTGACGGTGAACATACATAAAACATTGAGACCTTTTTTTTTTTTTGAAGTTGGATCTATCAATCTAGGTGTAAAGTTCTCATCAATACAAATCAATCAAGCCCAAACACAAGATAACTGCTGTAAATTGTTTAGGAATGCCCTCGACTGTCTTTCGACTCTATCATCAGATCGACGCCATACCTTCATTAAAGTGTGGAACATTAAAGCACTTAATTAAAAAGTTAACAAGCACACTAGTTGTCCCTACAATTTTCGGTTGTTGCCCTCGTTTTCTCCTAGATCCCTTCATCAGATCCTGACCTGGTGAAAATGGGACCACCTCAGAAATAACCCCTATTCAACAAAAAAAAATTTTTGAAATCCGTCTATTATTGACGGAATTATCGCTTGACATACATAAAAAAAAATACATACAGACGAATTGAGAACCTCCTCCTTTTTTTGAAGTCGGTTAAAAAGCTTCAGTATTTCAGTGAAACATAAGCTATCACAAACCTTGCTAATATTGCGAATGGACATCCAGATCATCCCGGCTTATGGCCACTGTCCAATTCGACAAGGTTTCAGAGTTGGGAACATTGGGATTATAGTATTAATGATTCCTTTTGTGGAACAAAAATAGAAGGGAGATTTTCAGTATCATTGCTTCACTGTTGAAGGATTTATTAAAAATCTACTGTGCAGAGTGTATATCTACCAATTTATCACGCAATGAAGTTATAGAACCTGACCCGACAGACGTTGTCCGTACTTAACACTTAACTATGAAAATTGAATTAGAGATAAATATTTTAAAAAATGACAAAATATTACTATCGCGACAGTGATCAAAAACTGACTGTTGACATGTATCAGTTCTTTGTTATTGACGTGATCTTCTTATTGAAACTTCCTTATCTTTTCCTTTTTCTTTCATACCTTCTCCTGACAGACATTAACAGACCCAATATGAAATGAATTAGTGAAGTTGAACCAGGGGTTTCACGCGTGATGTTGACCAAGGGAATAAACTTAATTATTAAGAACCACGACTGCAAAGTAAAGATACAACTGAAAAGCAATAAACAAGCTCTACATTAAAATTTCTTTTATGACTTCTTTAGCTACTTACTGCAGAAAGAAACAAGCAATGCCAAGCGAGTGGTGGCTTACAAAATAGCTCGTTGTTCCTATAGCTTATTCCCGCCTGCAGTAAGTAGCTAAGAAGTCATAAAAGAAATGTAGAGCTTGTTTTTTGCTTTTCAGTTGTATTTTTACAAGCAAAATACATTTTGCTTTTCAGTTGTATAGTGCATCGCAGTGCTCAATCCGTAAACCGATAAACCGTCGAGGGGTCAATCCGTTCACCCATCCCTGTTTAAGAGTGGCCCACCCAATTTTCCTAATCATACCTATTGCGCCGTTTACCAAAGCCTGATTCACGTTAATATTCCGGCGTAGTCGTGATCCAATCACGATTCGTAGTGTCCTAACAATGCTCCCCGTCCTAATTGGGTCATAGTTTGAAAATCTATCCATAGGAATATGAGCAAAAATATAATAATTCAGGTTGAATTTCAGTGATGTTTCTTTACTATAAGAAAATAATTAACTCTTTTTTATGAGTGTTTTTGACATAGTACTACCTTGTCCTTTAGTATAGACCTTTGAATATGCAGTGATACGAAGCTGGTCAGATTTATAATAATAAATATTATGGAACAGAACAATTGTCATTTTCAATATGTGCAGCAAAGTCCACCAAGTGCCATCCATCAACAGTACATACATACATACATATAATCACGCTTGTCTCCCATCGGGGTAAGCAGAGACTATGGCTTTCCACTTGCTACGATCCTGACATACAACTTTCGCTTCTTCTACTTTCATAACTGTTTTCATACACGCTCGCCGGTTAAGGGTACTCTTGACCTTGCCTTTTTCCAGAACGTCTCTGATTTGATCGGCATGCGTACGCCGAGGTTTACCCCTACCAGTTTGCCCATTCATTCTCGCCTCATAAATCTGCTTTGTCAGTCTATTCTCATCCATTCTCTCCACGTGTCCAAACCATCTAAGCATCCCTTTTTCGATCTTAGTCACTACATCTTCTGTTATACCACATTTTTCCCTTATCACGCTATTTCTTTTTTTGTCCATTAAAATCACTCCAGCTATACTTCGCAGACTTCTCATTTCCACTGCATTAATTTTGCTTTCATGCTTCTTCTGCCATAACCAACTTTCACTACCATACATAAGTGTAGGGATGAGCACTCCCCTATGTACAGCCAACCTGGCCTTCTCAGACACATTTTGACTGCTCATAAAGGTGTACATAGCCCCATTCACTTGATTTACTGCCAAAACTCTTCGCTCAATATCCTGGTCACACTTTCCATCCCTTACAAATTTGGAACCCAAGTATACAAATTCTTTCACCTGTTCCACTCTTTGCCCTTCAATGAAGATTGAGCAATTCGTCATACTTTCTTCTCTTTCAAAAACCATAACTTTCGTCTTGTTTACATTAACTTTCATTCCTCTACTTTTTAGAGCCTCATTCATACTATTAACCATCAGCTGCAATTCCTCCGCTGATGATGCTAATATCACCTGATCATCAGCGTATAGGAGGCATTTGACGGTCAGTTCATTCATTTTTAAGCCATACATACTCTCTTGCAGTTCTTTCAGACAACTATCCATGTATAGATTAAACAGCCACGGAGACGCTACACAGCCCTGTCTCACACCCTTTTCAATGTGAAAGAAGTCCGTGCAGGCCCCGTTGATCCTGACACAAGCACTAGAACCCTCATAGAGAGACCTCAGTGCCCGTATCAAGTTGCTGTTCACTCCATACATGGACAATATTGACCACAGTTCATTCCTCACCACTCTGTCATAGGCCTTTTCCAAGTCCACGAATATGCAATAGACCTTTTGACTTTTAGCCAAAACTTTCTCAGCTACGCATCGTAAGGAAAAGACCTGATCCGTACATCCCCTTCCTTTCATAAATCCTGCTTGCACATCCCACATTTTTCCTTCAGTTTCATTCATCACTCTTTTTATCAACACTTTTGCATACAATTTGCCAACGATGCTGAGCAAGCTTATGCCGCGGTAGTTTTTGCACTCTTGCTGCGACCCTTTTCCTTTGTAAAGCGGCACAATGACAGCTTTACACCATTCTGCTGGTACTCTGCCACTTCGCCAACAAAAGTTAAAAAGGCGGTACAGCTGGCAAGCTACCACGCCACGTCCAGCTTTCAGCATTTCGACAGAAATTCGATCTATTCCAGCAGCCTTTCCTACTTTCATACAATTCAACGCTTCCACTATTTCTCCCATACTTAACTCCCTTCATCGCCAAATTCATTCAGTTCTAAAACACGCGTATCGCCTTGTATATCTTCTTTTTCGAATAAACTCTCAAAATATTCCTTCCATCTCTTTAGCACACATTCTTCTCCTCTTACAAAACTTCCATCCTGGTTTCTGATGTGATTGAGCGGCGACATTGTTTGCTGACTCCTCACTGTTCTTATGGACTTCCAAAAAAATTTAATATTCCGTTGGAAGTCTTCAGATAACCTTTTATCAAATTTTTCTCTATCATTCTCTTTCTTTCTCATCATCGTCTCTTTTGCAACACGTTTATACTTTTTATAGTCATCCTTTGCCATTTTTACATCCTCATCCGTTGCCATTTGCATTCTTTGATTGGCCTTTGTAGCCAACCAGTCCAACCATGCTTTCTTCTTGCCAGTCAACGCATTAAGAACTTCCGCACTCATTCCTTTTGCCATACATCCTTGTCGTCTTTTGCTAACCCCACACACTTCAATCGCAACTTCCACAAGTCCTTCCTTAAACGGCTTCCATAATTCTTCAATCTCACATATTTCATCTAGGTTTTCAAATTTTTCACTCAGTTTACTCACAAATGCCTCTTTTATGCCTAACTCTTGTAAATTCTCAGTAGGGTGTTTTTGGGGATTCTGGAATCATTTCGTCCTCGCTTTCGCTCGAACTGCATGATTCCAGAATCCCCAAAAATTTTTTAGCTACCTTTACTATCATGATTTGTGTGATCTGATGCAGTTAGCAACATTTTATGAGAGAGTTAGAGTATACAGAGAGATATTCAATAACTAGCAATGTCCTTCCTTATTTAGCAAAATAAATAGGAATAACTTGCTTGTGTTATGGGTATCAGACCACGGATATAAATACTTATATACTTATAAATACATACATTTTATACATAGAAACACCCAGACTCTTGAGACAAACATTTATGGGTCACACCAATATTTGTCTCCGGTGGGAATCGAACCCACGATCTCCAGCACCGCAGGCGGTATCACTACCGACTGTGCCACAGAGGCAGTCATGACTTTACTTTTTTAATGAATTTTACTTTTGTCTCAGCATATAATATCTAAATATAATATTAATTTATACACAATATAAAAATACTAGTTTAATAACATTCCTATTAATTTTCTTCAATTACGTCTACCAGGTTGTTGTAGATTCTAATTACTCGGGCCCATAGCTTAAGCCCTTTATAACGAATTCTAAAGAAATTATTATTTTCACTATAATTAGGTATTAAGATTGCATTATATTGGTCATGACATATTATTTTTACAATATGAAGACCGCATAATCGTTTTTCTACTATTATGACTTGTACTCTATCTCCCATATTCAATGTCATGGTACCAATTTTTTATTTATGTATCTATCTACTATGTAGTAGTAAAATTGTATTATCAAACTGATACCATGTAAGATAAATACATAAAAAGACTATCTGTCAGGCTCCTGCATTAATGAGTTGTGTGACTGATTTTATTTATATTTTTTTTAATATTATGTATTTTCCAAATGGATCATCATCATCATCACCTCGGCGGGTTGACACCCACTTCTGTTTATAGGTCTCATATATTATATTATTTAATAAACGTATTATTATGAGATGGTCACTTAGCAAAATGTTTTTAATATTTACAATTATTATTTTACTAAGTAATATTGCTACTTAATAATGACGTTGGATTAATTCATTACCCAAAATGGATTACGGAAAATGCTGAATAATAATAGCAGAGATTTTGATAGAAAATTATAAAGTTCAATTTATATTGGTTTTTGCTTTGAGAATCTAAAGAGACTACATAAACATGACACTCAAAAGATGTGCAATAGATCAGTAAAGTACATGCGATTTCCTTTTTAGAATTTCGTCTCAGGTATCCACAGAATCGTGGCGCCGCTAGCCAAATATGGAATCTAAGCCTGTGTTCACAGTAATATACATGACTCATACAATAGTGATTTAATAACATATATATTTTATTAGTACTTAAGATCGAAATTTCAATGTATCTTCAACGAAGCGTCTACATCTGACTTTGTGCTATTTAATGTAATCGCTACCTTAATTTATGACAGTATTTAATTGATTGTTGATTGAGGAGTGCATCCAGAAACTAAGTGACATCGACGAAGTGTTAAGTGAAATATTTGTGTTTGAGAGTTAAGATCCTGGGCAATAAGTATGTATGTATTTCCTTTTTTTGTGATTATTATTTATTAATATTTAATAATTTATTTTAAAAAATTAAAAAATAGAATATGCGAGTTATTACAGGACTTCTTTTCTTACACAGAATCATCTAATTCTAGCCCATACTAAGCTAATACGTTGTGCTATGGGATCTAGACTTTTGATACTGACCAATAACTGTACTGTTTCCCCTAATAAAAGTCTTTATTTCAGAGTACATTTAGCAGTTTACATAAGTAACTATAATTCTAACCAAATAAATATTAAAATTACAGGTCACTTCACAATCCTTTTGACTCTGACGCAGAGCTTGCTGTGCAACCAAGCACCAGCACTCACAATAAATCAAAAGCAATAAAAAGAAAATCCCGCACCAGCCTTCAAAAGCCTAACCCGAAGAAAAAAGTGCCAATTCGTGATGATGTATCTGATGATTCGGAAACTGAACCAGCACCAGTAACTGCTCGAAAAAAGCACACCGTATTTTCAGATTCTGAGGTAAGACATAAATATATCACTCTCACTTTTTACAGTTTCACAAAGATTTTTAATATAGTAAGTTCTTGTTTATTATTATTATTTTATTTATGATTGAATTGTGTCAATCTAGATAAATATTTCATACAATTGTAACGGTATTCACAAAATCTATAAAGCAAACTTACTGATTTTGTACTAGTGTAATAGCATGATCTAGTCAAGTAATCATATAATACTAATTTGGCTTTCATATTACCTATATTATCTCATTTGAACATGAAATTCTTAACAACCATCTGATTTTACTTTTGATATTTACTTACCGAAAGTTTATTGTTTAATAGAGTTAGACAGACTTATAAACTAGCAACATAATAATATGTAGTGTTTTTGTTTATGTTAGTTTTATACCACAGTAATATGCCCTAGACTTCATGAACAGTAAGAAACTGATTTAGGTAAAAAAGATGATGGTATGTTATGTACAATTTGCTAAATCAATAAATTTGCATTTTGCAGGGTGACGAAGAGCCACCTGTGAGAGCAGCTGCCCTAAGAAGTTATCTGGCGAGGCGAGTCGGTTCTGGGTACACTCTACAGCGGGACCCAACGCGGAACGGTAAATTTTATATAGAGCTGCGTGTATACAATAGTAAAGAAGCAGAGACGCTTGCTGCTGATCGGTGGAAGCGAGCGCTTTTCACACTCCGCTCGTCACACAATGACAATGACCCAGTGTGGAAGGCTCTCACTGGTTTAGTGAGCGCTGCTAAACAAGAATACGCAAAAATTAAGCCAATTTTATATCCATCTAATATTTTTTAACAATTTGATATTATTTAATAATTAATAATTTTGAACCTCATTTCTAGGTATTACATAATTTTAAATGTGCTCTAGATTAGAATAACATAACATATTTTTAGTATATTGAGCGCTGCTAAACAGGAATATTCAAAAGTAAACCCCATTTTATATCCCTCAAATATTTTTTCAATAGTTTTTTTAATATTTTATAATTAACAATTATAAATGTGCTCTAGATTTAGATTGACTACCTATTTTTAATATATTAATATAATAAGGTGTTTTCATTCCTTACAGGACATGCCAAAAATTCGAATATTCTATAAACTCTGGAATTCAAATATTTGAAAATATTTATAGAAATACCTAGTTAACCAAAAATTATGAAACTTTGATATTGTCACATTATTTTTAATAATAAAAATCTAATATTACTCAAAATCAAGAAAGTATTTGATTTAAAGATTTAATATTTTATAATTAACAATTATATATGTGCTCTAGATTTAGATTGACTACCTATTTTTAATATATTAATATATTAAGGTGTTTTCATTCCTTACAGGACATGCCAAAAATCCGAATATTCTATAAACTCTGAAATTCAAATATTTGAAAATATTTATAGAAATACCTAGTTAACCAAAAATGATGAAACTTTGATATTGTCACATTATTTTTAATAATAAAAATCTAATATTACTCAAAATCAAGAAAGTATTTGATTTAAAGATTTAATATTTTATAATTAACAATTATAAATGTGCTCTAGATTTAGATTGACTACCTATTTTTAATATATTAATATATTAAGGTGTTTTCATTCCTTACAGGACATGCCAAAAATTCGAATATTCTATAAACTCTGAAATTCAAATATTTGAAAATATTTATAGAAATACCTAGTTAACCAAAAATGATGAAACTTTGATATTGTCACATTATTTTTAATAATAAAAATCTAATATTACTCAAAATCAAGAAAGTATTTAATCTAAATGTTGAATATTTACTGATTATTTTATTTTGTTTTCTTATATAATCTCAGTATTCAGAATTAAGTTTCATTTGATCATTTGTTTTTACTTTATAACATTTTTCTGTCATACAGGTTCTATACCAAAAAAAAATAAAAACTGACATTCTAACATTGCTTGAATTCTAGATATACTTATTAAATATTTGGCTTTTCATTATTTATTATTTCATATGATATTAATTTAATTAAATACTACTATTTTTCTACTTTATGACATACGGTGCTAAACCTTGCCTTACAGGTGATACCAAAAATTTATAAACTCTGAAATTCAAATATTGAAATACTGAATATTTATAGTAATAATTTTAGTTTGATGATTTATTGCTTTTCATTTCATTCCTATTTGAATATTACATAAATTATGAATAATTCTATGCTTAAAAATTAAGTATTACCTTTCAGATTGATTATATATACCAAGAACTCTGAAAACTCGAATTGAATTTACAATTTGCATTTAACTGATTTTATCTAAAGCCAAAGTTTCATATAATATAGACCTGGAATAAAAACATATTTTGATATTACGAAAATGAGATTCTGCCATGATTGTCAGCTATATGTCTCAAAGTCAAAGTATTCATCACATAACAAAAAGTAACAAACATAAAACAAATTGCTTACTTCATACTGAATTTGAAAATGTACTGTTGATAACCAGTGCTTTTAAAGACAGAATAGCTAGTTACAAAATAAATCCACAAACTACTGATATCATAACACCTGAATATTTTTTATCTAGCATATTCACCACCATTTTTAATTTATTGACACCATTATTACAAAAACATAAATCTATGAAGATAAACTTTGAACTTTTTGTGTTATATTTATTGCCTAAAAATGATGAACTGTCTCTGAAGTCTTTTAATACTAAATACTGTATATTAAATCAGAGTACAGATATTATAACAATTTATAAACAATGCATTGAACGATTAGTATCTAAATGTTTAGAGTTTGAATTATCAGATTCTGGTTGGACCATAGATAAAATTAGTCATTTGGAGATGAACATTGCTAAATATAATCCTTTAAGAGCCGGAAGCTACATTGCTTTACCCTCAAGAATTAATAAAATAAAGGCTTGTCTTAATATTCACAATATGGACAATCATTGCTTTCTTTGGTGTATCATTGCTCATATGTATCCAGCTAAAAATAATCCCAATAGAATTTCATCATATCCACATTATTCAAAAATTTTGAATACTAATGGCATGTCATTTCCTCCAACGTTTGAAGATATAAAACGTTTTGAAAAACAGAATTGTAACATAAGTATCAATATTTATGGCTTAGAAAAAAACAATACTATTACTGGTCCGTTATATAAAACTAAAGTTCGAAAGTTAACCCATGTGAACTTACTATTTATTACTAAGGATAATAAGAATCATTTCTGCTTGATTAAAAACCTTGAAAAAGTTGTTCGAAGTCAACTGACAAAACATAAATCTAAGATTCATCTGTGTGAAGAATGTTTTTTGTATTTTAATACGTTGGAAAAACTAAACAATCATAAATGCGGTAGATTGCAAACTATACTTCCCCCAGAAAACAGTAAACTTAAATTCTCAAATTATAAAAAAACACAAAGAGTCCCAATAGTCATTTACGGAGACTTTGAAAGCTTATTAAGAGAATATTCTGATAAAAGCAAAAGTCAATACACTGAAAACATTCAAATCCATGAAGCCACTTGCTTTGCTTATTACATATGTTGTGAATCTAACCCTGAATTAAATAATTTAATATCATACCGAGGTCCAAATTGTTCAAAAAAATTTGTTGAGTCAATTATAAATGATTGCCGAAGGTTATATCAAATTTTGATAATGCATAGAAATATGTTACCATTAACTCCTGAAGAATATATTTCTTTTAAGACTGCAGAGAAATGTCATATCTGTAGAAAAGAATTTGTCCTCGATGATCATATTGTTCGTGATCATGATCATTTCACTGGTAAATATCGAGGGCCAGCTCATAACAAATGTAATTTAGAATTTCAAATGTGCAAATTTATTCCAGTAATATTTCATAATCTTTCTGGATATGATTGCCATTTATTTATTAATGAAATTTCCTCAGTATGTGGTTACATTAATTTGATTCCAAAAAACAAAGAAAAATATATATCTTTTAGTAAATTTGTACAGCTGGATTCCAGAAATACAGTACAGTTAAAATTTATTGACTCTTTTATTTTTTTAAGTTCTAGTTTGGATAATCTTGCAAAAACATTGAATGTAGCAGACTTTAAGCATTTGAAATCATTTTTCACGGATGAAGATTTATTTACACTATGCCTAAAAAAAGGGATATACTGCTATGAATATATAGATTCTTGGAAAAAATATGATGAAACACAATTACCAGATCGAAATAAATTTTATAGTAGACTTACATCAGAAACCGTGTCGATAGAAGATTATAAGCATGCATTAACTGTTTGGAATAAATTTGATATAAATAATCTAGGAGAATATACTGATTTATACCTAAAATGTGATGTGTTGTTACTATGTGATATTTTCGAAAAATTTAGATCTATGAGTTTAAAGCACTATGGACTAGATCCCTGTCACTATGTTTCATCTCCATCATTAAGTTGGGATGCTATGTTATTAGTTACCAAAGTTGAATTGGATTTATTATCTGATATAGAAATGTATGAAATGATTGAAAGTGGTATCAGAGGAGGTTTAGCTCAATGCTCATTAAGATATGCCAAAGCTAACAACAAATATCTGCCTAACTATAATGATCAACAACCAGATACTTTTTTAGCCTACTTAGATTGTGTTAATTTATATGGTTATGCTATGATGCAAAGATTACCAGTCGGAAATTTTCGATTCTTAACCGATAATGAAATAACAAAATTTGATATAAACACTATTTCATCTTATAGTAATGAAGGTTATATACTTGAAGTAGATATTCATTATCCTTCCGCTATACATGATGAGCATTCTGATCTACCATTTGCAGCGGAAAAAATAATTCCTCCTATGACATGTTGCAATAAAACTAGTAAATTAATTGCTAATCTTTATGATAAGTATAAATATGTTATACATTATATTCATTTGCAAGAGTGTTTGAAAAATGGTATTATAATTTTAAAAATTCATAGAATTCTTTCGTTTACACAAAAGCAGATTTTGGAACCATATATATCATTAAATACTTCTCTTAGACAGAAAGCTACATCTGATTTTGAAAAAGATTTCTTTAAAAAACAAAATAATTCAATATTTGGGAAAACTATCGAAAATAAAAGAAAGCAAGTCGATGTTAAGTTAGTTAATGTATGGAAAGATGAGGTAAATAAAACTAAGAAGATTGATGGTGCTGAAAAATATATAAGCGCTCCAAATTTTAAAAACCTTGCTGTAATTTCCGAAAATCTTGTTGCCGTACAATTACAACCGGCAAAAGTAGTTTTGGACCGACCGATATACATGGGTTTTACGATATTAGAACTAGCAAAGAGTCATTTATATAATTTTCACTATTCGGTAATGAAAAGAATATTCCAAAATAAAATACAATTATGCTATACTGATACAGATAGTTTGTTATATTATATACAAACCAAAGATTTCTATAAAGATATGAAAAATAATATTCAATATTTTGACACAAGTAATTTTAAAATTAATAATATTTATGGCATCCCACATTCTAATAAACAGATACCTGGTTTCTTTAAGGATGAAATGGGTGGGGAGATGTTATATCAGAGTTTATTGGTTTGAGAGCTAAGTTGTATTGTATTAATACTCTGAGTGATATAATTAAAAAAGCTAAAGGTGTAAAAAAATCTGTTTCAAAAAATATTACTGTACATAAATATAAAAGAGCATTAAATTGTAATACCAATTTTCGATACCCTATGTTTGTTATAAGGTCTAAAAATCATAAACTGTATACTCAAAGAATCAATAAAGTAGTGCTTGATGGAAATGATGATAAACGTCAAATCAAAACAAACAATGCTTCTACGTTACCATGGGGTCATTATAGCACAATATTATAATCTGAAGATGTTATTACTATATTCATTGTATCATATTATTTTTCTAGTAAGAATTATAAATTAAGACTATTATGTTTTTTCATAACGAAATAAATATATTGTATGCAGCTATTTTGTTTAATTATGTTCCCTACTGAAAAATGAAAGGTTTATGTCAGCATAAACCATACCTATACTAATTTAATACGAGTAAGTATGTGATAAATACAGTAATATTCACCTAGTTTTTCTTTTTAGTAGAAAAGAAGAAAATAATACTTTATTCCCAAACCATAACTGCCTTGACTATTTGACTGCTTCGATGGTGTAGTCTTAGTGTATTGGACTGTTGTACTGAAGTCTTGGGTTCGAGTCCCAGGTCAGAGCAAATATTTATGTGTACATGCTGATCAATAGATGAGGCAGCAGGTATTACCTCCATCCTCCACCAGACAGCAGTCACCGCCTCTCTCTGGGAATAAAAGCGGACTCCAGAGTCCTAAGTAGAGACTTTGGATGCAACCGAGATAACGGTAAGATGAGAACATACATATGGTCACGCCTTTATCCCCGAAGGGGTAGGCAGAGGCATATTATATGCCCACATTTCACCTTTGTATAATTTGTCCCACGTAATAGATGGTGAGCCGTATTGCCGTGTTTAAATGGACAGGCGCAGGTTGTGACTGCCTGCTGTTGAAATAAAGCCTTCAACTTAGCTTAACGACTGCCATTTTACTGGCAACCGGGACCAACGGCTTAACGTGCCTTCCGAAGCACGGAAACGCTCAAATAAATGTCACAAAGTGATCACATGGATGGTCACCCATCCATGGACCAGCCATAGTGAAAGTTGCTTACTGCAGTGATCGTTTATAGAACACTGAGTCCGCGGGGCCACGAGCGCTAAGATGAGAAAATGAAACAAATTATAAGTATAGGTATAAAATATTAATATATTTTGTTTATCCACAATAGTGCTATTGTTATACTGATACTTTCATTTATTGTATCTTATGAATAAGTTGCTAGGTACACAATTATTTATTATAATTATTTATATTACAATTACAGTATTACAATGCGCAAACAAGTACATACAATGTAGGCAATATATTAAATAATTTATAACTAATACAATTTATTATACATTACTAATTTTTTTTACAATTTTAGCTATGATATATTCAGTTTCTTTTAAAATATCATCATAATCATCCTTCACAAAATATTGAATGCTTATGTTGCAGCTATCACCGCATTCATTCACATTTTCACATTTATCACCATCATAAATATGTATTTTAATCAGCTTGCTCGGTTTCTCTATCTCCTTCCGAATAACATATGATGAAGAATGCATCGATTTTTTCACAGCCTTCTTGAGTATCGATTTCTTTTTCTTTTTCTCCAAGTACTCTTGTCGTGACTGATTAGCTACTTCAGTATAGTATCTTTCATTATCTTGTGCAAAAAGAAATGGATTTGCAAGAGAGTAATCCTGAACACAGGGTTCCTGTAAAGAAAATTGTAATTAATTCAATATTTTATAATAAGTCAAGATTCTGAGGTAATGAATAGATGAAAAAATATTCACCACAGGGCTGTATGATGGAGTGAGCGACATTATTCTGTAAAAAAAAAAACAATACATTATTTAATTAGACTAGGTTTATAATATTACTTGTTTATTTATTAAAATGTAAGTACTTACCTCGAGGAGCTGCGGATGAGAAATGAACTAGGCACAATACATTTGTTATGATAGTTATCAGGTTACGCTTTACGTATACACCAAAGCAAACACTAATTCGGCGATGCAAGATGCAACAAGTAGTAACGTGTAACTATAATTTTGTAGTAAGTATTTCAATGGAATTCCGTAACATGATATCTGACGTAAATCTATCTGAACGTTTTATTGTACCTAAATAAATGCATATAAATATATAAGTAACTCATTCGATCATGTAATTTACAAAATGAAGTTGACGCAGCAACTTAAATTAGGTATTTAATAAAATTTTAATAAAACATGAAGCTGATCAAGCAGTCCACATCCCTAAATGTAAGCAATTTAAAACTTGACAATTCTGCTCGCCAGATCAGACATAGTATTTTATTACCTAATACAATTCGATGTATTATATGCGGTCCCTCAAATTGTGGTAAAACAAATGTTGTAATTACCTTGTTGCTACATAAAAATGGACTCAAATTTCAAAATCTCTATCTGTACTCAAAGACTAACCTTCAACCGAAATATTGTTTTTTGCGAGAAGTCTTGAGACGAGTGCCGAATGTAAAGTTTAATGAGTTCAATGATAATAAAGATGTTATTGCTCCAAGTGAGGCTTTATCTAACTCTGTATTTATTTTTGATGATGTTGTTTGTGAAAATCAAATAAATATCCGCAATTATTTTTCTATGGGTAGGCATAAACAAATTGATTGTTTTTATTTATCTCAAACTTATTCAAAAATTCCGAAACAATTGTTACGTGATAATGCTAATTTCTTTATACTATTTAAACAAGATGATGTAAATTTAAAACATATTTACGAAGAACATGTTGGTACTGATATGTCATGGAGTCGATTTAAAAATGTTTGCAACATAGTTTGGAGCAATCCATATAATTTTGTCTGCATTAATAAAGATTCACCATTGAACAGTGGAAGGTATAGAAAAAATTTTGATATTTTTTTCTATTTTGAGTAAAGATGTTAATGAGATAATTGAAAGAATAATTGAGTTCTTGCTGACCTTGATTAAGGTAGAAGTTATAAATGACTTTCATATATAATTATTTTAGTTTTATTGGTTATTTTGATGAGGAAGGTTGTCAGAATAACATGGAGAAAAATATTAAAAAAGCTTTAATGAAATCGGTTGATTCCATAAAGAGTAAACTAAAACATATGAGAAAACATGAACATGAAATTCAATTATCTTCTGATAAAATATTAAAACCTGTAATAGAACCACTTAAAACTTTGGTTAATTCAAAGTTACCTGAATATACTAATGCTGTGAATAACATTTCTGATATGACTGATGGAAACGAATCGGAAAGCAGTCAAAATTCTTCTACCAAGCTAGATGAATTTTACGATGCTGATTATGAATCTACTAAAAATGAAATAAAAGACAGTCTGGAAGGTGAAGATGTATTTGGTATTTACGGTACCATAAATATTCCATTTGGAATTAGAAAAGAAAATAACACTTTAATGATGGGTAACTCAATAGTATCATTTTCTAAACTCGATAGTAGTAATGTCTTGATGATGAAAATTGGGGACAACACTTATAAACTAACGAATGGACTAAAAGAACTTTTACTTCGAAAAAAACCTGATTTAATGTCTATCTCTAAAGATGATAAACTTATCTACAGAGATATATTACATTATACAAGCGCACATAAGAGAGATTATAATCCTAAAGGCCAGATTAGGGGAGACAAAGGCTTAAAATATCGTGAAATTATAAGACCTTTATTTTCTGATGTTAAAAGGGATAAAATTGAGACAAAATATGGAGGCGACTTACTTAAGCACCTCAGTTTACCAAAACTTAAGAAATATAAAAGTTGCACTGATTTAGTATATTGGGATGATCCTAATGAGCTTGTTGAAAGACTAAAATTGCTAGTTGCTTCTAGAGATGCTGGCAATACTAATCACGATAATGAAATTTTATCAATAATTGAGGAATTAAAGGAAGCTAACATAATTAAAGAATAAATACCATTACTCTTTTACCATCTGCCTTAGTTTAACGGTATCAGCGATGCTAGTAATTTCTGGATGCTCACAGATTCAATTGAAAATACATATATTCTTAAATATTTTTTAATATGAGTAAAGTTGATGTAGTTAATGAAATACATAAAAATGCTCGAGTGAATTTCCCTCGTAGAAACGTAATAATGAGAGATATAGATGACCTATGGCAAGCTGATTTAATTGACATGCAATCAGTATCCAAGAATAACAAAAACTTTAGGTTTATTCTTGCTGTTATCGATACATTTTCTAAATACGCTTGGGCTTTTCCCTTAAAAAGTAAGAGCAAAGATATCGTATGTAATGTGTTTAAAACTTTATTTGCTAAGAAACGTATTCCTAAAAACTTGCAAACAGATAATGGTAAAGAATTCTATAACACATCGTTTAGAACTCTTATGAAATGTTATAGCATTAACCATTATTCAACATTCTCAACAAAGAAAGCATCAATAGTTGAACGTTTTATAAGAACATTAAAATCCAAATTGTATAAAGAGTTTAGTTTGAAAGGAAACTATGTCTGGATAGATAATACTCTCAATAATGTTATTTATAAATACAACCATACTCATCATAGAACAATAAATGATATTCCAGCCAATGTAAATGATAATAATAAAAATCAGATATTACAAAGATATGCATGTTTAGTAAAAAAAAGTAATCGGAAAATCAAGTTAAAAGTGAATGATTGGGTACGAATCAGTAAGTACAAAGGTATATTTGAAAAAGGATATACACCGAACTGGTCAACCGAAATATTTAAAATTCGAAAAGTGCAAAATACTACTCCTACGACCTATTTGATTGAAGATACACTCAGAGGTCAGCCTATATTGGGAGCGTTTTATGCTCAGGAGCTTCAGAAAACTAATTATCCTAATATATATTTGGTTGAAAAAATTCTCAGAAAGAATCGAACAAAAGTTTTAGTAAAGTGGTTAGGTTTACCTTCTACTGAAAATAGCTGGATAGATAAAGCGAATATAATAAAATGATAAATATAACAGAGATTAGCATATTTATTAAGAGAACATGCTAAAATTATCTCAGTCTGATGATGAATTGGATTAAAGAAGGAAGTCTTCTTAATTGGTTTATAAATCATTTACCATTTGAATTGCATTTACCTGGATACAATTATTGCGGTCCTGGAACAAATTTAATTAAAAGACTTTCACGTGGTGATAAAGGAGTTAATAAACTAGACGAGTATTGTAAAGAACACGATATTGCATATCATAATTCATCAAAATTAAGCGATAGGCATAAAGCAGATTTAGTTTTGTTGAAAATGGCTAAAGAGCGTGCTGTTGCTTCTGATGCGAGTTTAAAAGAGAAGATTGCAGCAAAATTGGTAAGCAAAGCTATGTCTGCAAAAGTTAAGACTGGGGCTGGGCATAAAAAACCTATAATAAAAAAGAGAGCTACCGGAGCTGGTTGTAAAAAGGGAATTGTAAATATTATTACCAAAACAAAAAAACACTTACAAAAAATGAGACCAAAATGTAAGAAAATGGCAATCGAATTAGCGATGGCGGCTGCCAGAGACTTAGCAAATAATCCATCTATGAAACTTCCTCGTATCATTTCTGTACCTAAAACAGGGGGAGTATTGCCTTTAATACCTATATTTTCAGGATTATCAGCTATGGGTGCTTTAGCAGGTGGTACAGCTGGAATAGCTAAAACTATAACGGAATTCAAAATGGCTAAAAAACGTTTTGCTGAATTGAAAAGGCATAATGAAAAAATGGAAGCTCTTTGTATAGGCAAAGGGCTACACTTAAAACCACATAAAAATGGGCTCGGCATTTTTGTATCGAAAGAAAAAAACTGAATTATCGGCTACCTAAACGAGCGTTGAATAATTTAGACATATTGAAATATGGGAACAGTATTCCCTATTTTCGCGGAGTCTATATGAGGGATGAGCTACCGAAAAAACCTCTTCACAAAGAATGTGGTGTAATTAATTTAGATAGCTCTCAAAATCTTGGTACTCATTGGGTAGCCTATGCTAAGTGTAATGATTATGTAGAATATTTCGATAGTTACGGCAATCTTAAGCCACCGAAAGAATTCATAAAATATTTAGGTTATAGAATTAATTATAATTATGAAAACATACAACGCGATCACCCATACAACTGTGGCCATCTCTGTTTAAAATTTTTAAAAAAAATTTGGAAAAGTCAAGCTTAAAATAAACAAACTCAGTCAAATACATTCAGTTTACAGGAATGTCTATAACAGTCACCATCTCGGGAAATAAATCCGAATTGGTTTCATACTTTCAACCATCATTGAATTTATCAGATCAGTACGAGTGTGGCTTGTTATACTTTTCAGTGTTTAATCTAATTAATAATATTGACTCTAACATTTTGCCTGTAATCAGAATTGAATGTGATCTTGTTTATGATTCGTATTCCAACGGAATACAAACTCATGTCATTCATGAATTTTTTCCAAATGCTGATAGAAAAAAATGTTGTATAGAAACACCACAAAACATCATCTATTTTCCGATTAATAAAGAAACTATTTCTTCGATATCTATTAGAATTGTGGATCAATTTGGTCACTTAATTAATTTCAGCAACGAGCATATTGAACTTCGCTTGCATTTAAGAAAAATAAAATGATTGCATATTATAAAAGCTCGCCCGCTACTGTGAGACGTAGTATTTGTTCAGAGTCTGTGAAGGGCCAACGACGTAAGAAGAAAGTAAAGAATTTGACTAAGTTAAATAAGGAATTTCTTAAAGCTCTAGGATTCAAAATATGAGCATACTTCGGGTTAACGAGTTACCACAATTTGATACATCGATCGAAAGCTATGAAATTCATTCATATAACCCCTATAATAACAGCTTCCGAGAAAACGATGAAATCCGCATCCCTATACATCAGCAAGACATATATGTTTTACCATCAGCCAGTTCAATTTATATAGAAGGTCAAGCTATCCCCTTCGGTAAAGATGGAAATCCGATTAAAAAAGCTAATGTTACTTTCACTAATAACTACATTTTGTCATTATTTCAAGACATTAGGTACGAAATGAATGGTATTGAAATTGATCGAACTAAAAATTCTGGAATAACTTCGACGATTAAATCATACATTTCATTAAATGAAGGAGAAAATAGAGTTGCTGCCTTATGGGGGTGGAACTTTAAGCCGTTTAGATGTGATGGTAGTTTTAGTGCTGTTATACCGTTAAACAAAATTCTTGGGTTTGCTGAAGATTACAATAAAATTTTAATTAATTGTAAACACGAACTTGTATTGAACAGAAGTAACTCTAACTTAAATAGTGTCATACTTTCGGATGATGTCATACATTTTCAAATAGAAATACAGAGAGTACAATGGAGAGTACCTCATATTAAAGTTTCTGATCGAGAACGATTGGTACTCTTAAAACAATTAGAAAGGGATAAACCTATTCAAATAGCATTTAGAAATTGGGATTTGTACGAGTATCCTTTATTACCTAAGACTACGAAACATTCTTGGTCCGTCAAAACTGCATCGCAATTGGAAAAACCTAGATATGTCATTTTCTGTTTGCAAACTAATAGAAAATGTAACAAATTAAAGGATAGTTCGCTATTTGATCATTGTGATGTCACAAACGTAATATTATTTCTAAACTCCCAATATTATCCATATGAACCTCTTGGCTTAAAATTCTCCGATGATAAGTACAGTATATTATACGATATGTATGTGAAATTTCGTCAGTCATATTACAACTGTCCAACAGATCCCTTGCTCAGTTTAAAAGATTTTAAAGACAAAGCACCACTCTTCATCTTAGATTGTTCAAGGCAGAACGATAGCTTAAAAACTGGACCTGTAGACGTGCGGCTGGAGTTTGAGTGTTCAACATTAATACCTGATGACACAAGTGCATATTGTTTAATTAGGAACGATCGACTTGTGGAATACAAGCCCTTAAGCAACATAGTACGTCGGTTATCATGATTGCCATCGTAGATGTTCAAGGTTTTAAAACAGAAGCAAATGAATTTATAATAAAGGAAATAGCTATACTATGTAATAAAAAAATGCAGGTTTTTTTAATAAAATCACCATTTCCATTTTACGACTTAACGAAAGAAGAACGAAAGCAAGTAAGTTGGATTGAGCGTAATCATAAAATATACTGGCGCGAGGGAATTATACCTTATTCAAATCATCAGAATTTGATTCAGGATATTCTAAGACATAAATGTATTTACGCCAAAGGAGTTGAAAAAGTGTTATGGTTAAAAAACATATTAAATAGTGATGACATAAACAATTTAGAAGATAAAGGTTGCCCTAGTTTGATAAGCTTACATGACAAATACAAACACTCCCTTGATTTGTATAGTTGTATTTATCATGATTCTGTTTGTGCTTTAAAAAATGTTATATGTTTAAATAAATGGTGTACAGATAATAAACTTTATATTTATAATGAAATTCACTTTATACAATAAAATATTTTTGTGAACAAAGTGTTTTATTTGCTAAACTGAATGAATACCCTCAAGTATACTGATTGTAAGTACTGAATCATAAAATATTACTAACTGTATCATATCACACAAAATCTGAATAGTCAGAGGTGGTAAATAAAAACATATAAAAGTGGTAATAGAGAGCTTATATTCTCCTGAGATAACAACATGTGAATCGTTCTTGAAAATTGAAACGGCTTCAGCAGAATGAAATTAATTTCATCTAAAAAAGCTGGAATGACTTTAATGCTTTTATATAACAGAGGCTACGTTTACTTTATCAGATCACATAAATCATGATAGTATTACGCTGAGAGTATTACGCTTCCACCAGGTATGGAGACAACTTACGCTGATCAGCGATTACGCTGAGCAATGAACGTTTACAGAACACCAAACTACGGAGCTATGAGCGCTTCTCCTTTCTAGAACTAATAGTAATCTACCAATATAAATTGTACTAGGTACTGGCAAACCATTATAAGCTGAAATTGTTTACATTCTCGCATAACCCAGCAACAACAAAACGCGAATGAAAGCGAAATCACTCATAATTTTATTGTAATACGTGTCAAAACATCATCAAAACTCAGAAATAGTGTCGAGGTATGTACGCCACTAACCCAAAAACGAAATAACTAAAATAACTGAAATAGAAAACAGTAGGTACGTAAACGCGAAAGGCGCAAAATTGGTTCTCACAATTTTAGTTATATTGGGTAACTTTAGTCACTGTTTCACCCAGCTAGCTGAATTGTGATACATACATACATACATATAATCACGCTTGTCTCCCATCGGGGTAAGCAGAGACTATGGCTTTCCACTTGCTACGATCCTGACATACAACTTTCGCTTCTTCTACTTTCATAACTGTTTTCATACACGCTCGCCGGTTAAGGGTACTCTTGACCTTGCCTTTTTCCAGAACGTCTCTGATTTGATCGGCATGCGTACGCCGAGGTCGACCCCTACCAGTTTGCCCATTCATTCTCGCCTCATAAATCTGCTTTGTCAGTCTATTCTCATCCATTCTTTCCATGTGTCCAAACCATCTAAGCATCCCTTTTTCGATCTTAGTCACTACATCTTCTGTTATACCACATTTTTCCCTTATCACGCTATTTCTTTTTTTGTCCATTAAAGTCACTCCAGCTATACTTCGCAGACTTCTCATTTCCACTGCATTAATTTTGCTTTCATGCTTCTTCTGCCATACCCAACTTTCACTACCATACATAAGTGTAGGGATGAGCACTCCCCTATGTACAGCCAACCTGGCCTTCTCAGACACATTTTGACTGCTCATAAAGGTGTACATAGCCCCATTCGCTTGATTTCCTGCCAAAACTCTTCGCTCAATATCCTGGTCACACTTTCCATCCCTTACAAATTTGGAACCCAAGTATACAAATTCTTTCACCTGTTCCACTCTTTGCCCTTCAATGAAGATTGAGCAATTCGTCATACTTTCTTCTCTTTCAAAAACCATAACTTTCGTCTTGTTTACATTAACTTTCATTCCTCTACTTTTTAGAGCCTCATTCATACTATTAACCCTTAGAGCTCCTCGCGGCGACCCGTCGCCGCGCATAATAATCAAGTTTTTCCGTAAAGCCCCGCGCGGCGACCGGTCGCCGCACCTACCCAGACGACTTTAAACTTAAATTTAGCCTGCTTACGTCCTACTTTTCAATGAACAGGTTTATTGCATGTGTAGTTTATAACATTTTCTTGTTTTTGGAATCTTATGAAATGACGTCAATGGGCCAGAATTATTTACAAAAATCGAACAGTTGAAGTTGAGAGTGGATTGCGCATGGATGGCGTGCGTTTGTGTAGTACGTGTGTGTTTCGTGTTTTTATTATAAATAATGTGTTTGAATTATTATTTATTATTATACACAGTAAAATAAACAATATATCAATAATCCGGTTGGTGTTTACAGGATCGTAAAATATGGTGTGGTGGTAGAGTAATCAATGTTTTTTTTGTTGAGTGCGTGTGTACCAAGTGCAAGTGTGCGTGTGTGTTTTGTTTTTTTATTATAAATAATGTGTTTTCATTATTGTTTATTATTATACACAGTAAAATAAACAATTTATCAATAATCCGGTTGCTGTTTGCAGAATTGAAAAATTTGGTCTGGTAAGTGAGATAAAAATGCTTTTGCATTCTTTGATTGGCCTTTGTAGCCAACCAGTCCAACCATGCTTTCTTCTTGCCAGTCAACGCTTAAGAACTTCCGCACTCATTCCCTTTGCCATACATCCTTGTCGTCTTTTGCTAACCCCACACACTTCAATCGCAACTTCCACAAGTCCTTCCTTAAACGGCTTCCATAATTCTTCAATCTCACATATTTCATCTAGGTTTTCAAATTTTTCACTCAGTTTACTCACAAATGCCTCTTTTATGCCTAACTCTTGTAAATTCTCAACTTTTATTCGCTCTAGTACACTAACGGGTTCATGCACACGATGTCGCCACCGCTGAAACAGACCCCTTACCCGGCTAATTACCAAGAAGTGATCTGTGTCGATCCCGGTGCCACGGTACGCCCGAGTGTCTAGCACTTTCTTTCTCAGTCTTGCGTCTACTATCACAAAGTCAATCATGCTTCTCTGATCTCTCTCCTCTCTTGTATACAAGCGGATATCCTTGTGGTTGAATATGGTATTAGTTACCACAAGATTCCTTTCCAAACATACTTCTAGCAAGCTTTCTCCATTTTCATTCACTCGTTCATCACCAAACTTTCCCAATACACTTTCGTATCCATCGCGCTTCACTCCCACCCAACCATTAAAATCACCTAACATCACTATTCTCTCGTTTCGTTTACATTTATCCAGAATATCACTCATACTCTCCCAAAATGCCTGCCTCTCGCTTTGGTCTTTTGAAGACCGGTGCCACCGCGCATCCTGCGGAGCTTACACTCCCAAAACAAAGATGCGGGTAAGTCCAACCTTCAGTCTTAGCCAAAGGAGTCTTGGGCTCACACATTCATACTCTGTCACACACTCATTCATTCTCGCGGAAAGTAGTACACCGACCCCCTGGCATGCTGTGCTGGTTGTGGCTACACCTGACCAATAGGCCGTATAGGCTCCGTGTGTCGTGGTGTCACATCCTTTCCGCTTTGTCTCATTCACACACAAAATATCAAGATGCCTCTCTTGCATCATCTTACATACCTCCTCAATTTTATCTTTCATTCCTCCTCTCACATTTAATGTAGCAAAGTGGCTAACCCTAGTCCACTTTTCGCCTCGATGGGAAACGAGACGTGATGGGTGGCGAACCACATCGCCGCCGTTTTTGGTTTTAAATTTCACTACCATAGCGTTCCCACGAGAAGCTAGGGAATTAAATTGGTCCACCTGAACAGAGCCCCGCTTGTCCAGGTAAGGCTAGCCTTGTTCTGGGTTCGCCCGGGCCCAGGGCAATTAGGCACGCTTAAGACTACGCTCGCCCGTAGCCACGCAGCTCATCGGCACGGCGACCTTGGCTTGGCGGATAGTGGAGCGGATCAGGATGGGGTAGGAAGGGATTCACGGACAAGGAAATTGATAAGGTAGGATAGGACGGGGTTAGAAAGGATCCAAAACCATCTGTAATTCAAACCAAAAAAAATTCCAACAGCCAGGACAGATCTTACATACAAAATACAATCTCTGCAGTCCGAGCATAGTCAATCAACATAGTCAATCAACAGTATACATAATTATTAACTCTATAAGATTCAAAGTGATCAAACAAACAATACTCATTGAGGCGACGGGGTCCCGTGTTGCGACGGGTAAGAGTTCAAAATGTCGCCACCCCAATACATCACGAGGGGGTAGTAAGAGGCGACTAAGGGAACACTTTCGCAATAAGATCCATTGCGTAGAGAAGGAAAACTCGAATGAAACTCTGTTGTCAGTAAAATGACAACCGTTAAGCCAAGTTGAAGGGCGGTTTGAAAAATTTCAACTGCGGGTCGCGGCGACCTGCGCCTGTCCATTCCCACACGGCAATAGGCTCACTACCTATTTACGTGGGACATAAAACTATAAGGTGAAATGTGGGCGTATACTATGCCTCTCCCTACCCCTTCAGGGATAAAGGCGTGATTATGTATGTATGTATGTGTGAAAATATTATATTTATTTAAAACCACAACGGTCTATACTACAGTTATGTCTGGTAAATTAAACATGAGCTAATATACGTATTTGCGGCGGTATACCGTACACACAGTTTGAGTAAATATTTATGTAAATACAGTGAATACCTCGTAAGTGGAACGTAAGGAGATAAAGATGGTGCCATTAAATCTATTGTGAGCTTTAAAGGTTACAAGCGCGGAAGGGACCGCGTGCTTTAGTTTGTAAATGTTTTCATATTCTTGCTATGATGGATTTTATCGAAAAGGAACATTTTATCAGACATTATTACTTACTTGAATAATAGAGTGATGCTAGCTGAATGTTTCTTAACCATTTTTTGGCGGTTTTCATTGTTATTTTTAAGCTATTATTGCATAGCTTCTATCGCGGGCCTTGCGTGGAGACCGAATCCAGAAATTGTGTCACGAAAACGAATCACACTCTCGGCTACCTTCGGCCACGTTCGTGTATCTCGTCTCGCACTTCATAAATTTTTTGTTTACGTCAATTCTGAACTCTGCAGTCGTTATAATGTTATGTCAAATAATCCAAAAATTGATGCTTGTACATACCCAGAATCGATCTTGCGCCTTCTGCGTACCGATCCACGTCTTAACCACTCGACCAAAGTTGAATTAAGAGTGTTGGTCGAATTTAGAGTTCTTAATGTGAAATGACAATTTCGATGCTGTCAATTACATTAGTTGCTGTCAATTTACTTTGTCTAAATAAAAATTCGACTATAGGTGTATAGGTATTCATCATCTATGTACAACAGTGAACTGTACTCGTATAATTTGTGTAAAAAGTGTTTTAAATATGAATAAACAAAGTGCATTTTTAAAGAAGAAAGTCACGAAAAATAGTGAAAGAAAATGAGTGAGTAATCTATACACATACATTTTATTATTATTATCACCAATGCAGTATTATTTTTTGTTTTGTTAATTTATATATAATACTGCTATAAAGATAACCAAACCCGGGAGTACGTTCCCATGGGAAGCGGGAAGAAAATTTCACGCTGACGTAGCCGCGAGCGCCATCTATCCCATACCTATGTACTTTAAACGTGTCATAAAAGTCACAACAATACCATACATGCACATTTCAAAGAATGTCTATTATTACCATAAATTTTGTAAAAATAGTTTTTAAGTAGATAAGAAGAAACCTATTGTTTTATCTTTTAACTAGCTGACCCTCGCAACTTTGTTTACGCACACAAGGTCTATGAAATTAGAGGTATTTATTAATCATACTCATCAAGTAGCGTGTGAATCTGCCCTGTTTGCTTAATCAAAATAGAGCTGGTTAAAGCTATTCCTCAGTATAGAATTTTCCTCGGTATAAACAATTAACATACAAACACCGGCGTGTTAGAATTTTATTACATGTATCAATGTAGTAGACGTAACGTGTATAAAATGACATCAATCAAATGTCATCAATATTCTGAAAAAGAAATTAAAAATAGAGTACACAAACTCTTTTGAAAATACATACTGTACCTACCTTAGAGGATCGTTATGAAGATAACAGGATAGTTAACAACCATCCATAGAAAATAGATGATAAAATGCTGAATACCGCAAAGAACAATCGGCGCGGCATAGAATGGGGCCTATACTGATATCCTGGAGGATTTAAATGATGCCCATGTCCTGTGCCTGCTGAGGCACACACACGCCGTCATGCATGTCTGCAGGACAACGAGCAGGATGAGGCAGCGAATGGCTGGACTGAAATTAAAATCGACAGACGCAAGAGATGTGGTGGAGGCACTAATTCACGTACCTCGGGAGTGTCGTGTCAGAAACTGATGGGATAGAAGAGTACCCTACATCATTTCGAGTCTCGCCAAGGCCAGAACAACCTTTACACAGCTGCGCCCCGTAGGCAGTTGCGAAAATGGACGCGAAGAGTGAAACTCAAAACAAAGTAAACGTTAAAACTGTACTGCTAACTGCTATACGGATGCGAGACATGGAAGGTCACTAAAGACATTTCGCACCAGCTATAAGTCTTCGTCAAACGCTGCATGAATCCTCGGTACATACGGGCCCCAGAACATCACGAACGTAAGACTATTGGAACGCTGCAGTGAGACCCTATCCACCAACAGATCAAACGTCGCAAGTGTAGCTGCTGCGCTGGATTGGACACACGCTGCAAAGGGACCATGATCACATCATACCAAGGCAAGCCTTACTGAAACTACTGGTAGGGTTTCAAAAACTGTTCGATAGTAAGTAGGAACATTTATTGATAGTGGCTATAGGCTACATAACATAATGCTAAGATTAATAGGAGCGGTGCAGCAATGAGGAATGTTTCGAAAACGGAAAACATTTAATCGTTATACGAGTATCCGTTGCGCCTCTGCGTAAATGGTTGAAGTTACATAAAAATAATTTATTACAAAATAATTGTTCTTCTTAAAAAGTTCTAAAACAAAATACCTATTAAGCTATTGCATAGCTTCTATCGCGGGCCTTGCGTGGAGACCGAATCCAGAAATTGTGTCACGAAAATAAATCACACTCTCGGCTACCTTCGGCCACGCTCGGCCACGTTCGTGTATCTCGCACTTCATATACCAACGTGTACACGTGAGCGTTTGCATAACGTGTACCTATGTATATGAAGTGAAGTAGGGTGAAGTGGGGTGGGCTGAGGTGTGTAGGGTGGGGTGAAGTGAAGTGGGGTGTGGTGAGGTGAATTGGTGTGAGGTGGGGTGGGGTGAGATTAGGTGGAGTCGAATTTTGGCCTTTTGGACTTTGGCCTTTGGGACTTTCGGACTTTTGGCCTTTTGGACTTTTGGCCTTTTGGACTTTTGGACTTTTGTACTTTTGGACTTTTGGCCTTTTGGGCTTTTGGACTTTTGGACTTTGGTTTTTTGGACTTTTGGACTTTTGGACTTTTGGACTTTTGGGACTTTTGGGACTTTTGGGACTTTTGGGACTTTTGGGACTATTGGGACTTTTGGGACTTTTGGGACTTTTGGGACTTTTGGGACTTTTGGGACTTTTCGGTCTTTGAGGACTTTTGGTTCTTCAAAAGTCCAAAAGTCCAAAAGTCCAAAAGCCCAAATGTCCACAGTCAAGTAGGTACTTGGTACTTTACTTTGTTGAACATAGGCCTTAAAATCTTATTAATATTATAAATGCGAAAGTTAGTGAGTGTGGATGTTTGTTACTCTTTCACGCTCAAACCGCTGAACGGATCGGGCTGAAATTTGGTACAGAGATACATTATAGTCTGGAATAACACATAGGTAACTCAAGGTCTGGAATAATTCTTCACGCTTTCCTCTCGTCGGACTGCTGGAAGAAATTTCCATTTTAGAAATAAGCAGTATCGTTGTACCTACTCTTCTTTTCTTTTAATGTTATTTCTTTTATTGTTGTTATTTGTGTGCATAAAAATTAAATAAAATAATATAAATAGGCTACCTTTTATCCCGGGAATAACTTCCCGCGGTAACAAATTTTACGCGGGCAAAGCTGCGGGCATCAGCTAGTATTCTTATATAGAAATAATTATACTAGCATAGTTGGTAAAAAATGCTATGTAATAGCTTTACCGCGGCAGTCCCCGAGTGCCACACATCTTTTTTTATATCTTTACGCCTTTCATCCCCGAAGGGGTAGGCAGTGGCATATTATATGCCTTACATTTCACCTTTTTAGATTTAGTCCCACCTAATGAGACTGAAGTGAAAGAATTTTCGGGTAAATAAGCAACATTACAGTAGGTACATAAATGGTTCTAATAATGCGTTTGAATGATTTTGACATCAACTGCGTTTACCACAGATAATGCGTTATTATGGACAGGCGCAAGTTGTGACTGTCCCGCTGTTGAAATTTATCAAGCCGCCCATAAGGATCTTCAACTTAACTTCACGGCTGCCATTTTACTGGCAACTGGAGCCAACGGATTAACTCGCCTTCCAAAGCACGGAACCGCTTGCAAATTAATATTATCACAAAGTGGTCAGTTATGGATAACCGACCATAGTAAATGTTGCTTATTACAGTGATTGTTTACAGAACACTGAGTCGGGTCCACGAGTGCATTGTTATGCACATATCTCGATATTAAAATCTGGAGAGTAAAGTAATTATTAAATGTGTATGAATTTTGGTGATTGTGAATAAAATTTTTCTGTCATAAAAGAACAAAAAATATTGTGTGGCAACACTGAATATGCAGTTGGCAGCAAAGTATCTGAACATGAGCATTGCAATTTAAATATTGTTGTTTTTAAATATTTGATATATTTTTATACTAAAAACTGTCAGATATAGTATAACATATAATGTTTTCCTTTATACAATTTTCATATTTTTGGATACTATAAAAATAATCTATGATTAACGCTGCCCGAAGGTAACAATTATTAATATTTAGTTTGTTAATATTATCCTAAGAGGTGCAGTGTTCGCTTCAGATTTAGTATGCAACACGTCGAAGCTACCAAGAAGGCAATAAACAACATTCCTATACTCAACCGAATGAGAGTGAGTCTCGCTTGTTTCAGGTGATGTACGTACGGCGTCCCTTACCACGACGTGTCGGGACTGTAATGCTGCGAAACCTTCCTTTTACTTTAATGCGCAATAAAATTGTACCTACTAGGACCAACCGTCGTAAAAGTACCGGTTTGTCACTTTCCTGAAAATTATTGGAACAAGTGTGTTAAATTTTATGTAGGTAGTATTTTTACTTATTCAACGTTCTTTGGTTTTTACGTCCTGTCAAATGTCAGCATCATACTTACCTTCTTTTTTCCAAAGCAACAGACATAAGTTTACATTTAAGACTACTTTAGACTACTTTCTAGGGTATAAGTACTGAGTTGTGAGACTTGGTTTTATTACAAGTTTTGTTTTCGATATTATACTTCGCGGGCGGAGCAAATTCAAATATTACTTGTTTATAAAGTTGAGGCACAACAGAACGGTTTAAATGTAACAACCATAATAACTCTAGGTGGTCCTTAGAGAGTACATGTGCGTAACATGGTACTTATTAAAGGGATAAACACCTTAAATATTAATTAACACCTGGCGGAACCTGCTTACTGTGTAGGTAGCCGGTTCAAATGGCGCTTCAAATTAATTGAGGAGCGGCGCTGCCTATCTTACTACTTTGACATATATACATGACGTCTTTTATGTGATCACGCCTCTCATCCCTGAAGGGGCAGGTAGAGGCATATTATATGCACATGTTTCACATTTTTCAATATTTAGGTGATTACCTATGTAAACATCAAATTAGCGTGTTCTATTACTAAATAATTGTAAATATGGTCGGTGGAGTTACGGCTCAGCTGACGACGGACAGATGCTAGAGAGGCAAATACCTCACCACCTATTACGTGGGACATCATATTCTAAAAAGGCCTACCCCTTCGGCGATAAAGGCGTGACCATATACAAGCTATCTGTACCAAAATTCAGCCTAATCTTTTCAGCCGTTAGAGCGTGATTGGGTATCAATTATCCATACATATTCACTAACTTTTACATTTGGAATATTAGTAGAAAGAAGGATTGTATTCACTATCATAGTGAGATCTGTTTTAAAGACTAGTTTCTTTCTATTCTGAAAATAAACCAATTCCGTGAATAAATTTAATCGCAACTAGTTGTAGTGCAAATTATTAAGACTGAAGGTTACAGTACCTTTGCCAATTTCCATCTATTACTTTCAATTTCCGTGTTGAGCGCCGTCCCAAGGTTTGACTTTGAGCTGTATAAACGAAACTACATCTCATTTAGCGTTTTCATTTACCCAACGCTGAATTACAAGTGTCCTTCCGAACCTAACCCGTGTACGATTTCTACGATATAAATAAACGAAAATTCAACCAGATTTTAAATTGGTTGCTTAATATTTCCAATGCTGATCTTATGTCATCTAGAGTTTTAATCATTCTTTGAGCTCTTTTTAGGGTTACGTACCAAAAGAGAAAAAACGGGACGATTTATGAGACTTTTATGCCCGTATGATGTTTGTCTGTCGGTCTGTCCGCCATGAGGATGTATTGCAGGAACAGCGATAGCTAGAAAGCTGAAATTTTCACAGATTGTTTTTTACTGTTGCCGCTATACCTAATTAACTTTTACAAAAATCGTGATTTTTATGCCATTTTATTTTATAGATTATTAAGGGCAACAAGTAGACGCTTGAAATGCTCACAGAATATTGAGCTGTGTATTTTTATTAAATATAAATAATTAAATTAAAACAAAATACACATTTAAGGGGGCTCCCATACAACAAACGTGATTTTTTGTGGTTTTTAGACTTGGCCGGTTTTTGTCTTTTCTCTGAGCTCAGATAAAAACAGTAGGTACAAGCAATGTCGAGCTGGAAAGTGCTCAATCAATCAATCAATCAAATCAGCCTACGGCAGAAGGAGCTTCCTCCGACGTACCATTGCTGTGCGTTCGGAACCAGAGGTGGCTTACGGAAAATGCACCCCCTCCTGACAACATCCAGCCTGCTGAGAGCCTACCACCCGGGCATAAACTTAAATGGGCCACCCGGAAGTCCTTAAATAGGTTGAGGTCCCAGGTCGGCTGCTGTTTGGCGAACCGGGTAAAATGGGGCTACCTGGACCCGGGGGGCGGGGAATGTGACTGTAATGCACTTCTGCAGTCGATGGACGGATGGCTGGGCATATCTAGCTATTTTTGTCGCCATTGACACGAATGCCTTTTCATATCTCAAAATGACAATAAATACTTCAGAAACAGATGTTAGGTATTTTACGACCGATAATTTCTCTTTTATTTTTATTTTTTTTATTTTTTATACCACTAAGGTGGCAGACAAGCATACGGCCCACCAGAAGGACTGGTGGTCACTGACTGGTGGACGTTTGCAACACCAGAGGCGCCACACTCGCGCTGCCGACCCTGTAAAAACCTTCTTAGACCCCTTCTGAAGAACCCCATACTGTAGGCGTTTAGGAAAACCGAGGCAGGAAGATCATTCCACAACCTAAGCGTGCGTGGAAGAAAACCCCTATCGGATCTAACCGTGCTCGAACGCTCCGGACGTAGGGTGTGAGGATGAAATCCCTGTCTATGGCAAGCGGTGCGATGATAGAACGTAGCCGTGGGCATCTTGTCAAACAATTCCTCAAAGTACATACCATTGTACAGGCGGTAGAACACGCATAAGGAGGCAAAGTCTCTCCTGTCGCGAAGAGGTTCAACACCACCTGTCAGTAAAGGATCGTTGACAACTCTCACAGCTCGCCTCTGCACCGAGTCAAATGGACGTAGCTGATATTCAGGTGCCCCCGCCCAGAGGTGACAGCAGTACTCCATGTGTGGCCGCACTTACGACTTATAGAGAAGCAGTGTTTGCGCCGCAGTAAAGTACCGCCGCGCCCTGTTAAGCACACCGAGCTTCTTGGACGCTAGCTTGGCCTTGTCCTCCAAATGACTGCGGAACTGAACGTCACTGGAGATGTCAACACCAAGGATCCCTTTACTTTTAGAGATGGAAAGAGATGTGCCCTGGAATTGTGGCGCTACAGTAATTGGGGCTTTCTTAGCGGTGAAGAAACACGCCTGTGTCTTGGAGGGGTTGAACTGGACAAGATTTTGTCTACCCCAATCGGACACTCTAGTAAGAGTAGCCTCGATTTCGGACACAAGCTGTTCACGACTTTCTTCCTCTGCGTCCCGAGAGATACCGGGGCAGTCTGTGTAACAAGTGTCGCCCGTACTGTCGTCTGCATAACAATGAATGCCGTCAATAGACAACATGTCATTGATATGCAGCAGAAACAGAGTAGGGGACAACACTGAGCCTTGCGGTACTCCAGCGTTAATGGCCATGCAGTCAGAACAGCTGCCGTCGACAACAGCCCTGATGCTTCTACCGGCCAAAAAGCTGGACGCCCATCCGCATAATCTCTCGGTCAGTAAGTGGGAGGGCAATTTTATAAGAAGACCGCGGTGCCAGACCCGATCAAAGGCTTTAAAAATGTCGAGGCTCACTGCTAGAGCCTCACCCTTACTCTCGATAGCCGTCGCCCATCGGTGTGTGAGGCACACGAGAAGATCGCCCGTCGAGCGACCGTGACGGAAACTGTACTGCCGGTCACTGAGCAGGTCGTTTTCGTCAAGGTACCTCAGGAGCTGTGTATTAATTACACGCTCCATCACCTTAGACAATAGGGAAGTGACGGCTAAAGGCCTGTAATTGGCCGGGTCGGTCTTATCACCCTTCTTGGGCACAGGATGCACATACGCGATCTTCCACGACGCCGGGACTTGTCGCATGGAATATGAAAGCGTGAAAAGACGTGTAAATACCGGACACAACTCTGGACCACACTGCTTAAGTACCACCGCGGGTATACCGTCCGGCCCACCCGACTTATGAACGTCCAAAGAATGAAGCTCCCGTCGGACGTCCCGCTGCGTAAATTTAACTTCCGGCATGGAAGTTCCACACCACAGAACGTCCGGCGGCACAGCACCCCCGTCGCTCATGGTCGAGTTAGCGGCAAAGAGAAAACCCAAAAGGTCGGCCTTCTCCCCGGCACTCTGGGCCAGACTACCGTCGGGTTTAAGCAAAGGTGGTAAACCTGACTGACAGGAGTTTCCCTCGGCAGCTTTGGCAAGCGACCAGAATTCACGACTCCCTGAAGGGTATCCTGCCAGCCGCTCACCAATTCTGCCGACGAAATCGAATTTAGCCCTGACAATTGCTCTCTTGCAGGCCCTCGAGGCGGCATTTAATTTGCATTTCACCTCAGAGATGTTTGGATCTGAATTTGCACGAGCCGTGGTCGCTCTGTAGGCAGATTCTTTCAGCATCAAAGCTTCTCTGCAGAGCCGATTGAACCACGGTCACTTTTTTGCTCCTACAGGGATCCAGCGGTTGGGAATGTAGCACTCCATGCCCTCCAAGATCCCCTCAGCGACTGCTGCAGCGCAGGAATCCAGATCGTCTGAGGCAAAACAAAGCCGCCTCCACGGGTACGACGCGAAGAACTCCCGCAGTTCATCCCAGTCTGCTGATTTATAGTGCCACACATGTCGCCACTCCTTGGGCCGAGGTGGTGCAGGCATTGCGAGAGGCATATGCGCCCGAATGATACAGTGGTCCGACGATCCGAGCGGAGCATCCACTGAGACGTTGTATCCATCCGGACGCGTTGTCAGCAGGAGGTCCAGCAATGCACTATTCTCGTTCTTCTTGTCTGGTATCCTCGTATGGGATTTAACCAGTTGGGAGAACCCATAGGTCAGGGCAAATTCGTGTGCAGCTTTCGCCGCAAAGTTGGTCATCCCAACCAGTCAACATGATGACCGTTGAAATCCCCCAGAATCACTATCTCCGCAGAGGGATACTGCTCAATCATATTGTCAGTCGATTATTGCAGGTGGTCAAAAAGGCGAACTGTGTCCGTGTTACCGCTGTGAGACCTGTACACGCACGCGTAGATCCGAGTGTGGCCCCCGTGATCCACGCGCGCCCATAACGTAGACAGGTCCCTGTCTTCAAGGCTTGTAAGACGGCGACAGCAGACATCATCACGGACGTACATACATACCCCGGCTTTCGGTCTGAAGTTGTACACAAGCTTATAGCCAGGGTACATTAAGTAAGATGTATCGCCCGGGCATGAGATCTGCGTCTCCGTCAAGAAAAAAAGGGTCGGCTTCGCAGTTTCGAGGTGGTGGTGGACTACATTGAGGTTCTTGTGCATACCTCTGATGTTGCAAAGGCCCATGTAAAGTGTGGACGATGATGCCGCTGTGTATACTGTTTCTCTTTTTCTTCTTGTAGCCATGTTGTTTTTTAAGAAAGGGGGGTTAGAAAAGTGAAGGGATGCCTGTGTGCCGGTGGCACAAGAGACTAAGCGAGACTCTAACTACCCAAAGGCAGACAGAGGTAGTGCGGTAGATAGGCTCGGCGTACGGAAGGGCCCCCGGTCCCCCCGATGCAGTGGCCGCGTCCACTCCGGTATCCTCCTCCGGCACGACCACAGCACCAGGGACTTTACACAGGCTGCTGGTTCAGCCTCCTGGGGCGGAGATTATGTAATCCCCAGGTTCGGGTTCCGTACAGCCTGCGGGCGGTCAGCGGTCAACCGTTTCACCGGGTCTCCCTGACCGCCGTACCAATATTCCGCGCCTCTATCTGCCAATGGGGACAGATTAAGCCTCTGGTCTCACCGTCACCGGCACATAATCACCGCAATGAGCTCTGGAGCCCTGCTAACCGACGGAGAACATAACCCAACTGGAGTCAGGCTACTATTACCGCGGTCTTCTGCAAGGCGGAGGTACTGCCCCAGGCGGGCTGCTCACCGAACGGGGTACCGTTATGCCCTTCCTCCTAATGTGGGCTTTTTCGTTAATCCCTAAGATATTGAATCTTAGGGATCTGATTGAAGAAGCCACTACTGTACCCTCAGGGTGTAACGTTAGCTCCATGAGAAGCAACGCATGACCCCTAAACCCCGAGGGGTTTAATTTTGAAACACAAGACAAATACAAGAGTTATAACTTTAGGAACGTCAGAAAATATGTAAGAATTATTTTTCTAAATGTTTTATCAAAGAAAATTATATAATAGATATGCCCAGCCATCCATCCATCGACTGCAGAAGTGCATTACAGTCACAAGCCCCGCCCCCCCGGGTCCAGGTAGCCCCATCTTACCCGGTTCGCCAAACAGCAGCCGACCTGGGACCTCAACCTATTTAAGGACTTCCTGGTGGCCCATTTAAGTTCATGCCCGGGTGGTAGGCTCTCAGCAGGCTGGATGTTGTCTGGAGGGGGTGCATTTTCCGAAAGCCACCTCTGGTTCCGAACGCTTTCGGGTTGACCCACCACAGCAGTGGTACATCGGAGGAAGCTCCTTCTGCCATAGGCTGATTTAATTGATTGATTGATTGAGCACTTTCCAGCTCGACATTGCTTGTACCTACTGTTTTTTTAATCTGAGCTCAGAGACTGGACAAAAACCGGCCAAGTCTGAGTCGGACTCGCGAACGGAGGCTTCTTTTCCAAAAATCCACAAAAAATCACGATTGTTGTATGGGAGCCTCCTTAAATGTCTATTTTGTTTTAATTTAATTATTTATATTTAATAATAATACACAGCTCAACATTCTGTGAGCATTTCAAGCGTCTAGTTGTTGACCTTAATATAATCTACAAAACAAAATGGCATAAAAACACGATTTATGTAAAGGAGCCCCCCTTAAATATTATTTTTCTATTTTGAGTAATTTTAATTATAGCGGCAATAGTAAAAAATAATCTGTGAAAATTTCAGCTTTCTGGCTATCACTGTTCTAGCAATACATCCTCATGACGGACAGACCGACAGACAAACATCATACGGGCATAAAAGTCTCATGAATAGTCCCGTTTTTACTCTTTTAGTACGTAACCCTAAAAGAGCTCAAAGAATGATTAATACTCTTGTTAATAGCGTTGATGTGTGTGATGTAAAGTGAAGCTGTACGTCTATCGTTATTTCAAGGTCTCTGACTTCATTGACCTGCTTTAGTTCAGCTGCACCGACGCTATATTTAGAAACAATCTTGTATTTCTTTCTTGAGAATCTGACGTGGCAACATTTGGATGACGTGGCAACATTTGGCAACACTAAGCTGCATCTGGTTACGGCTGCTCCAATCATGTATTGCATCTAAGTAATTTTAGATAAGGTCTCTATCGTTCTGTGAGTTGACAACTTTATAAAGCTTCAAGTCGTCGGCGAAAAGAAGACATTCACAATTTTGTATGACAGACGTTATGTCGTTTATGAAGATTGAGAACAGAACTGGGGCTAGATGAGACCCCTGAGGCAATCCAGAGATCGCGTAATAAGGTTGTGAATTATATCCATTGACAGTGACAATTTGAAGTCTTTTGGCTAGATAAGCCTGAAACCAGTGTAATAGAAAACCTTAACAAACTTTTCGCATTGGTGCTACACTTAAGATTATGAGTCATCTCGCTACTTACTCTTTAACGATAAAGAAACCAATTACATACAAACACGTATGTCATACCGGCCTCGAACCAACTAAAACCACCCGGTCTTTTCCTCTACCCATGCAGGGCACCCCGGGTTAGTCTTCGAGAGATCCTATCTGTTCTTAGGGCTCGATAGAGAGCAACCAAATTTGCATTACAATTTCTTGCGTACGAAGTCGCGGGCAACAGCTAGTGGTACATAATTGTGCAATACACATTTATTCTAAGCTTTGTTCCGACTGTTAGGTCAGTTTCTCAAGTGAGATATCGCGAATAAATTCTACATTAATTTCGATCGTGTCCTAGATTCGCACACTTCAAAGCAATGAGAGTAGAGCCCCAAATCCATTAAATGTGTAAATTTTACCAACTATTTAAACAGGGTACCTACTTCGCTAACCGAAGAATTTCTTTGTTGTGTTTACAGATTATAGTACTAAAGACAGATTTCGCATGTCGAACAAGAAAGTGAGGCCAAAAAGGCAAATACTAAAGCAATAAAACCTACAAAGTACCCCCTTCAAATACAAAAATTTTTTTGCTAATTGTATTTGTTGTTAGAGTGGCAACAAAAACACATATTCTGTGAAAATTTCAGCTCTCTAGCTATCACTGTTCATGAGATACAGCCTCGTGACGGACAGATAGACAGATGGACGGCTAAGTTGCATGAATAGGGTCCCGTTTTATGTCCCGGAAGCTATGGAAATATTTTGCTATTTTGTAAACCACCACATGCTTGAGATAGCTTGTTCCTGCTGGCAAATGTTGCCGACAAAGTAAAACAGTAAGTAGCTAAAGAAAATTACAAAAGAAATGTAGAGGTTGTTTCTTGCTTTTCAGTTGTATTTTTGCTTTGCAGTCGGTTTTTTTATTCTTCATAATTAAGTTTATTTACCCTTTGGGTACGGAATCCTAAAAAGTAATTACCATGTAGACTTTCTAGAAGTGAATACTTGAGAAATGACGTCTGTAACGTGATGGCATTACTCACGATAAATAAGAAATCACTCGTTACTTGTAAACAGGGCTTAGAATTACAGCGTTACAGTACTCACTTTTTTAATTAGTACTAGATTTTGCCCGTGACTTTGTTCCCGAGGGGATTTTAACTAATAACCAGACTACTTTGACCTGTTCAATGCATGGGACTTCTAGTGAAACATAGGTCAAACAAACAAACAGACACGAAAATGAAAATTATAGATTTAGACTCAGAAGTCCTAAATGAATCGATTGCATTTATTTTTTTAAATTTACCTTGAATGTACCGTCATAGACATTTTTGCAATTTTAAAATAGTAGAGATTTGCTTTTATGGCTTTACTTTCTTATTCGGCAGACCTATTTGAAAACCCTGCATTGAGTTTGACACATGCGCGACGCGCCTGGTTTCGTACATTTTTTTTATTACGAAGTTACAACTGTTTAAATGGTTTTATTTAGAAAAATTAGATTTTTTAAATTATTTTTTTCATTTGGGTCTATAAAACAAAAATAGGAAAAGTCGCGCAGGGCAGTTTAAAGAAGTATTTCTTTTCATAAAGAACAAAACATAAAAATAAACAAAAACAGCCTACGCCTCAAACAAAATCCTCATGCAATACTATTATTATTATATCCTACTTCCTACTATCCTACTAATATTATAAATGTGAAAGTTTGTGAAGATGTTTGGATGTTTAGATGTTTGGATGTTTGTTACTCAATCACGCTCTAACGGCTGAACGGATCGAGCTGAAATTTGAAACCAGTGTAGGTTACGGTCTGGAATAACACATAGGCTACGTTTTATCCCAGGAAAATGTTCCCACGGGAAGCGGGAACGGCAACCAAATTTCACGCGGGCGAAGCCGCGCGCATCAGCTAGTAATACATAAATGACAGAAATGTTTGTAAGTACAAAAATTTATCTGCCTTTTTTAACCCATTTTCTCTGAATTTTCAGCGTCAACAGTTCTGAAATTTCTATCATAAATATACCAGCAAAACAACGGCGAGCCATTAGATTACACAACACCAATAAAAGTCTAAACGTGAGCGTTATGCTGATTGTACGCAGCAATATTATTGTTGCGAAGATTCGAGGTCACAGTCTGCTTTAAGCATTTTACGTTATGGCTGGTCGTTAAGTGGATGGACACTAACTGACATTTTAATGAAGCATTTCCATGATCCGGAATATACTTTAAACCGTTGGTTCCTGTAGCTAGTAAGTAACATGGAATTCATTAAGACAAGTTGAAGACTATACGTGCGAAGTGAAAAAAATCAACAGTGGGTAGTCACAATCTACCGTGCGCTTGTACAGTTCAACACTGCAATTAGGCTTGCTAACTTAATAGACAGCAAGCCTAATTGCAGTGTTGAACTGTTATAATATGTTTTGTATCATGTAATCACGAGACAAATATTAATGATAAAAAGTAGGCGTGTTTTTGGCAGTAATATTACCGAGGAAGAGTCAGTATTTATTATGTAAGAATGAACCATCAGATTCTAAATTGTAATCTCTCCTAGTATAGAAATATATTTTTTTTTTCTTAAGCTCATGAAGCTCTACACAAAATCTCAATAACTAAGGCCGCTACAAGAATGCGGTAATTCAAAGCAAGTACTCGTATAAATCAAACACGTAAAAGGAATGGAGGTTTTCCGAAAATGAATTACTTTGTACAAAAGCGTTCACGTAAAATTTAAAGGTTGAAATTTACGTTACCACTGAGTGATTGAAGATAAATCTCTGTTTACTCACGTGGTACCCAGTGGAGAATATACCAGCTACTCTAACTACCTATACATAAAAACAAACCGAACTGGCCCAATACCCACAGATTCCTTTGAGGTGTCCTGGTACATAGAGGCTTCACAGCTATCAGGTAGTGTGCAACATAGAAAAATAGAACACTCTACAATTCACAATACCATTTTTTACACACAAATTTCACAAAAATAATGAATTTCTATTCATTTTAGACTACAGTTCTAATCTAATGTTTGAAGTATTTGAAGCTTTATTTATAACATTAATTATATAACATTGACTATGGAAATATCGTGAAATTACGAAAAACTTAATTATACCTTTGGTACAAGTAGGGTTCGGTATAAAGGTATAAAAAATTAAACCAAATTGTCACAGAACACTCACGCGCGTATGACGGTCGAAGAGAAAATGGCGGGTAGCAACGGTTTGCCTTATCCCTACTCTCGTACGTCATAGTCATGTGCATATAAATTTATTTCAATATACTACAGTACAAAAAGGGACTGTGCCTACAGTAAAAAGAAACTTCAGTAACCCTATCCATTGATACTGTACGCACAAGTACAAGCCTATTTCTAAATCTAACGAGCAGGATTCTCATTAGTTTTATTTGAAAGAAAATGTGATCTTATCTTTTAAAAGTCCCGCAGAACTAACTTAATGAGAATAAGCAAAAGAAAACGTAAATAAAGAAAATAAACTATATTTAGTTTCCTTCTAAAATAAAAAAAAACCAGCCAAGTGCCAGTTGGACTTCATTTGGACTTTCATTGATGTTTTAATACGTTCGCAGTGGTAGTGATTTTTCTAAGCGAAAATTGCGGTTTATGACGTATTAAAAAAAAACCACCAACTCGATCCCGTTCAAACCAATTTTCATTGGTAGATTTTATGTACATCATATATTTTTTTTAGATTTATCATTCTCTTAGTTTAGAAGTTAGAGGGGGGGGGACACATATTTTTTCACTTTGGAAGTGTCTCTTGCGCAAACTATTCTTTTTAGAAAAAAATGATGTTAAGAACCTCAATAGCATTTTAAAGACCTATCTATCGATAACCCACACGTATGGGTTTGATAAAAAAAAAATTTGTAGGTTCAGGACTGAGTATGGGGACCCCTAAAATTAACTGCTTTTTTTCTAGTTTTATATAAAAATCTTGATGCGGTTTACAGAATACATCTATTTACCAACTTTCAGCAGCATAGGCTTTATAGTTTCGGAGAAAAGTGGCTGTGACATACGGACGGACAGACAGACATGACGAATCTATAAGAGTTCCGTTTTTGCCATTTGGCTACGGAACCCTAAATAGGACTGTGGCGCACAGTATGTCCGGCGTAGCGCTCTTTCCCGTGGGAAATGGAGCTACACGTACTACGGGAATGAAATCCATCCAAGCCTATGATGTTCACCGGGTATAGCCTAATTTCCGTAAAAGATTTTTTTCAAATCGGTTCAGTTGTTTTGGAGCCTATTTTGATGCGAACAAAGAATTAAAGCCCGTCACATACGTAGCTATAATATCTATAAATATAAGAATGTTATGCGCGTATGTGTACGCTTCAAAAACTCACAATGCACTGAATCGATTGAGCTCAAATTTGACACGTTTCAGAGATGTTCAAAAAAGTCACAGCGAATGTGACTTTTTATGGTTCGTCCTAGTCAATAATCATCGTGGCGGGGAATGCCACGCGGTTTCACCCGCGTAGTTCCCGTTTCCGTGGGAATACGGGAGTAAAATATGGCCTATGTTCACCGCAAAGAGTGTAGCTTTCCAACAGTGAAAGAATTTTTCAAATCGGTCCAGTAATTCCGGAGCCTATTCGTTACAAAAAATCTAACAAAAAAAAACAATTTTTCCTGTTTATAATATTAGTATAGATATATCATTAGTAGGTATAGATTATAATAGACAGTTTGAAGATAAAAAACTTGAGAGGTGTCAAGGGACACCCGGATGGAACGAAAAAATTTATTTTAATTATAAAATTTTATTGTAAGCAAAAACAAAAACAGAAACAAAAACAAAAAGAAAACAAATATAAAAAAAGTGAGTGCGTGTAACCTTTACGCGCGACTGAAACTGAACAGAACGAAACTCCTATTTGCTTTGGTGTTGCTCGTAGAGTTCATGTTCATCCCCTGGTTAGCACTAGCACTACCACTATCACTACCACTATCACTATCACTACCACTATCATTACTACTATTACTACCACTATCACTACCACTATCACTACCACTATCACTACCACTATCACTACCACTATCACTACCACTATCACTACCACTATCACTACCACTATCACTACCACTACCACTACCACTACCACTATCACTACCACTATCACTACCATTATCACTACCACTATCACTACCACTATCACTACCACTATCACTACCACTATCACTACCACTATCACTACCACTATCACTACCACTATCACTACCACTATCACTACCACTATCACTACCACTATCACTACCACTATCACTACCACTATCACTATCACTACCTCTATCACTACCAAAAGTGTCGTTACAACTTTTCGTGAGATTTTTTTCCGTCTAGCCCCCTTTCACAACGCGCGATAAGGAACTTCGTTCCAAAAGTTTTTTGACCATAGTAGTTTATAGTTATAACTAGCTGACCCCGCAACTTTGTTTACGTCACTTAAGGTGTATGAAAGGAGAGGTATTATTCATCAGACTCTTCAAGCAGCGTGTGAAACTGCCCTGTTTGCTTAATCATAAAAGAGCTTAAAGATAAGTCTATTTTAAAACATCATTCAGCGCTTTTATGATTGAGAAGCCAACACGCCAGTTTAGGTTTACACTCACATTCAAAGAAACCCCTACAATTAAAATTTTCAAAATATCTGATTCTTAAAAGTGTTATAACTTTTTTATTTATTAACCGATTGACATGAAATAAACGTGAATTGATATTGATAACACCTACACTAGTACTGGAAGACAAGGAGACATTATTTTTGCAGACTCAATTCTCATAATAAGAATTTTTATGTTAAACTAGCGGACGTCACGCGGTTTCACCCGCGTAGTTCCCGTTCCCGTGGGAATACGGGAATAAAATATAGCCTATGTTACCCGCAAAGAGTGTAGCTTTCCAACAGTGAAAGAATTTTTAAATCGGTCCAGTAGTTCCGGAGCCTATTCGTTACAAACAAACAAACAAAAAAACAAATAAACAAATCTTTCCTCTTTATAATATTAGTATAGATAAACACTTAAATTTTATCCGAACAAATCATCAAATCCTTCTACTCGGCTATCCGAGATCAGTAATGAATTGTCAGATAATAACCTAGACTGCTTATCTAACAAGACCTGTCTAATTTTTACAGCTGTTCGAATATTTAAAGATAGAAGAACAATAACATCGACGTCAAGGAAGGTGGAATATTTGAATAAGTTCCGAGCGTCGTTCTTAGCAGTCAAATCACCTCTCGCGGCAAGGGAAAAGATGTATTGAGTTCGAATCCTCGGAAAAAAAAGTTACTTAATATCAATCTTACCTATCAAATTTGATTGAAATTTGAGTAATGGAGTCGTTCAAAATCGAATTACTAATTCAAGAAGGTTGACCCTTGGGAGGGTGTTCTGTATTGATTATAATCACAAACTGATCCCTATTTGGCTGACGCATATTTCAATTTCCTAAATAATTTATAGGGTCTGTTCCATTATTTGAGATGTACTTAATTAAATGAGACTTCCTTCACTGTAAGAAAATTGTACTTTTGGGAAGGGTTCTTTTTCGTTTCAATAACATAAAAATCCTTCTAATCATACGATATTCACCTGGATAGGTTACCGTAGACTATAAACGCTTGCCAGTCTTGAAGTTCTGCACTTGCGTTCCTTATAAAATGCTAAGCAGCGGTTACCTACCCTTGAAATTTTGCATTATTTATAAGGCATTTAACTTCGCCCAATGACTATAATGTTGCATCAACATGATAGTGGTTTGCGAGCTCTTTAAATATTTCAGATTATCAGAGAAACGCAATGATCTTACACTTTAGTCAAACAGCGTCAAAAGTGAAACAATATCATCTGCCTGTCAATATCAGTTTCAAGACTTTATGACCCACTTTGCTTTGATTTGCATAGCAAATTAGTGGTAGAGTTCCGTACATCTGATCGGCTTATTCAAATTGACTGTATCTATGGATAAATATTTTTGTTAAATATTTATGGTATCGCCGTGAAGTATTGGTTTACCGTATTTCTGTGAATGTTTATTTTAAAATTTGAATGCACTGTAAAGTACAATTTTTTGTTAAAAATTTGCCCGTTTCTGGTACTTATAGACACTTAAGGATTTTTTTAGTTTTGGCACCAAAATGTCCTTAGCATCGTACTTTTTCTACTATATATGTTACTAACTAACCCTTGCAACTTCGTTTACATCACATAAGAGAGAGAGAGAAAAATGTGTAAATTATTTACCAGTATTTGCCTCATCTTAAAAGAGCTTAATGATTATGTGTACTCTTACACAAAATTGGTGTATTTGAATTTTTTGCCCATTAACTTATTATGAAGTCACGCGGTATACGCGCTTGTCGTTTAGTATAATAGCTGTAGTCAGGATATGAGTCTGTAAATGATATGCCTTGTTATATTTGGAGCCGAAACTAGCGTCACTGATTGCATTTGCTGGTTAACAGGCATAGTGGCAAAGAGAAGAAAATTTTGAAACAAACGCATATGACCAGTGTGACTCAAACTTTCACAAAATAATAGTGAGAGAAACATAGGTTCAGCAGTGGGATATCTTGCCCATATAATTGGTCTAAATATGAATAAACTTTTATAGGTTCCTTTATTTTCTCAGCATGTCAAAATTACGCTTCCCACCTGATAAAAGGTTAATATTAACGTTCAGATATTGAGAGCCTGGCTAGCCATAGTAACATACGGAGCGATTGAAAATTTGTATCTCTGGATAAATAACAGCTCTCATTTTCAAGTTCTTCCATATTCCCGACGTGCTCCTTGCCTTCCCGCTCTCAATTTCTATTCTCAAAAAAGTAACCACCTCTAAGAGATTTACCAGAGTCAGTTTGCGAATTCCTTCAAAATAAGTCCCTGAGGTGAAACTTTTTTTCTTGCCTTAAGAAAATCAGTCTGATGTTTAACCCACAGGGATTGCAAGACGTAAGATTATTATTAGTAAGCTGTAGCGAAGTGTAAACAAAACAAAAGACGAGATAATCTGACAAAATAAAAGACAAGCTAATCCTGCAGTGAGATTATAATTTTATTGTAAGAGCTTACGTTCAACAGATGCTTTTGAAATTTTAAATGCTTTTCTGAAGATTTTACTAATTTATTTTTTATTTAATGATACCCGCGATTCCTTTCGTGTTAACGTTCCCTCATTCCATTGGAACTTATTTTTGGGATAAAGGAGAGGAATAAAGTTTCAGACTTCCGCTTAGTCACGATAATTATAGGATGCTATGAGATCTAGGATAATAAATATTTTTTGTGGACATTCTCACACAACACCATCTAGCCCAAATTAGCAAAAAGCTTGTGCTTAGTATTTCGGCGACTGATAAACATATTTTCATTTGACAATAAAATTATATCTTATTTTTTCTTATTAACCGACTTCAAAAAAAGGAGGAGGTTCTCAATTCGTCTGTATGTATTTTTTTTTATGTATGTCAAGCGATAATTCCGTCAATTATAGACGGATTTCAAAAATTCTTTTTTTGTTGAATAGGGGTTACTTCTGAGGTGGTCCCATTTTCACCAGATCAGGATCTGATGAAGGGATCTAGGAGAAAACGAGGGCAACCACCGAAAATTGTAGGGACAACTAGTGTGCTTGTTAACTTTTTAATTAAGTGCTTTAATGTTCTACACTTTAATGAAGGTATGGCGTCGATCTGATGATAGAGTCGAAAGACAGTCGAGGGCATTCCTAAACAATTTACAGCAGTTATCTTGTGTTCGGGCTTGATTGATTTGTATTGATGAGAACTTTACACCTAGATTGATAGATCCAACTTCAAAAAAAAAAAGAAAGGTCTCAATGTTTTATGTTGTAGGTATGTATGTTAATGTTTTATGTATGTTCACCGTCAATTATAGACGGATTTCAATTTTTTTTTGTTGAATAGGGTTTACTTCTGAGGTGGTCCCATTATAACCAGGTTAAGATCTGATGATGGGATCCTGGAGAAATCGAGGGCAACCACCAAAAATTATAGGCACAACTAGTGCGTTTGTTAACTTTTTAATTCAGCGCTTTAATGTACTACCATTAATAAAGGTCTGGAGTCGATCTGATGATGGAACCAAAAGAGATTCTAGGGAATTCCTTAACGATTTACAGCAGCTACCTTGTGTTGGGGCTTGATTAATTTGTATTGATGAGAACTTTCACCTAGATAGATACATTTTTCGGTTCACCCGTCACTTAAAATAATGAAAAAAAATTTTTCAATAAAAAATACAATCGACTTCCAAGAAATCCTGAAAAATAAAATTTACTTAGCACAAAGTAATATGTAGTTGATTTATCAGATTTTATTCAATATAATATTGAAGTTGGTGCCATGAATAATACCTCCCTAAACCTATGAATTTACTTGGCGCCGACTTCATTATGATATTGAATAAAAAATCAGATTAATCAACTACATATTACTTTGTGCTAAGTAAATTTTATTTTTCAGGATTTCTTGGAAGTCGGTTGTATTTTTTATTGAAAAATTTTTTTTATATATTTCTAAATGCATACATATTATAGATAAATTACACCTAGACACAGAACCAATCAATGTGCACATCACACAAAGAAATTTGTCCTGGGTTCCCACCCAGGACAAATTTCTCCGAAACCGAATCCACGACCTCCGAATCCGTTGTCAGGCACACTAGCCACAGGAGACCACGAGGCTAGTCAAATTATTTAAAAAAAATATTATAAGACCGTGACTAAGTGACTAACATCCGAACATTTTGATATACTTTTACATTTATAATATTATGTATTAGTAGTGTACCTATTGGATTGAGTTACTTCTTTAATATGCCAATTAAATCAGAATATCGCAGAACGCAGGTTTCTATTTTTTTTCCAAAAATTCGACTCTGGCTTCATTCTCCCGGCTGTTTAAACATGAACGCTCAAAAATATATAAGACAATAATGATTCCCGGCCATTTCCCAGCAAACGGTAGTACATTTTGTCAAAAGTTTTACTCTATTTCGGTACAAGTTAGGCACTTCACAGCTTTTATACGACATTGTACTACACCTCGGGGATATTTGTTGGATAAACTGTGAGCTTAAAATGTTCGTCTATCGCAATACTTTTAGACTATAAGGTTGTCAAGAAACTGAAATGTTTTTAGTATACAGAGATTTTTGATAACGTTTTTGTAAAATTATAGATAGTTATAGACACGGGACTTGAACCGGCAATTTATTCGGGAAAGCCAATGCTCTAATTCGGTACTGGTCTTGTAAGAATATGACCTGAGAAGTATTGTAAATGATAAATGCTGATGGTATTATCTCCGCTAAACAAAGATATTCCTTAATCAATATTCATATTTGAGTATCAAGTAGTGCGGGAGACACTTAAATTGGAATTTTTTATTTATGTGGTTCATATCGTTTGAACAGAAATATGAGCAATAACGTGTTTCAATTGAGAAAATATTGCTCGTTTTGATAAATAACGAGACATTTACGGCTACTACTGTGGTCATTTATTCTTCAAACATTTTTGTTATTGTCCTATTGCGAGGAGTTTAGTTAGAGTTCACATATGAAGGGAGTCTTCTGTAAATTGTGAAGTAAGGGTATAGTGCCAGAGCCCTATAAGTGCTTAATTGTTGCTTCCGAGATATTTGATATTAAAGGTTTTAGAAGCAGGCTGCTATACGCCCTGGATTACATGCCTCCATGACCGAGGGCCTGAGATCGGTGGGTTGGCTGTTCGTCGTTCTTAGAGAAGCAAGCCATGACAGGGGCGTGTCTCTTCACCGTGGCCGTGATGGCGGTCAAAGTTTGTGTCGGGAGCTCTGAGGTCATCCTTTCAAGGGCGTACCCGGGACTTCCGGCGATGGGCAGATGCATCGATCGGTAAAAGTCCGCCATAGCATTCATGAGGATTCACAAACGAAATAAAAAGGTTATAGAACAGAAATGGCTATGTAAAATATTTTTTTTTTTTTCTAAAAGCCAATCCTACTATCCTACTTCCTACTAATATTATAAACTAGCTGACCCTCGCAACTTCGTTTACGTCACATAATGTGAGAAAGGAAAGGAGGGGTGGGGTACTTGTTCATGAGACTCATCAAGCATCTGTGAAACGGCCCTGTTTGCTTAATCATAAATGAGCTTAAAGATTAAGTCTATTCTAACACAACTCAGTCCGCGCCAAAATAGCCTGTATCATTAAGCTCTTTTATGATTAAGCCAACACGCCCGTTTAGATTTACCCTCACATTCAAAAGAACCCTTGAATTCTAGGTTTATCGAAAGTTGAGATGCTCCTAATTTCTGAACTCCCCCTCAATATTGAAAATTGTGTGAAATAATGCTTAAAGTACTTCCTTTCAGACACTAAAAAAATATTTGAAATCGGATCACGTAGTGAAATTATGGAGTATTCCCGTTCGTCCCCTTGACTTCGTCCCCCCGAGGGGACGAACGGGAATTCACAAAAATAATATTTAATCAGTTCCCGATCGTCCCCCTCCTAATTCAAGAGGGGACGAATGGGAATATATTCTTCGATTAAGTGCCATTCGTCCCCCTTTCGTCCCCCTCGACCAAAATCAAATGAAAAAAAAAAACAAATGAAGATAAACAGATGAAAAAAAAAGCAAATGAAGATCGACAAAACAAATGACCTTCGGATAAATAAATGATGATCGAAAAAACAAGTGACGATCGAATATACAATTGACGATCGAAAAAACATATGAAGATCTATAAAACAAATGATGATCGGATAAACAAATGATGATCGGATAAACAAATGATGATCGAAAAAACAAATGAAGATCTGTAAAACAAATGACGATCGGATAAACAAATGACGATCGAAAAAACAAATGAAGATCTATAAAACAAATGACGATCGTCATAACAAATGGCGGTCGAATAAACAAATGACGCTCGAAAAAACATGCAGATCAGTAAAACAAAAGACTATAAGCAAGTTGATATGGTCAAAAGTTACTTGCAGCTATATTTTGTAATCTAGATGCGATTGCCATTCGAAAAGATAGGTGCAAGCAAATTTCGACCTTAATAACACTTCTCAAAAATGTGCTTTTTGGCGTTTATAGACATCACTGATCATGAATATGTAAAAAATACATAAATATTATGCATGTCCATAAGGTAAAGAATTGCTTGCACCTATTTTTTTGAATGTTTATCGCATCTAGAATACAAAAAGGGTCCAAGCAAATTTCGACCTTATGGGCATGCATAATATCTATTTATTTTTTAATTATATTCGTGATCAGTGATGTCCATAAACGCCTAAAAGCACATTTTTAGATAAATGTCATAATGGTCGAGCTTGCACCTATTTTATTGAATGGCTCTCGCATCTATACCAGTGGCGGCCGTACCTTAAGTGCGCTCGTGTGGTGAACCACCAGCTCAAAAGATTTAAAAATTACGCCTTCTTTATTATTAAATTACTTACCAATCCTACCATTAGGTATGTAGCACTTATTATTTAAACATACATAAACTCAAAACTATAACATACCTAATTATGACGAAACAATTTAAGCCCATTGCTACACTACCAAATAGTACCAAAGCCTAGTTTCCCTGTAAAAAAATCGGCGTGCGCTTTCCCGAGTGCACGAGGGCTGCCCATACATCTTGTACTAGATACGAGCTAACACGCTTGGCGCATGAGACAAAACATCGTTCATAGAAAATGTACCGGGCAATGAGTCGCTTTTCGGGCGTCGCCGTCGCACGCGTTCGGGCAATCCGAAGGTTACCGAGAGTACTCGATGTTTTGTTTGACGAAATTCAAATTCTCCCGGTATTGTTTCGCTGTATCTGTGACGCGTTAAATATTTATTGATTGGTTTGATTTTTAAATTGTTATCTCTTTTTATTTTGTTCTTAGTTCTATTATATACTGCGTGTAAAGTTTGTGGAGTGTGTGAAAATAAGCATAAACATTAACTAAGTACTTACCCATACAAAACCCATACAAAACTTTTTAAAATAAAGTTGATATAAAATTAACACTTATTAAATTTAAAACAAGAAAGCAAGTAAAGTGCACCACCAGATCGAGGATCCACCAGCCGCCACTGATCTAGATTACAAAATATGGCTGCAAGTAGTTTTTGACCTTATTAACTTGCTTAGTCTTTTGTTTTATTGATCTGATTATGTTTTTTCGATCGTCATTTGTTTATCCGACCGTCATTTACCGTCGTTTTGCTGATCCTCATTTGTTTGGTCGATCTTCATTTGTTTCGCCGATCTTCATTTGTTTCGTCGACCTTCATTTGTTTCGTCGATCTTCATTTGTTTTGTCGATCTTCATTTGTTTTGTTGATCTTCATTTGTTTTGTTGATCTTCATTTGTAAATAAAAACAGAATCTCAAATTTGATTTTTTACCAACGCACCTGTCTTATATTATTTGTAGGGAGCAATAGAACAAAAAAAGAATGAAAAAATTATTCCCGTTCGTCCCCCCAAAAAAATTAAGGGGACCATCGGGAAAATAAAATATTAAATTCCCGTTCGTCCCCCTAGGGGGACGAAGTCAAGGGGACGAACGGGAATACTCCGAAAAATGAAAAATTATAACTAACAATCTATTTTGCCTTTCATCCCCTCTCCTGAAGGAACCGCGCAAAATATCGGGATCAAAACTATCCTAGAACCTTCCTTGGATTATAAGCTCAAATTGTACCAAGTTTCATCCAAATCGATTCAGTAGTTTCGGCGTGATACTTATTCGGGATACAGACAGACAGACAGAAAGACAGACAGACAGACATGAAAAATTTAAATTACATTTCCTTTTTTTTTTTTTTTTTTTTTTATTGGTTTTGTACACACAATTAAAAACAAAAGAAATCATATGGAATATTGTACAAGGCACTACTTATTTCTAATGAATCTCTTCCAGTAGGCCTGAGAGAGGAGATATGAATGATAGACAAAGTAAATAAGTGTGTGCAGAATAATAAACATACATAAACCTTAAATAGCATACATACATAAATACATACATAATATATAGTATTATACTATCTAAATATACTTAAGTACAGAGAAATATCATAAACATCTCTAAGGATAAAATGTTATGTTAAAGATAACAGGTAATGTTCTTTCACTTTCTTCTTGAAGAGTGAAACAGTTTTACAAGTTCTTATCTCCGGTGGGAGAGAATTCCATAGCCTTGCCGCGTGAACAGTGAAGGAGTAAGAGTAAAAATCAGTTTTGTGAGAAGGGAATGTAAGGCGATTTTCAAGATGTGTTCTACAAAGAGCATCAGGTGGACGCATAAAAGAGAACCGCTCACGTAAGTAGTTAGGACATAAAGGATTGTGCAAGATATTGAATAGGACACACAATATCCGAGTATTCCTCCGAAGTCGGATTGGGAGCCACTTGAGTTTTGCACGAAATTCCGAGACATGATCATACTTACGAAGATTGAAAATAAACCGAATGCATAAATTTTGCAGTCTCTCAAGTTTGTTTAAAAGCTCCTCAGTAGCATCCAAGTAGCAGGAGTCCGCATAATCAATAATGGGCTGTATCAATGTTTGAGCAAGTGAGATTTTAATATCTACAGGCAAAAAAGGCTGGAGGCATTTGAGGGTGTGGAACGTGTAGTGAACCTTTTTGCTAACATTCAGAACATGAGCATTCCAGGTCAAGTTTCCATCTAAGGTAATACCAAGATCTTTCGCCGTGTCGGTATATGGTATTTGAACTCCATCAAGTAAGAGAGGCGGAAGAAAGGCCATGTCTAGTCCAGATCGCATTTGCCTACTGCCGATCACTATCGCCTGAGACTTACCTGGATTAATTAAAAGCCCAAAAGACCTAGCCCACTCGCCAATAGCACTCAGGTCACGATTCATATCCGCTATGGCGCTTCTATACTCATTCAACTTAAAATGACGATACAGCTGCAAGTCGTCTGCATACAGATGGAAGTTGGAAGAAATAACTCGAACAGAAGAGTTGATGAAAATGGAAAAGAGTAGAGGAGAAAGTACGCCACCTTGAGGCACTCCAGCAATGAGGTTACGCCAATCCGAGAAAGACTCGTTAAGGCGAACACACTGCGAGCGCCCCCGAAGATAAGAGTCAAACCAGGCCACAGTCTCAGTGGAGAAATTAAGGGAATTAAGAATGCCTAGAAGAATATCTAGATCCACTGAGTTGAATGCGCTACTGAAGTCCAGCAGAACAAGTACGGTAAGGGATTTGTTCCCCATGGCCAGACGAATATCATCCGTCACCTTCAGCAGAGCCGTCACAGTGCTGTGACCTGGACGGAAGCCAGATTGCATAGGATTGAGAAGTTTATTCTGTGTAAGGTAACAAGATAGCTGTCGATGCACTAAATGCTCAAGAACTTTTGAGAGAAAAGGAAGAATGGATATGGGACGGAACTGGGACAGCAGTGTAGGATTTGTGGTCTTAGGTAAAGGAATAATCAGTGCTTGTTTCCAAGCACTAGGAAAGCAGCATGTGCTCATAGAGTAATTGAATATGTAAGTGAGGATGGGAATCACGCTGGAAAGTATGGGAGTGAACATTTTTGAGCATAACTCATCATTACCTACCGCAGAAGAAGTAATCGACATGATCGATTTTTTCACTTCAAGCTCATCAACTGCATTAAGCCTGAATAAAGGACATTGTGGTAAAGGCATAAGAGAGAGATCTAGCATGGTGCTGGCCTTAACAATCGGGTCAAGAGATACAGGTGGAAGCGAGAAATGTTTGTTAAGAGCACTTAAGTTAATATCGTGACAATCGATATGGGGAGACTTGCCAATACCGTTAGCTTTAAGAAATTTCCAGATATCGGAGGAGTTACGGGTCTCAAGAGATTGATGAAAGTGGCGACGTTTGGCATCACGACACAGACGATTACACCTATTACGCCAGGATTTAAACCTTTCAAAATTAATATCACTAGGACTACGTTTGTACCTTCGATTAGCTCGATCTCTTCTAGTCATAGCATCCCTAATATCAGGTGTGATCCAGGGTGCAGGCATGTGTTTCACTTTAACTCGTCGTTTAGGAGCATGTCGATCGTACAGAGCAGTAATGATTTTGTTAAAGTTTAACACTTTATCGTCAATGGCATCGACACTTAGAGAGAGCTGTAATATCAGTGTGAATTGGGCCAGTGGAGTCCAGGGCCTTACGCAAATTCTCCTCATGCATACGAAGACGGCTGGTGAAGAGGTTTTCCAATTTCTTGAGACTCTCCTCAAATCTGCTGTCCATATTGGGATTTCAGTGTAACTCTTGCAGTGATCAATGTAACAGGATAATTAAGTTTGTAGCGAGTGGAGGTGAGTTCAGCAATAAATTAACACATAAATCATATAAGCAATAGTAAGAATACTATTATTAAATTATTAATTACTGGGAGCTCACTAATTGTAGTATTTATTAATCGCCTACCCACACAACTTTTTGTTTTCCGCTTCAGTATCGATTATAGAACGCGCTACGATTATTTTTTTTTTAAATATCTTCCATGTACAGACTCTCGACCCTCAACAGTTTTATTATTAGTATGTGAAAGTTTGTGAAGATGTTTGGATGTTTAGATGTTTGGATGTTTGTTACTCAATCACGCTCTAACGACTGAATGGATCTGGCTGAAATTTAGTACAGGGATAGAGTATAGTCCGGAATAACCCATAGGCTACTTTTTATCCCTGGAAAATGTTCCCACGGGAAGCGGGAACGGGACCAAATTTCACGCGGGCGAAGCCGCGCGCATCAGCTAGTAAATCTAATAATAATAATAACGTATTTTAGCCTCTAGGGCATCGTCTGAGAAGGTTTCCTGGATGCAATAGAGATATAATGTTCTTTCATTATCTGTGAACATGTTCTTAACGTATGTACTGTTCCCATATTAGTTTCTTCTCTTCAATGCCTAAGACGGCAAGATTATTTGCGTCTGCTAATTGGTACGTGGAATGCTTCCGCCCACCATGGCCCTGATCTCCTTATGCATATTAAATGCATCATGTTTACTAAGAAGCTCTTCAAGACATGCGCACTTGTCTTTGTACCAGGTGTTACGAGCAAGGCAAACCTCTCTTCTGATTATTCGATCGATTTCATTGTATTGGTCTCTATTGTTTTTTTGAATACTTCTTTGTTCCATGAGTTGATAAATATTATCAGTCTTCCATGCGTTCTTAGCCATCCACTTGGCTGGGGTCAGAAGTTTATTGTTGATGTTGTGCATCCTAGCCTTCAAGTGCTGCCACTGTTTCTCAACCGACCCGCGATACTGCTTCGCCTTTGCTGCCCACTCATTGATCTCTCGTCTAGCTTCGATGCTGTACATGACGTCCGTCATTTTAATAATGTTCACCGCCTTTTTAACCCATTACTGCATAAAGTTCGTTTCTGCACTTATTATGATTTTAATGTATTTTAGGGACTAATTGGGAGTTATTTGAAAGGCTTAATCAATAATAACACGACATATATATGCGAGTATAATTTTATGGCCCGTCCGATATATCGGACGCTATGCACTATGGAACCTGAAGTTCCTTGGATGTAGTATACAGTTCAAAGAATAAAACGGTTAAGTATTTAGAATTATTAGTTAGTAAAATAAAAAAATGAATGAAATAATAAATTTATGGGCTCTGGAGATGGTCAACGCGTCTTGACGAGTACCTATCATGTGTACATACACGTTGATACACATAGGTACACATGCTAAGAATTTTTCATTCATATTCATTAGCAGACCTGTAAAATCACATTGACTGTCTCAGAAGCCCATTACAGTAAATGATGTTTTGGGTACATGGCAGGTAATCAAAAAAACATTTCGGGTTGGGTCCATATCGCATTTCAAGCATTTGTACTTTAATTTTTCTCCACATTGATAAGCGACTGATAGTTACCACCTAGTAGTATTTGCCATCATGCCGTGTATTTGACAGTGGTTTATCTGGTTTTTGACCTTGATGCGGTGAATTACGTTTCATGTGGGACAAGTAACATTCCTTCTGAATGCAATCAACGACGTACTGTCATCATCGCAGCCAATTTTTTCATCCTTGCAAGTAACCAGCGCCACATCCCTGAAGTAGGCAAAAATCAGCCACCACCATATCCTTATTCGCATTTTAGTGCGAAGATTCTCTACCTACAGCTAGATCGTATTTATCCACCCTATTCATATGCTCGTTGTAGCTCGTAATCAGTAAGGGCTGCGCGATCGAAACTTCGCTTTCTTGTTATTAGACCAACGAGTAGCAGATTCAAAGATTCAGTTTTAGAAACTAGTTAGAAACTAGCACAAACAGTGACCACATTGCTGTCATACCAGCAACACACAAAAAACATAATCAGATATTCTGTAATCAAAGCCATAGCAGAATGTCTGTTGTGTGATGTGGCTTTCTTCGCGCTTGAACTGGTTGATGTCTGTTAGCGGACAGTTCACAACAAGGTTGGCCCGAACTGCACTAGTCGCTTATTATGCCAATTCCCAGAAGTCTTATCAATGCTAAAGACGTTGCCTGCCGACTTTCTTCCATAGGCGGTTCAAAATAAATAATAACATGCTTAGTCTCCTCATTATAAACACCACATTCCAAAGCTGGCAAAGCACTAAGAAACAGTAACTGTAGAGCCCGCCATGCATAGCGTCCGATATATCGTACAACATCAAAAACACACGCCTAAGAAAAAAAATAAAGACTTTGATATTAAATAAAGCATATTTCTAGATAGATATACAATATTTCAACCGACTGAACATACTATTTATTACTTTTATCATAACAATTTAAAAATATTCAAAATAAACTTTACCTTGGTATCAAATTTGCCTGACCGCGACCCGCCCTTTTAAACAAATGACATATAAAAGGCTATTTATGATACTCAAGTCTATTCTATGGGGTTACTCGAATAAAGACACTGTTTATCATTCGTTCAAAACCAAAAAATACCAATTATTTTAATAATTTCTCTGTATTTTTCTCAATATTTTAGCGTCCGATTTATCGGACGTTATGCTGTAATGGGTTAAAACAATTATAATGTCAGCGATGACGATATTATGATCAGAATTTAATTCAGAACCTGGGTACGTTTTTGCACTTTTCACGCGGTTTTTGAATCGATTACCAATAGGGAAAACGCATGATTTTTTTTATAACTTAAATGAATTCCTTACATCATTATTAAATAAAAATAAAATATTAGTAAGTTTTAAAATGATCAAATTATTCTTCAAATTCAGATTTAAAACATTGATTAAATTTGAGCACTTGAAACGCCACCAATATTGGCGCCATTTTGATGACGAAAGATGTCACTTGTCAATCCGTGTATGCTTGTACTGTTTTTTTGGGTCAATGACCTTTATACATATTGACGCCTATAAGTTGAATGTTGTGTGAGACAAATGACGTCACATTTCGTGTCGACCAATGGTGAAGCGTTTTGCAAGTTTGAATTTCGCTCTCAGGATTTTCACTTTTAATGCAGTATTTTACAAGTTTTAAATAATAAAAAATTTAAAAGAACCTTTTATTTATAATTAAATGATAATAAAAAATGGAAAAAAATGATTTTTGAGGCAATATAAATTTTATGCATATTCCCTATTAGGATATTATAATCAATTTGGTTATAAACTATATGTTCAGGCGTATGAAGAGGTGAGGTTAACCCACACTTATTTCAAACCTAGAAGATTATACACTTGTATAGTCTTCTAAGAGGTAGTTTGAAATAAGTGTGGGTAACTATGAGATCCCGCTCCTGGCAAAACTGAACAAGTCTGTCTCCATTTCGTTTCTTTTTTTCCAAGACCGTATTGACCAACCGTCCCTTTAACCTCCAACTTACGGACCTTGGCATTCATATCTCCGAGGATGATGTTAATCTCGTGACTTTTGGTGGTGTTAAAGGGTTCTTCCGCTTCCCTATATAACCTCTCGACGTCTTAATTCGAACCTTTCTTCATTCGAATTAGTCTTCATTCGAAGCACCGTGTTGGAGACACGGTGCACTCCCCTACTGGTTGTCCTCCAGTCACTCATCCATGACCGGTCTGACGGCTGCGATTGTGGCGAATCCCCCCTTTGGTTGCTCAAGTCACACCTTCCATGTCGTCACGGTTTCCTGGTGGAGCTGGGACCGCTGGGCCTCGATTTCCTGAGACGCAAGCCTTTGGCCCCGCTCCAGTACCTCCTTGCGCCATCTTAACTGTGACACAAGGGTTCTCGCTTCTAGGTCCCATGGAGGGGTCCTGGCTAGGAGACATGCCACTTCAACGGAGATCGTGCGGTATCCCCTTATCACCCTGACGGCCATCGCCATCTGCGGGCTCAGCAGTCTAGCCACATTGCTGGCCGTCAGGGTCTCCGCCCATTCTTCCGAGGGCTTACCCAGCACTCCCGGCCATAGACTGTTGTAAGGTATTGTGTGGTTTTAGTCAGCAGGAGTCCGGCATAGCATCCATTTCGGATTTCCACACGATAAAAAAAAAACACACACACATCCTGTCTTTGTACATCAAATTTTTAGATGTTTTCACACTCAGTTCTCACATTGTCATATTCAGTTGGATGCCCCCATTCCCTAACTTCTTGAATTCCGTGCGTGATTCCGACCGATCCGGCAACTTGATACGATATGAAGTCAATTAGGAGAAGTGCAACGTGGATAGGCGGTGGTGGTGGTGATTGAACGGTGAATGGTATTCACATTGCTTAGCTAGGTTTTAACTCAGTAAAATCCTAAACAGTAAGTAGGTATAATTATTATGCTCTTAATCAATCACCTTAGTAGAGTTACTTATTGGCTAATTTATTAAAACATCAATTAATTTATTGCCCTTATAACTTTTTTACCAGGTAAATTAAACCCTCACCTATACATTCTCAAATGGTTTGAAACAAAAGTAGTTAATATAAATCCATCCTTTCCACTTTGCAGTATACGATAGAAGCCCACTATCATACACCTGGGAGACACACTCCGCCCCGCAGGTCTCATAACATCAAAGAAGCAAGTCCCTTCCAACCCTACTTGCTACTGTTGTGCTACAATAGCAGCCTAAGGCTATACACAGGGCTAACGACCTTGAGCATATGGGCGATATGACTCGCCAACATAGAGTAGCGCAACTACAGAGACATCTGAGTAAAAGAACAAAGGAAGAAGTAGAAAAATAGTTGCGGAAATGCGATCCTCGCTTCACCTATTTGGTGAAGCGAGGAACGCATTTTCGATTCCGATTTCCGAACAAGAAGCTGTGAGACGGTCTCACCCGACTGCCCCTCTCTAAAACGTTTATTGTGAGAGTTCAATCCGATTGACGTTGTCATTTTTGTTTTATTTCAAACTTTGAACAGATGATCCACGTGACCTAGTTACGTAGTTTAATGCAACAGAGTCACAGACTACAGACAAAGTCTCGCCATAAGCCCCTCTGCACTCTATTTTATAGAGAGAGGCGAAAAGTAAATTAAAAAACAAAGGAACGTTTGTATTTCAATTTTCCTTTGTTTTTAAGTGTAGTAAAATACATACATACACATACATATGGTCACGCCTTTATCCCCGAAGGAGTAGGCAGAGGCATATTATATGCCCACATTTCACCTTTTTTTGTATAATTTGTCCCACGTAATAGGTGGTGAGCCGTATTGCGTAATAGGTGGTGAGCCGTATTGATAGTAAAAATACACTGCAAAAAATGTGATTGATTATTACGTATATTCATTGTTTCGTACTTAAATTATTACAAATCCAGACAAAAGGGGTCTTCCACTCACTTAAAAGTTTTGTTGCTTTTGGAACAAAATTTCATTTCATTTTATTATTACTAACAAACAAAAATAGTTGTAAACGCAGTTGCGAGGGTCAGCTAGTTATGTATAAATAAGAACACACATAAATAATAAAGAAGTTATGTATAAATAAGGTCACAACCTGCGCCCGGGTCGGCAGCGCGTGTGTAGCGCCTCTGGTGTTGCAAACGTCTATAGGCTACGGTTACCAACCTTCCGGTGGGCCGTAAGCTTGTCTGCCACCTAAGTAGTATAAAAAAAAAAAAAAAAAAAAAAAAGAAGCGCTCGTGGCACCGCGGACTCAGTGTTCTATAAACGATCACTGTAGTAAGCTCATTCACTATGGCCAGTCCTTGGATGGATGACCATCCATGTGACCATTTTGTGACAGTTATTTGAGCGTCGTTTCCGTGTTTCGGAAGACACGTTAAGCCGTTGGTCATTGTTGCCCGTAAAATGGCAGTCGTTAAGCCAAGATGAAGGCCTTTTTGGCGGCTTGAATAATTTCAACTGCAGGCATTCACAACCTGCGCCTGTCTATCTCAACACGGCAATACAGCTCACCACCTATTACGTGGGACAAATTCTAAAAAGGTGAAATTGTGGGGACATAATAATATGCCTCTGCCTACCCCTTTGGGGATAAAGGCGTGACCATATTTATGAATGTATGTAACTAGCTGACTCTCACAACTTCGTTTACGACGCTTAAGGTGTATGAAAGGGGAGGTATTTCTTCATCAGACTCAGCAAGCGGTGAGTAAAACTGCCCTGTTTGCTTTATCATAAAAGAACTTACACGTCGAGGGCGTGGACTGAATTGTTTTAGAACCTATTCTAAAATAATTTATTTCAGTCCACGCCTTCGGCGCGAACTAAATATTTAACACTGGACTTAATCATTAGGCTCGTATATGATAAAGCCAACAAACAGGTTTAGATTTACCCTCACATTCAAAGGAACTCTTGAATTCTAGGTTTTGAGAAGTTGAGATGTCTCTAACTCCTGAACTTCCTCGGATCAGTTTTCATTCAACCCAGTAGTTTCGGCGCGATACGTATTCGGAATACAGACGGACATGAAAATTTTAAATTTCATTTTGTCTTAAGTAGGTATCGATTAGAGAACGCGTTCTTTTTATTTTAAAAAGCTTCCATGTTCAGACTTTCGACCCTCAACAGTTTTATTATTATGTATAGATATAGACTAGCATGAAACTCGGCGGGCTATTCTTTTTAGTGCTCTGCTTACTATAATATAGACTTAAAAATCATAACAAATTGTTTGAGAATCCAACAGAGCCAGCTGATCATTTCCAGACTTACTTGTCTAGCAAATCATTGTATACAATTACTTAATCATCAGTTGTCTATATCCCTTAGCACAAAGATATAATAGCTTAAGTTGTGTGGGAATGTCCACAAAAATATTTCTTCATTTATTTATTTTGAAATGATTAATTACCGCTTACAATATTAGCATGACTACCTTTCGAAGTAATTTAATAAAACAATACATAAAATAAGTTCCAATGCAATATATTCTCATGTAATGCAGTATGCATTGTGTAACTCTGTTACACGCATTACTCTGTACATGAATGAAAATATAACATTTTACGAGAATGTTTTGAAGACCAAAGCGACACACGTCCGTCTAGCAACACGACTCCCCCCGCACTAGATTTTCGGGCGAGCGCGGGGAAGCAAGCAATGTGATGTATTCTTAGAATACATTATCAGTTATAATTAGTTAAAACTTATATTAATTCAAAATTGAAGAAAACCATTTTAGAAAAAATTTATATCAGAGAGTAAAGAAAACATAGACCATGTTTTCTTTACTCTCTGATATAAATTTTATTATCATTCATTAATAAAGAGATGTCATAAAACGACTTCTTCTAAAAAATTATGGGCTATTTCAAAGATGTTTTACTAATTATTTATAATAAATACACAATTTCTGATGAAACCATTTTTTGACACACATCTTTTAGATTTCAAATCTACTTTTGGCTATCATTTTTCCGATTATTCCCAGTTGTTCAGTTGAAGTAGTTCCGTGGCGGAACTAGTGAGACTTTTTTTCCCAGTTGTCCCGCGGAACAAAGCATCAATAATTCAGTTCCCATTAGTTCCGCGGAACAAAGTATAAATGAAATACTAATAAATTCATTCCCAGTAGTTCCGCGGAACAAAGCATAAATTAAAATCTAATAAATTAAGTCCCAGTAGTCCCGCGGGAGAAAGCATCACTTACATACGAATATTTTATGTTCCCATTAGTTCCCTCGGTCTCTTACGGCTATTTAAAAAAAATGAAGATCGACAAAACAAATGAAGATCAATAAAACAAATGAAAATCAATGAAACAAATGAAGATCGACAAAACAAATGGAGATTGACGAAACAAACGAAGATCGACGAAACAAATGAAGATCAATGAAACAAATGAAGATCAGCAAAACAAACGACGGTTGGTAAAACAAATGACAATCGAAAAAACATATGCAGATCAATAAAACAAAAGACTATAAGCAAGTTGATAAGGTCAAAAGTTACTTGCAGCCATATTTTGTAATCTAAATGCGATAACCATTCAAAAAATAGGTGCAAGCAATTCTCTACCTTATGAACATAAATAATATTTATTTATTTTTTATATATTTGTGATCTGTGATGTCTATAAACGCCTAAAAGCACATTTTTAGGGAAATGTCATTAAGGTCGAGAATTGCTTGCATATAATTTTTTGAATGGTTATCGCATCTAGATTACAAAAAAAGGGGCCATGCAAATTTCGACCTTATGAGCATGCATAATATATATTTATTTTTTATATATTCGTGATCTGTAATGTCTATCATCGCCTAAAAGCACATTTTTAGATAAGTGTCATTAAGGTCGAGAATTGCTTATACCTAGTTTTTTTAATGGTAATTGCTTCAGATTACAAAATATGGCTACAAGTAACTTTTGACCTTATCAACTTGCTTATAGTCTTTTGTTTTATTGATCTGCAAATGTTTTTTCGGTCGTCATTTGTTTTTCCAACCGTTATTTGTTTTTCCAACCGTCATTTGTTTTGCTGATCTTCATTTTTTCGTCGATCTTCATTTGCTTTTGTCGATCTTCATTTGTTTTTGTAGATCTTCATTTGTTTTGTAAATTATTTAACTGCTTCATACTTTTAAACTATATGTTCTTCGTATCGTTCCTTTAACGGATCTTTTGACACTCGCATGTCCTAAAAGATCAATTTTTCATAAAAAATAAAAATACTTTAAGGTTTGGAGTGGACATAATATAATGTCCATAAAGATCCATGATAGTTACATAATATAATGTCCATAAAGATCCATGATAGTTACAGCTACGGAACTATTGGGAATAGAAAAGTTTCACTAGTTCCGCTACGGAACTACTGAGAATAGAAAAGTCTCACTAGTTCCGCCACGGAACTACTGAGAATAAAAATGTCCCAGTAGTTCCGTGGTGCGGAACTACTGGGAAAAAAAAGTCTCACTAGTTCCGCCACGGAACTATTGGGACAAAAAGTCTCACTAGTTCCGTCGCGGAACTACTGCCGCGGAACAACTGGGAATGAAGGCATTCGTATACTAATACCAAGAAGGATGTCTTCATTTGCACCTCTTTTTCGCAAACTTTGTCAACCAGTCCCTCAACTCAAAGACTCTTGCTGTAGTAGCATTCAAAGCAGATCGAACTCCAAATGAGCAGTGAAGCTTACAATAATCACTGTGTGCATATCTTCATTGTATGTCGTATGTGTGTAGATGATTCTACACACATACGATGATTTTCAAAGGTAGCAGAATGGTTTTCCTCGAATATCTAGTCGCTTTGAGAGATATTACTCTCTCTGATTAAATTCGTGCAGTAGCACAGAGAACTTCTGAGATCAAGTCAGCCTCATCTGTAAGTTTACTTGCTTGCTCACTAGCGGGTGGGGCCATGACGAAGTAAAAAAAAAACAAAGAACAAAATCTCATGCCACTGGCAATTAGGTATTAAGTAAAAAATAATTGATTCTACATGCGCCATTCATGTATATTATGCAATTTCATGTTACAGGACCATGTACAGTAAGGAGTATCTTACGAAAATATCTTTCTGAGGTTAAGAAAAAATAAAGTAAGTTAAACATTTTGGACTTCTTGCTAATTGAGTCAACTTTTTATGTTACTTGCCAAATTCGTTCAGGGGGGGGGGGGGGGGGTTTCAGGTGCGATCCCGCTTCTAAGGGGGTGCAGTGCAGTGAGCAACCCTCTCACCGTCCTCAGGCCCCCCGGTCATGGAGACCCATAGTCCTCGGCGAAGACACGTCGGCGTCGCCCAAGCCGCCGACTGCGGGGTGGGAGAGTTCTCTCCCGTTCCCGCTCCACCGCCTTTTTTACGAGCATGACCTCCTCGCAGAAAGAGGCGGCGCAGTCCCACTTACTCCCGTTGGAGATCATGGCTCGCACCATAGTCTCGAGCGAGAGAGTGTCCACGTCCAGACCCACTACAAGGAGCGCTGTTGCGCCCACGCCGTGCACTCCACCAGCGTGTGGAGCGCTGTATCAGCGCTGCGGTCCTCGCAGATTAATGAAAATTTGCTATCTTTCTGTCGGTCACCAGGCTGTATCTCAGATCTAAAACATTGACATTCAAGCGGGATTTCCATACAACAAACATAAACTTTTTGATGATTTTGTTTTTTTTTTTCAATTCAACTCGCGCTTGACAAGTTTTATTTATTTATTCATTCGTCTATCTCCGTAGGATAAAAGTGTTCTGTGGTCTATCACATGTCACATCACAGGCATTACAGTAAATAATACATTATAAAATTTTCTAAAAAAATTTAAACGAATTTTTCTACAAATAAAAAATCTTAGGGGTACTTAAAAACATGATCACAAAATATCGAATAGTAAGTAACCTACTCCCGACTCCTCAGTCGGGAGTAAGTATCATTACAGTAGCTTTTTTATTAAAATTATCTATAGAAAATGAGTGCCACTGGTGCTTTGTATGATTCGTTAATCTGAAATTCTATTAATTTTAAATGGGATATAATAAACCGAGCCTCAAAAGTTTTTCTCGGCTACGGCATTTAGCCTCTCATTTAATAACTAAGCCACGCGAAAATGATATAGCCTCTAAGATACTAATTCGTCCTCTTTAAAACGTCACCTAAACATTCCATTATAAGCATCAAATAAAGATCAACAATTATTTTAACTTGTCCTCCGTAATAATATGTTAACACCTAATTTACTAATTCAGCCACATATTTTACATGTAATCACCATTTTATATTTTATAGCTTCAAAACAAGAGCCTCAAAAAATTATAATTTAAGCCTCCATAGACAACATCAGTTTTTATAAGTTAGCGTGTAAAATAGATATATCATATTCTTTTTTCGTGAAAATAGCCACTGTAAGGCTAGACGCGAGTGCACAGGACGACAGCGACCGGCCATTAGCATCAATCAGAGACCGCTATTTGATATCACTTTGTAGCTAAAGACAGATTACGCTTACCAAACAAGAGAGTGAGGTTAAGACAGCAAATACGAAACTCAAAATTGAGTACATTATAGACTCTCAAGAAGTGCATATCGTGAATGTCGTCAAAAATTTACGATTATGAGAAATTACTCGTTACTCACATTTTGGTTAAGTATTTGCATTCTTGGTTTCACTTTTTTGTTTGGTATCTGTCTTTAGTTCTATAATCTGTATTACATGCACACATAATGTCACCGACCGAAATCTGTATGATGTCTAGGCATTATAGAGAATACCTGATACTTGCAGGCAAGGCAATGTATGAAATAACGAGAGTATGGAAGGGTTTTTCGCTGCTTGCGAAGGTTAGGTTAGGTTGGAACAGTGTTACCACTAACGCGTGAAAGCGAGTGAGTGAAGCGAGCATGCCTCTGCAGCGGCCGCCGAGCGCCAGATGTTTTACAGATAAATTTAATATTTTACATTAAGTTACAATTTATAATTCCTCGATAGTTTATAATTTTGCGGTACCTACTTATAATTTTATGGTGACCCAAGACCTATTTATTTTACACATTACCGGTCAACCAGCAGGTATTCTATGAAATCCCTAGGAAATTTGTACAGTACTAGATAAAGTATTAACAATCATATACTTATTCAAAACATTTCTTAAATTGCTTCGAAGGGGCATCTGGAGTCTGGGGCAGGTATTCTTAAAGCTGTCTACACGCCAAAGCCGCCGACCCGGCGGCAGAACCCGCCGGGTAAGGCCGTCGGCGGCTTTGGTGGGTAGACAGCTTTAGAATGCAGGTATTGTATAGAATATCTGATTATAAAGAATGCAGGTAACACATAATAATAAATAAAAGCATTTATGCCCGAAAATCTGTCCCAAGTTCCCGCGTGAAACGGACAAGCGAGTCCGTTTTAGGACTCACTTGTCCGTTTCCACCAGATTGTGACACCTCACACAGTTGGCTGAACGACGTGCCTTGCAAAGCAAGGAAACTCTCGCAAATCAAATGTTACAAAGTGGTCAACCATCCGAGACCAGCAATAGCGGTAGTTGCTTACTGCAGTGATCGTTTACAAAAGACTGAGTTAGTGGCTACAAGTGGTCCTAGCTATTTAGGTAATATTAGTGGCCATAATTTGCTTTTTGGTGGCAATTTTACTTAACTTTGATGATCCATAAATGTTGGACGAGTTACATTTTAAACATGCTGAATTAGGAAATTAGAAGCTATGATACTAATAAATAAGTCCATTTTGATGCCATTTTTTAGTATTTTAGAAGCTTACTGTTTGAATGCATGTTACAAAATTAGATGCTTAAAAATAATCACGATACTGAATTATATTAACAGTGGCTAATAGAGAGGTTAACTGGTGGCTATAATCTATAAATTCTGACGCTCATTAATTGTGGCTGACTTATTAATTCAGGGGGCAAAGTATTTTTCCGGAGGCTAAAAATGCTATTAAAAAGAAGGTCGTTTAATTAGCACCCATTTTAAATTAACTTTTGGAGCATTCAAGCCCCAATCCGAGTAACGACGCTGCAAGTACAATCTTTACAGCTCGTTGACATCGCAGTCTATATAGACAACGAAACTGATTATTTTCACTAATTTACGAACTTTCGCGTTGTATGATAAAATTATAATGAACATGCATATTTGACGACATTGAATTACTGAATTAGTATCCTTTGGGGATGTGGTAAAAAAATCACCTTCTAAATACTGGTTGACTATTATACACTTTTGACACCGCAGTGTGAATGACTATCAAAATTATATTATATCAATCAATCAAATCAGCCTATGGCAGTTCACTCCTGGACGTAGGCCTCTCCCAATTTATGCCACAACAGACGGTCCTGTGCCAGCTATATCCAGTCCCAGCCTGCGACCTTTTTCAGATCGTCGCTCCATTTGGCGGGTGGACGTCCTACGCTACGTTTGCCAAGTCGCGGTCCCCAGTCCAGAACTTGCTTGCTTCATCGGTCGTTTGTTGTTCTGCTGATGTGGCCGGCCCACTGCCACTTTAAAGTGCTTATTCTGCGAGCTATGTCTACCACTTTAGTTCTCTGCCGGATAACCTCATTCCGAAGTTTTTTTCCTTAGAGAAACTCCAAGCATAGCTCGTTCCTTAGCTCGCTGCGCGAACTTAAAGACGCGGAGCAACACCACCGTAAGTGTCCAGCTGTCCACGTCTCGGCATCGTAAATAACTTAGAATAAAACTGAACATTGGTCACAGAATAGATGTCTGTAATCAATGTTCAGTTTTTAAAACATCCCGCGCGCATCGTAAAAATAACTTCAAAAATACCTTGTAAAACCTAACCTCTAACTTAGGTACTCTCAAATTAAGGAGAACTTTCCTTTTTAAAAAAATATGTTGTGTATAAAACTAGAAGGTACATAATACGTAGGCTATTTCTTTTACTACCCGTTCGCTCTAACTTTGCCGCTGGCGTAGAGGCGTATACCCGAATTGTTAATTATACGAAGTAAATTGACAGTAGCTAATGTCACTTCGTCATAGAAAATACGCAACACTACAAGAAGAAGTGACATTAGTTGCTGTCAGTTTACTTCGTCTAATCAAAAATTCGACTTTAGTATAGAGCCGAGTGGCAAAGTTAGAGCGAACGAGCAGTAAACGTTTTAAGTTCTTAATTCAAAACACTTATTTTATGATGATGGTTAGGTAGGTTACCATAAAAAAGCGTTAGAGGGCCCATACACGCACAATACTATTGATCAATATTTTTATTGTTCCATATTATTAGTCACCATCTTTTGAATACGCCAATTATTAATATTGATTCAATAACATTGCATCAATATTTTTATTTCCGTCCGAGTAAATGTCTGACGAAGAAGTAAATTCCAAATTCGAAATTTTGAACACTGATATGAAAAATACTGATCAATATTAAGCCGACACGGTGCAAAAGAAAATATTAATCAATAAAATTTAAGCTCTGTCAAACTTTTATTTAGAGACTGTTCAAACCTTAATATTACCCCTACACGGTCAATTTATTGAACAATCATCTATATTGATCAATATTATTATCCGTGTATGGGGCCTCATATAGTGGTACATGCAAAGTTATACTTTTCGAATAAAATATACATTTATAATTAAATCATATAAAATGGTAAACGTAATCAGAACTCTTAGATTCGATTTCAGAGTTTTTTGTTACTTGCAACTGCGAGATTAGATTTTTCTGTATTTCTTGTTGATCGAACAATTGAATCGAATAAATGTTTAGTTTAGGGGCTGGCAGCTGTACAGAACCCTCGGTGGGCGAGTCCGACTCGCACTTTTCCGGTTTTTTTGGTACGGAACCGTCCGTGTCCACCTCGGACTTGGCCGGTATTTTCAGTTGTTGAAGCATACACATACTCAAAAAACATTTGTAGTTTGTTTGTGTATTTGTACGCTATCATCTCAGAAATCATTTAGTTGGATTTCAAAAAATCTTTTACAGTTCGATAGTGCACTTATTAAAGATGGTTAAAAGCTTTTAGCATTGCTAAGACGAATAAGAGCGGAGCAGCAATGAAGAATGATTTAAAAAAGATGAAATTTTATTCCTGTTGCGAGCTTCCGTTGCGTAGGCTGCGCAAATGGTTTAACATACGTGTATTGTAAAGTGAGTATTACAAACTTGTTCCTCTCAAAAAAAAAATTTAAGAAATCATCAATATCTTTATACCTATCTATCTTATAAGGTTCACTCAAACCTTCATAATTAGCTCTAAAATACATCACATCACACATCGGGAATAAACGCAGCGGGACACACGATATTAAAATATTAATACCACTCCCCACTCTCTTTCTCATATTATTATGTGACGCAAACGAAGTCGCGTTGGTCAGCTAGAGTACCTATGTAGTATGAAATGAATCCGCTTTTTCTGTATGTTTGCTTAGATCCTAAAACTGCTTAACAGTTTTCAGTAATAGACAGATTGATTCAAGAGGAAGGTAGATAAGTATGTAAAACTAAACGATGCCCGCGACTTCACCCGCATGGAATTCGGTTACCGTTCCCGCTTTCCATGGGAACTTATTTCCGCTATAAAATGTAGCCTATATTTTATTCCTGAATATAATCGTTACTTTTACCAAATTTCAGCAAAAGCTGTTCTATCATTAGATCATGATTTGGAAACAAGCATCCAAACATTTAAACATCCAAAAATGTTCTTAAAATTTTAAATTAATGAAAGTAGGGTGTAGGTTGAAATTCAAAACTCTTTGGTACCTAAGATTTTTTTAAAGTTTATGTTCATGTTCCCCGTTTGAAAATGCTGGCCATCAATAAAAAAAATGCGTCGCATTCATAATCTGAATAAGAAGTGCTTTTGTTTTTTTGCTTTTTTCATTGGTTGTGTTGCTTTTATAAAGGAAAACTATCAATATAATTTAATTAAATTAATGTAACAAATGTCAAAAAATAATATTAAAACAAAATTATAATTTATTAACGTTCATGTAACAATCGTGGTCAGTAATTTCAGTTCAAAATAATTAGGTAAGTATGTTATTTTAAGTAGAACTTTGTAGGCAATGATATAAAAACTATAGATACGTTTAGACACTTGAAAATGGTAACACGTAAAGTAGGTAATTACCTGAAAATCTGTGACGCGGCTGTAGGGTTAGCGAAAGTTCTATTAGCACTGTTTTAAATTCTGTTAGTAAAGAAAACTCGAAAAAAACATGCCTTCATGTATCTTCAGATGATACACAAGCTACACAGCAACTGTTCAATATAAAAACGTGTCATTTCATGCGTAAGTACAATAGAAATAATAATATTATTTCATTTTCTCGGATCGATAAAATGGCGGCAAGCATAATGAATGCAAGGAAAATATACTCTATAGTCTGTGGTTTGGCGCCCGCGACCCGTAAGGGGATGTCGGGTAGATTTTGTACTAATGTTTTATTTTGCTATTTGATTTTTTTTTATTTAGGTAATTATATTTCTTTAAAAAATAATGAACATTATAATTATATATTAAGATAAAAATGATTTAAATTACTAATATTTACTAGGCTGTACTAAATTATTACTTATTAAATAAATTTTTCTGTATGATTTTGTTATATTTTTATTTTATGACTTAAATTACGTTAATAATTACTAATACGATAAACTACATTAACATTTTATAAATTTTAATATTACGTACTTTACCCGTAAATACATTAATCATAATTATGTCTGAGTAAGTGAAATTCAAGCTTCCCTTTTTCCCCACATTCCTCTGATGTTGACTTCATGCATGCTACCACAGATAATTTAAAGAATTCTTTTTTCAAATTTATAATAGTTTAGCTGTTTTTGAAAGCCGCAATGGTCGTGTATAACGTGTCCATAATATGATACGTCTTTGTTTGTAGGTAATAATTATGTAAATTTCTTCGTAAATAACAATGAATATTCTTTTTTTCAGTTCTGTATTTATAGTGTGCAAGAACAATGAAGTTACTACGTCGTATACGACTGATGATGGAGTTTCCGTAAGTGACTAAAATAATATCTAATCGGTTAAGAACAGCAAACATCATTAACTTAATGAGGACTTCAGTTTTTTAAAGTTCTGTACCCATAATGTAAAATTAAGACCCTATCCATGGGACTTCGCCATCCGTCTGTCTGTCTGTTTCATAGATGACTAGCTGTTCCCCGCGGCTTCGACCGCGTAGAAGCCGTTATTGCGTAAAATCATAACCCTCTTTTGTTGCAGTCGTTTAAAAAGTAGCCTATGTCCTTCCCTGGATCTCGAACTATCTCTATACCAAATTTCATCTCAATCGCTCCAGCCGTTTAGGCGTGAAAGTGTAACAGACAGACGGTCAGAGATTACTTTCGCATTTGTAATATTAAGTAGGGAAGTAGGGATGTATTTGAGTGTTTGCTATATCAGGCTTATTGGTCAGTCCTGTCAGTGATAAATTATCGCAGATCTTTTATAATAGACCGATCCCAATACAACGTGGCACGACCATTTTCAAGAACTAGGTCGGGCACATACCTGTAATACGGTATCTCCAAATCTACAAGTTTATATTTTAGTGCAAGTTGCTGATGGACAATCCTGACCACATAGTGTTATCATTTCTGTTGTCTCTACTTATAACAACCAAAATACTAAAATCGGAAAATGTTCACAAATCAGTGTATATATTAATTTGGTCTGTTTAGTGCAATAACTACCTAACTGAAGTGCTCATATTAGTTAGTCGTGGCTGGTCCTCGGATGGGTGACCACTTTGTGAAATTTCTACTAGCAAGCGTCTTCGTGCATTGAAAGGCACGTTAAGCTGTTGGTCTCGGTTGCCAGTAAAAGTCGTTAAGTTAATTTAAAGTCCTTGTGCGGTTTGATATCCAAGGTACCTATATTATATGTTTCAAATAAGTAAATTGATTAGGTATCTATTAACTTAATTGAAACATAAAAGATTATATATTTTAAATACGGACATTGACTTTGTATTACATGAATCTCACAACTTTTTACGGTAGAAGAACTGAGTTGCGAGACTTGGGTTTTTATACAAATTTTGTTTTTGATGGCATATTTATTTATTTACGCTTGATTTATCATGGCCATAAACGCAGTCAAAACACTCGCAAGAGGATGTTTATAAGATAAAACCTTTTCTTAAGGGGTAGACTGAAGCTACACACTCATTTTGTTCACCAGGTGTATTTGAACTGTTGCAATGTTGATATTTCTTGATTATCGGGATAATGAAAGCACAAAATAAGTAATATTATATATCGACGGGAGCAAAGAGCAAACGGACATCTGCATTTTTGCGAAAATCGTTTTTTTATATAATTGAATTAAAAATTTTGTCTTCCATTTGGTCATATTTTTTTATTTTTTTTTATACCAAATATTTAGTAGTATTTTGCAGCGTATAAAAAGACACCTACACCCTTTTTTTAGAATGCAACGAAGTACACAGGGGCATATACACTTGTCCGTGTGTGCGTCGGACAATTTGGCGCGTCTCGCTTCATATAAACAAAGGCATCAGTTACTTGACCGTTTCGTCACGGGAGGTTGACATATTTAAGCTTGCGTACTAAACATAATTATTCTAAAATCTGTGATTTATTCAACTACATTTCATATTACACTGTAATTATAATAACATGTATAGCAGAAGAAATAAATTTATGTTAAATTTGGCACAAAATAGAAAACAAAGTGATGTTTACAACAGCGAAGATCTCACAAATTTGATGGAAAATAGAATCATGGAATCTTTTTTTTAATCTTTTTTTTTTAACGTGAGGAAAAATCCTCAAGGATGTTATGCCGGACTCCTGCCGACTATAAAACCTCACGTAGCGCCCAAAAACCTATGGTTGGGAGCCCGGGGTGAGCCTTCGAAAGGATGTCCCAGGACTCCCTACAGACCTACGGCCGCCACTACGACCTCGCCCAGGGGGTGGATCGGGTGCTATCCCGCGTATTAAGGGGGTTTCGGGTGTGATCCCGCTTCTAAGGGGGGCGTGCGTGAGATCCTCACGTCACGCTGCCGTCATGGGCCTGCTTCTGTAAGGACGGTGAGCAGCTCTCTCACCGTCCTCAGACCCTCGGTCATGGAGGCCGATAGTCCTCGGCGAAGTCACGTCGGCGCCGTTCAAGCCACCGACTGCGGAACTCGGGTGGGACAGTTCTCTCCCGTTCCTGCCCCACCGCCTCTTTCACGAGCATGACCTGCTCGCAGAAAGATGCTGCGTAGTCCCACTTACTCCCGCTGGAGATCATAGCTCGCACCATGGTCTCGAGCGAGAGAGTGTCCACGTCCAGACCCACTACGAGGGCCTGGCGCTGTTGCGCCCACGCCGTGCACTCCACTAGCGTGTGGAGCGCTGTGTCATCGCTGCGGTCCTCGCAGTGCTGACACTCAGCCGTGGTTTCCCGGTGTCTTCGCCACAGATACCTACCGAAGCTACCGTGCCCGGTAAGTCTGTGACAACCGGTAAGAGAGAGCACCGTGTCTTCTCTCCAGCCACTCGTCCATGACCGGTCTGACGGCCGCGTATGTAGCGAATCCCCCTTTGGTTGCCCAAGTCGCACCTTCCATGTCTCCACGGTTTCCTGGTGGAGCAGAGACCGCTGAGCTTCGATTTCTCGAGACGCAGGCCTTTGCCCCACTCCAGCGCCTCCTTGCGCCATCTGAACAGTGATGCAAGGGCTCCCGCTTCCGGGTCGCATGGAGGGGTCCCGGCTAGGAGACATGCCGTTTCACCGGATATCGTGCCCTATCCTCTTATCACCCTGACGGCCATCGCTCTCTGCGGGGCAATCTAGCCACATTGCTGGTGGTCAGGGTCTCCGTCCATACGGGGGCCCCGTATAGGGCCATGCTTCGCTGGATCCCCAGGTACAGTACAGGAGCATCAGCCGCGCGAGTGCGGCTCATGCTTCCCTCTATTTTGGCACCAAACTTCGGAAGCTTGCACTGGACTCTTTTATTGTACTGAAAAAGCTCATCATAAATTAAAAAGACAACTGCAAAATCAGTAACAGGACCTTTATGATACGCAGTAAACTGAGACAACTACATTATTTTGCTATCAATCATACGTGTCCTTTATTTGTTGTAGTAGTTGGATATAGATTATAAAAAGAAAACAATTATTGAATTTTTTTAATGAAATTAATTAGGGATAATGATTTAGAAAGTCCGAAGTAGAAGCAAACTTACGGCAGTTGACTCATTTAGTAATTTATGTTGTACGAGGTATAAAAAGACATGACCGCAGCGATGACACGGCGCTCCCTACGCTGGTGGAGTGCACGGAGTGGGCGCAACAGAGCCAGGTCCTCGTAGTGGGTCTGGGCGTGGACACTCTCTCGCTTGAGGCCATGGTGCGAGCCATGCTCTCCAGCGGGAGTAAGTGGGACTGCGCCGCCTCTTTCTGCGAGCAGGTCATGCTCGCGAAGGAGGCGGCGGGCCGGTTGCGGGAGAGAACTCTCCCACCCGAGTTCCGCAGTCGACGCCCTGTGCGCCGCCGACGTGTCTTCGCCGAGGACTATCGGCCTCCATGACCGGGGGTCTGAGGACGGTGAGAGGGCCGCTCACCGTCCTTACAGAAACAGGCCCATGACGGCAGGGTGACGTGAGCAACTTACGCACGCCCCCCCTTAGAAGTGGGGTCACACCCGAAACCCCCCATAGACGCGGGATTGCACCCGAACCACGCCCTGGGCGAGGCCGCAGTGGCGGCCGTAGGTCTGTTGGGAGTCACGGGACATCCTTCCTGTGGGCTTACCCGGGGCTCTCAACCATAGGCTGTTGGGCGTTACGTGAGGTTTTTTTAGTCGGTAAGAGTCCGGCATAGCATCCTACGAGGATTTTCCCTCACATCAAAAAAAAAAAAGGCTTACTAGCTTTACGATAAAAACATATTTTACTTGATCTTCCTTTAATTTAAGATACAATGTTGCTTTAAAGATTTCTTTTCGTATTAGACTCTTTCGGTTGGCATCATAAAATACAGGATGTCTTTTTTCACATCTCCCAGGTTCGATTCCCGGCTCAAGCAGGTGGTTTTTCAAAAATCTTTAAATGCAGTTTTACTCACTTTTGAAAATAAAGAAATGTTTCCTTTCAGAAAAACTTGCCATGATCAATATTAAGGGTACTTTACCTCCAAATACCGTCTTTAAATTCCATCCTGTATATAGACTAGGTAGCGGGTTAGCGCATACGGGATAAAAAGCCTAAAACTAACTCTGTAGCGGGTATATATCAGGAAACATTGGGTCAAAATTTAAGCTTGATCGGTGCAGAATTTTTGAGGTTTTAAAACCTAATTACACCCAACAAACTTAAATATTTTAAATATTTTTATGGATAGGCATAAATTGACTTTAGTATTCTGGGACTTAAAGAAAGTCAGAATTAACTCAAAAGGTGAGATCTCTGGAAATATCTGGAATCTTAATAACTATTTAGATTCCAGAAATTCATAGATAGATAGTTTGGAAAGTCCGATCCCAGTCATAGATAGATACAACAGCCCCCTAATTTCTCAGTGGATTTTCACATACATGTATAAATAAGCCGTGAAACGAAACTAAAAATGTTTGAAATTAGGTTACATCATAGCGCTTTTCGCATGTTAATCAAGTTTACCAAGTATACAGATTATCCCTAAATTTACCCTTCTACATTGAAAAAGAATGTAAATAATATAAGTAATAATAACATACATTCTATGGCACATTTTTACTGCATCGCAATAATATTATTTCCAAGAGAAAGCCGTAGGCGCGTTTTGCTGTATTTTCGCTGTAAAATGTACATAATATTTTTGGCAAGTGAGCGTTGTAGGTCTCCAGCTAATACATATTCAGGGGTTAAGACTCAGGCTGCGGAACAGACACCATTTAAATAAAATACTACTCGAAAGCGTAAGCATTTTTGACAACACACGACATTCTACAGGGACTGTGTTCCTCTAAACAGATATAGGTACTAGATGATACACGCTGCTATGAGACTTTCCAGTACGGCGATCTCATAGAAATTTAAATATAAAGTATTTCTAAGATCTATCTTAGACATATAAATATATTTTAATTCTTATTACTAGCTTACCCGCGCATCTTCGTTTGCGTCATATGAGAGTGAGAAAGAAAGAGGTACGGTATTCATATTTTTAGTAATGTAATGTTTCCCGTCGCATTTACTCCTGTCGCGCTTACTTCAGTCGCGTCGCGTATATTCATTATAGCTGACCCACACTACTTCGTTTGCGTCACACACATGAGAGTGAGAAAGAGAGGTGTGGTATTAATATGTAAAGTGACATAACGTTTCCCGTCACATTTACTTCCGTCCGTCCGTATTTTGGTATGCGAGTACTTGGCCGGTTTATATCGTTCAGTTGATTTTGGCTACCACTGCAGGCCACGTTTATTCCAGTCGCGTCACTCATATTTTAAAACGTTTTAAGAGGTTTATTAAAAAATAAACGTTACAAGATAAGTATATAAATATCTATCGGATACTCAATATTACATGGTAAATATCCCGGTAACTCATAGTATTATGTGATCATGAAAGTTTAAATACCTGTAAGATAGGTATATGCTGCTCAGCACTTTTATTTATAACTTTTTAAGAGGAAAGTTTTGTAATACACAATTTTTAGGTAACTTTAACCATTTAGGCAGCGTACGCAATAGAAGCTCTCAAAATTAATACATTTTCCCCGTTCTCGAAACATTATTCACGGCTGCTCCGGTTCTACTCGTATTCGTCTCAGCGTGATGTTATTGGCGACGACGTGCTCTGGGTTCTTGCAGGTGGTGGCAAGAGAAACAGCTGGTTACTTGGTGAACATATAATATAACGGTTTCTTGCACAAAATCACAGACGTATAGGTAGGTAGATATAGGTGCGCGTGTTGAGGTGACGGTGTTTTATGACGTAGTGAGTGACGGCCGCAGCTGTAGCTCGGTGAGCGGGGCGCGTGGACCCCCCGCGTCTTGGACACCCCTGCGTCGTCCCGCTGGCGACGATATGTCTCCGACATGCTCCCGGGGTTGAAGACTTGTCTTCAAATTCAGTGTGTGACTGGAAGGAGACATATAGGAGGAATAAGCGCATCGAACGATACCTGTCTTGGTCTTGATATCGGCGACTCTGGCTATTCCGTCTCTTTCGGGTATGAGACGAACGATGCGCCCCATTGGCCACATGAGAGGCGGCGTGTTGGCTGCTTCAGGATCACCATGGATCCCTCTTCAAGGGTTCCATCGGAGTGCGCCCACTTGGTCCTCTGTTGGAGGTAAAATATGTATTCGTTAGAAAACCTTTTCCAAAACTGTTGTTTTAGGTGTTCTATGCGCTCGAATCGTTTTAGGTTTGAAATGTTCTGGCTGGTTACTTCTGGATGAGGCAAAGCTGTGAGAGACCTTCCAATTAGGAAATGGGCAGGAGTTAAAGGGTAGAGGTCAGCTGGATCTGTGGATAAGGGTGTAAGAGGACGAGAGTTTAATATGGCTTCAACCTGTATCAAACACGTAGCCATCTCTTCGAAGGTAAGATGTGTAAGACCTAGTATACGTCGCAAATGTCCTTTAACACTACGTACTAAACTTTCCCATATCCCACCAAACATTGGAGAATAGCTTGGAATGAAAGAAAAATTGCTACCTGACTCTGCCATTTCGGATGAGTAGTCCTGCTTTAAAATGTCAGCCAGCGCGTTACATGTTCCTACGAAATTAGTGCCATTGTCAGAGTAGATGGTTTTCGGTTTACCTCGACGAGCAATAAATCTGTTAAGTGCTGCAATAAAAGCTTCTTTGGTAAGATCCGAGACAAGCTCCAAATGAACTGCCCGTGTGGCTAGACAAACGAATACACAGATATAGGATTTAATGAGTCGGCATCCTCTACCTTTACGATCGGCTATCAGAATTGGTCCGGCGTAATCCGTGCTTGTCTCGAGGAAAGGAAACTCTAACTGAACCCGCTCCTTTGGCAGATTACCAATCATAGGTTGAACGGTTTGACCCTTGACACGTTGACATTTGACGCATTTATGTACTGTGGATTTTGCAAGGTTTCTGCCACCTAAGGGCCAGTAGTTATGTCGTAATGATGACAATAATAACTGTGGTCCAGCATGAAATAATCTTAAATGGTAGGTATTGAATAGCAACTTAGTAATATGATGCTGACTACATATAAGAATCGGATGCTTTACATCGTAATCATAGTATGAGTTGTCTAGTCTTCCCCCTACACGTATGATTCCTGATTTGATGAACGGTGATAAAGAAATAAGACGATTTTTCTTGGGAAGAGATATTCCCGATGAGAGTAGATCGTACTCCATGGGAAACATTTCCATCTGACATGTTTGAATGATAAAGTCAGCACTGTACGACAATTCTGAACTTGTTAGAGTTGTGCCTAGACTTAAATTATTCTTTCGAGACTTATTTACAAATCTAAATAAATATGCTACAATACGTTGTAATTTAGTGTAATTAGATGAATTGTTGATTCGATTTAAAATTAATTGATTATAGTTATTTGATTTCATTGGACTGTGTAATTGTATTTGTGTGAAATACATACATACATACATATACTCACGCCTTTATCCCCGAAGGGGTAGGCAGAGGCCTATACCGGCCCACATTTCACCGTGTACAATTCGGTCCCACGTAACAGGTGGTGAGCCCATCGCCATGTTGAAATGGACCGCCGCCGTCAGAGCCTCGTCCGTTGTTCAGCAGGTGCACGAGCTTGCACGTGAGGTTGACTTGGGCCCGAAGGTGTTGGTAGGGCCCCACTACACCCGTGTGAAATGATGCATTGTATTGTGTGTGTGATCTCAATAGCTCCGGTAGTGGAACATTGCTGTCTGAATTGGGTGTAGACGGCCACTGAGAGGCATCAAGAGACAGATAGGAAGGCCCTGACCACCACAAGGAACACTGACCAATGAGGTCAGCGCTAAGACCACGCGAGATCAGATCAGCTGGGTTCTCTTTTAAGGGCACGTAGCGCCATGTGTGCTCACCAAAACCTTCCCGGATCTCAGACACGCGATGCCTGACAAAAGGTTGAAGAGAAGCCGGGGACGATGACAGCCATCCCAGAACTATCATTGAGTCGCACCAAAAGATACAACTATCAGGTTTTAGTGTTAGGGATTCCAGAACTTTCGTACATAGTCTTGTACCGAGTAAAGCTCCGCAAAGCTCCAACCTTGGGATAGTAGTAGCCTTAACCGGCGCGATCTTGCTCTTGGAGGTAAGTAGACTGACATGAATGGAGCCATCCCCTGCTACGGCGCGAATGTAAATGCAAGCGCCGTAACACCGTTCGGAAGCGTCGCTAAAGATGTGTAAAGCTATAGATGTAGGATTGTCACATACAACCCACCGTGGGATACTGAGTGTGTTCAGATGAGGCCAAGTTTCACTAAGCTTTAGCCAAGGCTTTTTAACCTCTGTCGGCACCTTTCCATCCCAAGAACACTTATCAATCCACAGCCTTTGGAAGATTAGCTTAGCCTCCATGATCGTTGGGGACACTAGTCCTAGGGGATCGAAGATCTGTGCAATTTTAGACAGTATGTGACGTTTTGTAATGATCGTGTTTGTGTGTAATGGTGAATTTATTGAAAATGTGAGTGTGTCTGTGTTACACCGCCAATTGAGACCGAGAGTTTTACTAGGTTCGTCAATGCTTAAACTCACTGTGTTAAAAGAAGTTGTAGTCTGATTTGTCACTGAATGTAGAATTTCTTGGCTGTTAGACTGCCACTTCCGTAGAGTCAACTGTGCTGACCCCAAAGTTTTGATGATGTCTCTGCCTAGGCTGATAGTGGAATCGATAGTCACTCCCCGACAGGAGATCATCCACGTAGAGATCAAGATGAATAGCGCGTTGTGCTTGTGTAGTAGACGCCTGCCTGGCGAGCTCAGTCAGACATCTAGTACTGATGTATGGTGAGGCTGAATTTCCATAAGTTACTGTGTTCAAAATATACTCTATAAGGGGCAGAGAAGGATCGCATCGCCATAGAATCTGCTGTAGAGGCCGTTGAGATTCCTCAATATTGATTTGTCTGAAAAACTTCTCTATATCAGCTGATATGACGTATTTATGTTGACGGAACCGTAATAGAATAGACATCAGATCATTCTGAACTCTAGGGCCTACAGCCTGAATATCATTAAACGACTTGCCTGATGTTGTGACCGCTGAGGCGTCGAACACGACTCGCAATTTGGTGCTTGTACTGGACTCTCGAAACACGCCATGATGTGGAAGGAAATATGAGTATGGTGATGAATCTGAGAGAATAGGAGATTTAGTCATGTGACCTAATGCTTTAGGGGATGCTTTCAAAGGAATGGACACAATAAACCGGCCGTTGCACTCTCGTTTTGTTGTGTCTATGAAGTTCTGCTCACCTATGCGCTCTTCGGAAGTGAGATTGTATTTTGGTGAGATTGAATCAAGTTCCCAAAAACGTGTGAGGTCTGTGTTTGTGGTGTGTGTTGTGTGTTTATCATGTGTAAACATGCACAATAATTTGCTATCAATTGACTGTGGTAGTGAGCCTGATATTAGCCAACCGAGCTTTGTTTCGAAAAGCGTTGGCTGCTGTTTACCTAGCTGTATGCGACTATGACCTATCACTGACCAAAAGACTTCTGCTCCTACGAGGATATTGATTGCAGATGGAATATTGAATGACGGGTCAGCTAGGTGAATGCCTGATGGTACAGGTAAGTTTTGTATGTCAATGTATGAATGTGGTATGAATGGTGTGATTTTCGGCAAGACAAAACAACCAATGTCAGTCGTATATGAACCGTCACAAGATTCTAAATGCAAGGAGCAAGGCTCTGTTATTATTGACGTTTGACTGTTTATACCTGCCAGACTTGAGCTTACATTACGAATAGGTAATTTAAGCTTACCGCAAAGATCCTTGGTAATTGATACGACAATAAAAGGCGGTGGCTAACAGCTGACTGGTTTAATGGTCAAATTTTACAGATAGCCACATATTGTACATACATATATCTACTATTAGGTTGAGACGTTACACATCGCCCTCGTAAATCACAAAAATAACATTCTAAAAGGCAAGTTAACTAGGTATATAAAATATGGTATACATTCCATTAGAATGTTACAAGCGTCACTCTCACCACCTGTTACGTGGGACCGAATTGTACACGGTGAAATGTGGGCCGGTATAGGCCTCTGCCTACCCCTTCGGGGATAAAGGCGTGAGTATATGTATGTATGTAATACTTTATGAGGCATCTAGGTACATACAAGTTAGGCGAACTACATACACAAGTACTTGCTGTCTATTTTAGAATACAACAAAAAATAATAAACTACAAACTATAACGAATAATAATTACATGACAAAAACTACTAATCTATGCAGTTTAACAACGTTCGCTTGACCCGGTAATAGGCACGCATCGCCCGTTCCGACGCATTAATAGGCGGGGAGGGAGCCTCTGGGTCTGTCGTTGGTCCCGGCTCGGGTACTTGGCTCGCAACCATCAGGTTTGGTTCGGATGGCGAGGGTGGCGGATTTGTTGTTTTTGTTGGGGAAAGCACCCGTGCCGGACCCTCGACTATTACAGCTTTGTCACTAGACAGTTCATCCTTCAACTCCTGCTCGGCCCCAGGATGATCAGCGCAATCATCTGTATTCGAAACCGGTGTCTGGTTGGACATACTTGTACGCGACAACGAATATCTGGTAGCTGGCAGTATTTGATCCACGTGTCTACGCCACTCGACCCCGTTCCCCATGTCTACTCTATACGAGACCGGTCCCGTTCTTTTAACTACCTTACCTTGTAACCACTTCTCCCCCTTCGGCTTGTAGTTTCGAGCTAGCACCGCATCACCCTCAGTGAACTGCCTCTGGGCCACCGGGGCCCTCGCGATCTGTCGCTCTTGTTGCTGGCGTACAGTCGCGGAGGGGTCAGGCCGCATCGCGTCAAGGCGGCCCCTCAGAGGCCGGCCTAGTAGCGCAACAGCCGGTGATATACCCGTTGTAGCATGTGCACAGTTTCGATATTGAAACAGAAACCTATTTAAAGCGGCTGTTACATCCACGTTTTCATGTATAGCCCGCTTAATCGCCTTTTTAACCGTTTTGACTGCATTTTCGGCAGCTCCGTTCCCCTGAGGCCGATAAGGAGCTGAAGTCACGTGATTAATACAATTTTTCAAGCAATACTCTTTAAAATCATATGACGTAAAAGGCGGGCCGTAGTCCGTGACGAGTTGTAACGGTAACCCAAACCGCGCGAATACACTCCTAAAAACGTTAATAGTTGCACTGGCTTCTGTACTACGCATACTCCTGGCTTCTATCCACTTAGAGTGAGCATCGACCATGATAAGGTAGCGGGTCCCCCCACAGTCGGCGAAGTCCGCATGCACCCGGTGCCACGGGTGCAGCGGGAACTCCCACGGGTGTAGCGGCGCAGAGGGCGCAGCGTCCCGCACCACCCGGCACGCCGGGCATGCTCGGCACAGTTCCTCTATATCGTGGTCGATGCTCGGCCAGTATGCATAACTTCTAGAAAGATTTTTCATCTTGTTAATGCCCAGATGGCCAGCATGTATTTCCATTAAAACTTGTTTTTGTATATTTGGTGGAGCAATTAACCTGTATTTATATAGGAGACATCCTTGATCGGTTGTTATATGCATTTTACGTGTAAAATAAGGCTTTTCGTCCTCACAACTCAGGACAACGGCCAACCAAAAAGTACATAACCCTTAATTTTACATAATAAAGTATCTCGTTCCGTTTCGCGAGCTATATCCTTACAACTAATGGGCCACGCCTCTTCTAACAAATTTAAATAACTAACCGTTTCCCCAAAGCGAGACTCCCAAGCGAGCGGCAATCGCGACAACGCATCGGCCGGTGCATTATCCGCCGAACGGACGAATTCTATTTTAAACTCGTAGGCCGCTAAGCGCGCTGCCCACCTTTGTAACCTACTAGCCGCTGTCTGTGGGATCCCTTCCCTGTTTCCAAAAATATATGTGAGTGGTTGGTGATCAGTCCGTAGTATAAAGCGTCTCCCGAACAAGTATTGGTGGTGTTTAGTTACCCCAAACAGTATGGCGAGAGCTTTCTTGTCCAGCTGGCTGTAGTTGCGCTCGGCCGCGTTGAGTGTGCGCGACACGCAGCTGACCGGGCGCTCCGCACCGCGCGCGTTGCGGTGCGCCAGCGCGGCGCCGAGCCCGTACGCGCTGCTGTCCACGGACAACACCAACTCGCGCCCTTCCTCGTAATGAGCTAGAACCCTCTCGCTTAGGAGTACCTGCTTTGCCTTCACAAAAGCCTCATCGCAATTAGAGTCCCATTTCCAGTGCACGTCCTTCTTTAATAACTTGTGTAAAGGGTGAAGTAAAGTGCTCAAATTTTCTACAAAACGTCCGTAATAATTAAGCATCCCTAAAAAACTTTTTAACTGAGTGACATTTTCAGGTTGGGGTGCACCAGAAATGGCCTCCAACTTCTCAGGATCGGGCCGCAGGCCCTCCTTATCAATAATGAAACCTAAGTACTTAACACGGTCTTGCAAAAAATGACATTTACTTGGTTTCACAGTTAGACCCATGTTTCGCAACCTCTCCAATACAGATCTCAAGTTTTGCAAGTGTGTAATCCTATCTTTTCCGGTAACGCAAATATCATCTAAAAATACCACGCAGCCTGGTATACCGCGAAGCGTTTCCTCCATTAATTTTTGGAATTTTTCGGGAATACAGCTTAAACCGTACGGACTACGGCGATAAACAAACGTCCCTATATGCGTAGTTATAGCCATATACGGATGCGAGTCCTCAGTCAATAAACACTGTTCGTAAGCGTGCTTAAGATCTATTTTAGAAAATTTCGCCCCTCCACTTAAACTAGCGAACAATTCGTCAATACGCAGCAACGGGTAATAGTCTCGCTTCAACTTCGGGTTAATTGTGATTTTGTAGTCACCGCAAATCCGAATGTCTCCGTTTTGTTTCACAACCGGTACAATAGGGGTACCAAAATCGGAATATTCAACGCGGTAAATTGTTCCGTCAGCCTCCAGTCGGGCTAACTCGCCTTCAACTCGCGAGCGTAACGCCAGTGGTACCGGCCGAGCTCGCACATAAACCGGTTCGTTATCTGTGAGCTGTAGTCGAATAGGTTGCTTACATGTTCCTAACTTAGTTTCACAAAAAACCTCTGGGAATTCTAAACACAGGCGGTTTGCAAGATCATCGTCACTGATTTCATGAAAATTGATTTGGTTAATTTGTAAAGCCCGCATCCATTCACGGCCTAGTAAAGGTCGGGCCCCGCCCCTGATAATATACAAAGGCAGCGATTTTACAGAAATATTACCTAAGCTAACGTCCACTTCAATGAAACCAAGCGACTGAATTCGTGAACCGGAATAACAACGTAAAATTAAATTGTCAGATTTTATACCTTTGTGTGAAAACTTTTGTAAAAATGTCTCCTCGCTGATAGCCGAGATTCGGCTGCAGGTATCCACTTCGCACTTGAGGACTACGTTATCCACTGAAATTTCAATATAGTATGGTTTGTTACCTCGTGCCTGCACCTCTAAATTGAACATGCCCTCGTCCTCCGAGTCGTACCCGACGTAATTATGACGACCACCTTTGTTGTATGCATTGTTCCCACGTCCTCGCTTGCACATTGCTTTCAAGTGTCCTTTTTGGGCGCACTCATCACAATTATAATTTTTGAACCTGCACCTGTCTGCTGGATGCCCCTTACCACAGCGCCAACACGGTTTTCCTGCAGCCGGTGAGCCAGCACTCGTTTCCGCCGTGCCCGCGCTCGTACCACCGCCGCCTAGCGTCAAACCCGGTTGCCGTGTTCGGCTAGTGCCGCTGCCACCAGTACGTGGCCCTCCCCGTGCGTGATGCAAGCCCTCGCTCGCCGTGTTACGGGTTTCTGGGGTATCAGTCCCCACTCTAGTCGTACTAGCCATCTCTGCATGCTTCTCCGCTGCCTCCAGGGCAAACGCTAGCTCCACCGCCTCCTTGTATTGGATCGTCTTTTCTGCGAAAATCCTCGACCTCATGGCATCACTGGCCAGACCCGACACAAATTGCTCTCGCAGATTTTCCTCAAGTGTGGAACACTGTCCACACTGTCCAAAGCCACAGGTAGTCGCTAGATGTTTCAGGGCCTGAAGGTATTCGGTCAGTGTCTCACCCGCGCGTTGCCGTCGTAACCGAAACACATGACGTTCCGCAATCTCCGAACGTTTCGGTTCCAAATGATTGGTCACCAAGGTAACGAGTTCATCGTAACTTTTGTCCTCAGGAAAAGTCGGGGCGCACAAATCACACATAAGTGAGTAGGTAGCCTCACCTACCACCGTAATGAGCAACGACACTTTCAACTCGGCCGCGATTTTGTTTAACTTAATGTACTGATTTACGCGACGGATGTAAGCCGGCCATTGTTGTGCCCCCAATTTAAAGTTCTCTAATTTTCCCACCGACATTTTCACTACACACACGTACTATTTCGAACTAAACTCGGTTCTTTTCCGCTCGTCGCCAATGATACGACAATAAAAGGCGGTGGCTAACAGCTGACTGGTTTAATGGTCAAATTTTACAGATACCCACATATTGTACATACATATATCTACTATTAGGTTGAGACGTTACAATAATGAAATTGGCCGTGCTTCCATTGTCTAGTAAGACTCTGGCGCCGTGCGACCTTCCCAAATGATCTGTCACCTTTACCCATGCTGTGGAAAGTAATACATTACTTGATAAGGAGATTGGTTTAAATTCGTGATTTGTGCTCGATAATGCTAAGTGTTCACTATGGGTACTAGATTCTTCAGCGTGGGAATGAACGAGAGAATTATGCTTTTGATCGCAATATTTGCAATTTCCCAGTCTACAGGTTTCCTGCAAATGGCCTGGACGTAAGCAGTTCACGCATAGTTTTAAATCTTTGACCTTTCTAATGCGTGCATCAATGGATAATGCCCTAAACTGATCACAACTAAATAAATTATGTGATTGCTTGCGCAATGGACAGGAAAGTGAAAATCTAAGTCCCGCCTTAGCCTTGCTGGAAGCTACTACGAAACTCTTCGGCTTATTGTTAGTTGTGACCCTAGCATGAGACACCTTTGCCTTCTCGAGCGTCTCCAACAGGTTACAGCGGTTTGAAACGAAGGTAGTGAATGTGTTTAAAGAAGGAGGTTCAGTCAGAGAATTCCTATGTTCTTCCCATTCCCTATTAGTAATTGGATCCAGCTTTGACGCCATGATGTGGATAATTAATGAGTCCCAGTGTTCAATAGGTTAACCCAAGGTTGCTAAAGACCTCAGATTTTTTCTTGTTTCATCCACAACCATGCGCAGGCTTTTACTACACTCTTTGCTCACCGACTCAATGTTAAACAAAGCTTGTATGTGGTTAGTAACTAGTAGCTGTTTGTTGTCGTACCTGTCACATAATAATTTCCACGCCTGCTCATAGTTACTGCCCGTAAAATCTAAGCTCCTAATTACCAAGGCAGCAGCGCCGTGAAGAGAACTACGTAAATAATGAAATTTGTTGATATCATTGATGCCTTTCTCCTCATGAATCAAGGACACATACATATCCTTAAACTCCAACCAATTCTGATAACCGCCGCTAAAATGAGGTAAATTAATTTTAGGTAATCTAACATTACCTTGTCTTTGTGTAACCACGGTGAGCTGATCACCAGAACCGACCTCGGACCTCCCAGTCTGCTGACTGCGGTGCGTAGCCACGATTGTGCGAGCAGCTGCTAGCTGCTTGTAGTACTGGGTCTCGAACTGGTCGCGCTCAGAGTATTGCTCGTCTGGTTTAGCCGCCAAGTACTTCAATTCACTCTGAAATCCATCATAAATAGGATAAATAGAAACTAATTTATCAACTTTTAACTCTAATACGGCTAACTGTTCATCGCTAAGCTGTTTGCATGTTTTTATAGGCATTAAATAGCTAGTGAACTGAGTCAACTGAGATTTTAAAGCAGCACGCCTCTTTACCAGTTCTTTCGCTTTTTGATCAGCCATGGTTGCGAGTTAAAAAGAATTGAAGAACGAAAATAAAAGTGAAGGGCCAAGTATGAATAGTAAAAAGAAATGTTACATACGTAAATGGCAAGCGAACAGCTGATTGCAATAGATAGGTAGGTATGAATCTATTGTGGGTTGAATGACCGTTTGAAAACGGAAAAAATATCACTTGAATAATTATTAACCTAAAAGGGGGTACTTTTGGCGGTCGGCAATAACGTTTAACTCACTATTAATTTGAAAAAAAGATAAGAATTTTACAATTTGGAAAAAAAAATGTAGGTAGTTAAAAAAATAAATTTGCAAATTACTTGAACTAATTAATATTTTACACTACACAATAAAATTAAGGGAATCACTACTAACTTTCACTGATATTAACAGCTCGGTATTCTACTGTAATGTACGGCACAATTTTAAACTTGAGCGTTTTCTAAAATGTTAAATAAGGAATCACTGACTGCGAGTAACCACTAGATAGTTCCACAGAGTGTAAGCACTATTGACCAATGCTGATATCTACTGTGCTTAGGTATATAATAATGGTTATGTAGATAGCACTACGAGATAGACAGCTACGGGACGATACTTTGGTTTGCAATATTAACTACTCGGACTAGGGATATGGTTAGTAATAAGCGACTAATGTTAGTAGGTAATGAAATTGGAATGATCTCACGTATGCTGCACGCTTCGCATCCAATCTGGCTATTCTGATTTCGCCGTATGTGTAATTTTTCTTTCGATGAAAACGATGTCGCCGGGCTTCACTTGGTATTCCGAGAGCTGGCACGAATTTTTGGGTAGGTATTTGAGGCAAGCTGAAAACTTGTCAGATACCTCTCCTATTATATCCCAACTCGGAATTGCAGACCTGGCTGGTGAGTACCGGGGCTAAATCAATCCCCTAAATTTTTAAAAATATTTTTTTTTTTTCCCAAAAAATATATTTGAGGCACTACGCAATTTATATATGTTGCAGTGTAATACTTAATGAATACGAAAAAAATAAGCCAGATAATTTAATCGGGGTTTTAACATTGCCAGACGCGTGCAAAAATATTTTGCAAACAATTATAAAAAATGTTTTTGAGGCAGCTTGAAATTTTAATTGAGCGTTATTTATAAGTAAAAAATAAGATTACCAAAAAGACAGATCATTTCGGTGGGGCTTTCTTCCTGCCAGGTGATCAAACAAATAATGAATGGGTACGAGCCTGTAGTGCTATAGACAAGCTGGAGTGTGAGAGAGCGCATAACGACAGCTGTCTTCGTTCTTGCTTGCCGCGTTACTATTAGCTCTGGCGAAGCCACGTGCGACCCATGAGGTTTCTAGTTAAAATTTCGGAGTTAAAAATATTAAATTTTCTGAATTTCTACTAAAAACATTTTGCATAAAAGAGATTGTATTGATTTATGGACGTTACGTATTAAAAAAAGCAATAATTAAAATAAAAAATCGCAAAACCAGGTTTATAAAAATATAATAACTCTCCAGTAGTACAATTATTTCAAGTATAAAATAAAATTGAAATAAATTCTATTCATTTATTAATATTTTAGAGATATTGAGTTAATATAAATGTAGGAACCTACTTATAATTTGGTCAAAGTAATTTTATTCTATATTTTATACAACAAGTTTTATTTTATTTATCTTTTAATTTTTTAAATGTTTAAAATTACATAATTAGACATATTTCGGAATAGGAATAATAATAAATTTATTATTGACTCAATACATTTAATAATAATAATAGTTTACAAGCAGTCAAAAAACACAATACATTGTCAAAGATTTTTAACTAAATAACCCGCCTCTGATTGTATCCGGTGCAAAGGTGCCCAAAACGCATGCTGAATGGCAATAGCCAACTATTGCACCAGGTACAAGCCGGACCGAGAGTCACCAGTTTTTTCCCCTATTTTACTGCCTATATCGGTCACCAATCTTTTAGCTTCCTTGCCCCAACTGCCCATTGTCTCGAACGCAGCCGGCACCACAATGTAGCGCGACTCCAAAGCCGCGTACTTTTGATGCTTTCTGCAAGCCGCATCTTCGGCCGCAGCAGCAAGGGAAAGCACAGTTCGGCTCAAGTGACTCGCAGCCACAGTGCTCACACAAGTCGCGTCCCAAACCAAGCACCTACCCCTCTTCCACGGCACAAGAGTCAATCCATCCGGTCTCTTCCCATCGGATCTGGACAGACCAGGGGGCTCAAGAGTGCAGGGCACATCTGCTGAGATCAGAGCCCTCCGTATCAGATCATTGAGGGCATGATGACGAGGGAACCTACCTGCACTACGACGACAACTCAATGCGTGATAGCCGTCAGCCTCCACCATGGAACCGCAGATGCATTTGTGGGGTTCACACACCTTGCAGCCCAGGCGAAGAGCCACAGCCACACGCAAAGAGTCATCATCCAATAAGGTACCCAGGTGGAGTGATGGCAATGCGTTCAGCCATGCCCCCGCCTCTGACTGTGATACAGCGAGCAACCTAGCCCGATCTGCCCCCGATGTCAGCAGGTAGAAAGCCCCACCGAAATGATCTGTCTTTTTGGTAATCTTATTTTTTACCTATAAATAACGCTCAATTAAAACTTCAAGCTGCCTCAAAAACATTTTTTATAATTAATTGCAAAATATTTTTGCACGCGTCTGGCAATGTTAAAACCCCGATTAAATTATCTGGCTTATTTTTTTTCGTATTCATTAAGTATTACACTGCAACATATATAAATTGCGTAGTGCCTCAAATATATTTTTTGGGAAAAAAAAATAATATTTTTAAAAATTTAGGGGTTGATTTAGCCCCGGTACTCACCAGCCAGGTCTGCAATTCCGAGTTGGGCTATAATAGGAGAGGTATCTGACAAGTTTTCAGCTTGCCTCAAATACCTACCCAAAAATTCGTGCCAGCTCTCGGACTATGGGCTGCTACTCGGCTGTGACCCGATGAAAATGACCCTTAAGACTGATCGATTTTCTGAATGTCTTCTGGTTTTTCTGAAATATTCTGCACCAATCCAATGCCTTTCCGACGATCGTTGACTGGAACTGGGCTCCGAATATGATCGAGATGACCTACTTGTCCAATTGCGACGATTGAAGGTGTCTGATAATTTTTTCCAAAAAACCGTTACTCCACTGTCTGCTGGAATTCTTTTTTCTTTCTTGCTTCTCGAAGGACCATATGGCGACGACATGCTCTGGGTTCTTGCAGGTGGTGGCAAGAGAAACAGCTGGTTACTTGGTGAACATATAATATAACGGTTTCTTGCACAAAATCACAGACGAATAGGTAGGTAGATATAGGTGCGCGTGTTGAGGTGACGGTGTTTTATGACGTAGTGAGTGACGGCCGCAGCTGTAGCTCGGTGAGCGGGGCGCGTGGACCCCCCGCGTCTTGGACACCCCTGCGTCGTCCCGCTGGCGACGATATGTCTCCGACAGTTATTAACTGTCGTCGCCATATGGTCCTTCGAGAAGCAAGAAAGTAAAAAACATTTTTATTGAGAACGGCCAATGGCGATATTATCGCCATTGGCCGTTCTCAATAAAAATATTATAGGTATATTACGACTATAAAACTGTTAAATATTTTTTGAAATGCAACCAATAGTTTCTGAGATCCTAGCACAAACAATCTCTTCCGTTTTATAATATTGTGAGATTGTGAGCGAACCTCAAGAGACAGAAAAATTAGGTTATTGTGAGATAGATTAAGAGATAGACATAATTATGTTGTCGCTGACTTTTTATAGAACTTTTTAAGGGAAACAATTTTGTAAGACACAATATTTACGTAACTTTAAACATTTACGCAGCGTACGCCTCTGAAGCTCTCAGACGGCAAAAAATATTGCCCGTTTTCGAAACATTCTTGATTGCTGCTCCGCTCCTATTTATCGAAGCGTGATGTTATATAGCCTATAGCCATCCTCAATAAATGGACTATCAAACTGTAGGACTGAGGACGATGAGGGGGCTGCTCACCGTCCTTACAGAAGCAGACCCTAGATGATAGCGTGCCGTAAGGGATTTACGCACGCCCTCCCTTAGAAGCGGGATGACACCCGAAAAACCCCCAAAGATGTGGGATAGCACCCGAACCCCCCTCCTAGGCGAGGCCGCCGTGGTAGCCGTAGGTCTTTTAGGAGTCCTGGGACATTCTTCCGAGGGCTTACCCGGGTCTCCCAACTGTAGACTGTTGGGCGTTAAGTGAAGTTTTTTGTCGGTAGCAGTCATAACATTCATGAAGATTTTCCCTCACGTTAAAGTAAACGGCACAGTTCCTATTTATTGTTAAAAGTACCAGAAGCTGCGAAGTTAATAATTTCTTAATAACTAAAAAATTGAAAGTGTTAGAAAAAAAATATTCTGAGAACGATTTTAAACCAGTAAGATATTCCAGAAGCACAGGACCTTAAACACTGGCCAAAATGATAGCAAACTATAATTTACGCTTAAAGTCATGAATTTATCTCACCTAATAGATAGCGGTAAGAAGCCTGTTTGTAGCGCGATAAAGAAAATAGCGAACTGACTTACTAATCCTCATTATCATAGGAAATCCCTCACAAATTGTTGCATGTTGAGTACCTAAACATCTCCAAGTTACGAAAAACAGAAACCATTAAGCAGAAAATATTTATGTTGAAAACGGCAATCTTTCTTTACCAACATTTTATTTAGTAAGCGCCTTTAAGAATACGTACACATATAGATATTGTCAAAGGCGCTTGAGATAACAGGCTTCGCTTGAATGCTTTGTGTATTTTGCCATACGCGGTACCGTCAGCAGTAGCGATGTAATATGAAACGTGTATTGGAAAAATAACAAATTTGATATTTGAGACCCTGAATACAGCGATTGAGAAATTATCTTTTCATTCCTTCTATTCGAAAAGAATCGTTTTGGACCTCGATAACAGGGCGCAAAATAGCTCTTTTCTGTTAAGAGCTTTTAAGCGGGCGGCAAAGTGATTTGAATTTGGAACTTAAAACATTCATAGAAATCGAATGCAAATTGTTTGAATTACTGGCTGGTAGGTTTTGGCTGCACATAACCGCGGTGACCTGTGCTTACTAAAAAAAAAACTAAAGAGTGCGATTTATCTCCCAGCTCTTGTAGTAATCAGTACTACCACAGATTATAATAGATATAATATAATATATTCAACAAGCGAAGTTGACGATTCAAATGTTACGAAAAATCTCTATAATCGATCGAGTTTTGGTTTGTCCTGAACTAAATTTACGAAAACGGATACATGAGCGTGGTCTGCATCCTTGCGGACGGTACTAAGGTGATTCCGGTACCTGATGATGAGCAGACGGTAAGTGATCATTCGACGCGTTCGTCAACTTCGCTTGGTGGAATACCTATTGTATTCTGCAAATATAGTGACTTCTACGTCGAATTATGAAAGTGACAATGCATTAACAGTAGTTAATTAATATATCAAAAATAAATATATCGGTGGAATAGATATGGAATGGAATTAGAAGCTAACTACGTCGTACAAAGTATTTTTTCTCATAGAAAGGGAATGAAAAGTAGAGTATATTACTCGAGAGCAAATTATTTTTCCCTCGGGCGGTGTACTTTGAATCCCTCACTGCGCTCAGGATTCTACGTTAGTATCCCTTGCCATGCTTGGGATTCTATTCTAGAATCCTTCGCTTTGCTCGTGATTCAAAGTAGCGCCCTCACCGTCAAAATACTATTTTGCTCCCTTGTTATACAATCTACTATTGTTTTGCGCGGGTAAATATTTGTCATACTCAATTTAGAAAACAGTTCTCGTGCACCTCTTAATCAATAGATAGATAGATAGATAACTCTTTATTGCACCATTACATACAGTATTCTTTGAAAAGACTTAAAAACTAAAATGATAGTACAACGGGCGGTCTTATCGCTAATAGCGATCTCTTCCAGACAACCTCGGTATAGAAAGAGAAGAACAGGAAAGAAAATGGTAGCTGATGGCGCACATTACATAATAAAATATACAAAACAGATAATAAAATAACACATAATAGGTAGCTATGTAGTACACAGTAAGTGAATATTACGAGATAATAAAAATTATACCCACTTAAAAAACTTAGAGGAACAGGAAGTGGTTCTTAACCATATTTTTAAATATGGCTAGTGACTTCGCTCGTCGTATATCTAATGGCAGCGTATTCCACAGTCGTACTGCCAAAACGGTAAAGGATTTATCCAAGAATACTGTGGAATGTGGCGGCATTTTTAATCTCAAGTTCGCTGATGATCTTAAGCACTTTGAATGAGTATCATGAAGGAATTCAAATCTTCCTTTGAGATAGGCAGGGGTAGAAGGGTTGAACAGTATACTGTATAACAAGAAAAGGATATGGGCATTCCGGCGAAGACGAATAGGTAGCCATTCGAGCTTTTTTCGAAAAACAGAGACATGATCATATTTGCGTAGTCCAAATATAAATCTGATACATAAATTCTGGAGTCGCTCGAGCTTATCTAATTGGCATTCGGTGAGATCTGGATAGCTGACGTCTGCATAGTCTAGGATAGGAAGTAGAAGGGTGTTTGCAAGAGCAATTTTGGTAGCAGTTGGCAACAAACTTCGCAAATGTTTCAAGGATCCTGCTGCTGCAAATAATTTACGGCTGGTCTCCTGCATTTGAGATTCCCAAGACAACTTTGAATCAATAAATATTCCCAAGTTTTTAACCCGGTCGCTATATGATATGGTAGTTCCATTGAAGATAACGGGTGGGAGTAATGACCAGTCAATCCTTGGAACCATCCAAGGGCTACCGACAATTGTGACTTGAGTCTTCAATGGGTTGACCTTGAGACCATACGATTTGCTCCATGCGCTTATACTAGCCAGGTCAGCATTTATGGCCGCCACAGCGTCAGCAATAGATGCCAATGATGCCTGGCTGTATGTCTGCAAATCATCTGCATAAAGGTGATAGGAAGAACGTAGTTGATCAGAGATTGAATTAATAAATATCGCGAAGAGTAAAGGAGATAGAACGCCACCCTGTGGCACTCCAACAGATGTATTGCACCATGAAGAGAGCGTGTCTTCGATTCGTATACATTGTCGGCGTCCACACAGGTAACTGCGAAACCAATCAGTCACTATTGGAGATATGCCAAGCGATCGCATTATGTCAATCAATACGTCGAAATCAACTGTGTTGAAAGCGTTGGAAAAATCTAGCAGTGCCAGGACAGTAACCTTCCCACACTCCATGCCATATCTGATGTCATCCGTAATATTTACCAAGGCGGAAACGGTACTATGACCAGGTCGAAAACCTGATTGAAAAGGATTCAATAAATTGTTTTTCCTTATAAACATACTGAGTTGTTCATTTACAAGGCGTTCTATAACTTTGGAGAGGAAAGGTAATATAGAAATAGGTCGGTAATCGGAAAAACTAGAAGGATTTTTATTTTTAGGCAGAGGAATAATTTCGGCTAATTTCCAAAAAGAGGGGAAAACACCAGAGGATAGGGAAGAATTAAGGATATGACAGATTACAGGTAGGATCTCGTCAAGGATGGGTAGGATCATATTACGGCTTACACCATCACTTCCAACTGCATTGGACGAGATTGACATAATGCTCCTCCTGACATCACAGGCAGTGATCTGATTAAAGGCGAATGATGAGTATTGGGGGCTTGGCAGGGATGAAAGATGATTCATTGTGCAGGTTTTGGTTGACTTATCAATATTAGACGAGGCGGTGAAGTGTTGATTTAACAAATCAATATTTAAATCTTTAGGCAGTGCATCGTGCCGCGCTTTCCCTACCCCCATTGTTCGAAGAAATTTCCAGACCCTAGCTGGATCACTATTTTGAATAGAGTTGTGAATGTGCTGGCGTTGTGCGTCCCTACACACCTTATTGCAGTGATTACGTGCACGAGTATAGTTCTCCCGGTTTGTGGCAGTTGGTCTGGTCTTGTATTTAAATTTCGCCGCCGCTTTTCTAGACATAAGCTTACGAATATCATCTGTCAGCCAAGGAGATGGGGCATGTTTGAGCTTGACAGGTCGCATAGGAGCATGTTTATTGTAAAGCTGTAATAAGTTATCAGTGAAGAATCCTATCTGTTCGTCGATCGTACCGTACGCAAAGAGCGGAGTCCAGTCGATATCCGCAGCATCTTTACGGAGAGAGTCCTTGTCAATGCCAACAAAATTACGTTGCATTAAAATCTTGGGTTTGTTCTTCGGGGGCCGAATTTTGTAGGAAAGGAAAATTAGGTCGTGATAGGAGAACACGTCAGCCGGGTATTGTCCGTGTTTAGTTACGTGATCTTTGAAAGAGACTAGAATGAGATCAAGAAGACTGGGAGCACAATCTGGAAAATGATGGGTTGTAGAGAGAGGGAGAATAGAGAGGTTAAAGGATTCCACGATAGCCCGAAGTGAAGAAGAGCGGTTATCATTCTTCACAAGGCACGTGTTAAAGTCACCTAAAATTATGCTATGGCTATATGACGGAATTAAATTTTCAAGTAGTTTTTCAAAAGAAGAGAAGTAGTTTATCTTTAAGGAAGCGGAATAGTATAAGCCAAGCAGAACTTTGGTATGATGGAGTTCGACTTCTAAGAAGATATGCTCACCGGCGTCGCTCGGAGGTGGCTGTGCTGACATGTTGAGTACAGTATACGGTATATAGGAGCGTAAATAAACGGCAACACCACCACCCTTGCGATCACTGCGGTCATTTCTAATTAATTGAAATCCAGGAAGCGAAAACGACATGGAAGAGTGATACGGTCTAAACCAGGATTCTGATACAAGAACAGCATGTATGTTTCTATTATCGAAATTTGCCAGCATATCCGAGAAGTGAGCCGGAATACTTTGGGCATTGATATGCACCACATTAAAGTTCCTAGGAACATCAGAGAACTGAGTCACCAGTGAATCAGATAAGGAGGGTATACTAACAAAACTGCCATTATCACCGCTGCTAACGGAGTGGTAACTTTCAATATCACTACTACAACTACTGACGTTCAGATCAGTCATCCGCTGTAATAATTTAACGCTTACTTGTACACAATACTACAAATATTAAATCTAAAAAACAAATAAATTTTAAATATACAACACTACAAAATAAAATGTACCTAACAGTTAATTTACTTAACATTACAACTGCCAGTCGTGTTTTATAATAATTTAACAACATTAATGACAGGCAGGCCAACTTTAATTGCTCAAAAAGTCATGTGATATTGTTTCCTTAATACAAACAAACAAATACAAATAAATTATACAAATTATACAAACCTGTTTAATCTGTTTGTTATAATTTATAAAATTAAATACAAATGAAAAGTTTAATTTCATCAAAACATGTAAGGGCCAAAAGACTGGTTAAGAAATGAATTGTATTGGCAACCCTTTTGACTGTTTTGACAATGACGTTGTCATAACAAAGAAAAGAAACTTTTATTACTGAATCTGAAGGTGACTGAGAATATAAATTTATTAAATTATGGTTGAAACAATACAATTTAGACGAAATTAAGAACATTTTACAAAAATAAACAAAGCTACTCACTGTATCGTTTATACATAATATATGTCCGTAACACAAAAAGAAAATTGACGATGTTACAATGAGAAGGTTTGATAAACAAACGCTTGAAGCTGAGCAAAGTGTTGGCAATGGCCTGAGTTTTAGCTACAAATCAATACCTCAATACTTCTTCAGGGTGCGCTTCGTCTTTGCAGCTGGCTTAGCAGGCGTCGCGGGCTTGGTGGGCGCAGCGGGCTTGATGTTCTCTATTTGTAGCAACTGCATTTCACCTAGGGAGACAAACCGATGCCTTTTGTTGTTTTGGTCAAGAACGTATATGTACCCGTCTCTCGTCCAGCATCGGGCTACACCAAACCGCTCCCTGGCCGCCATGAAGGTCTGATGACGCTGTCTTGTCAGGAACTCTGATAGGGTGATACCAGAGCCCTTAAAATTCACCTTAGCGAACCGAACTTCATCCCGAATAGCAACACTGTTGAATTTGATTACTATTGGCCTTGGCTTACTACCACCTGCAGAGCGTCCCATGCGATGACACCGCTTAATATGTGAAGATGCAAAATCAATTTTAAGACGCTTGGTTATAACATCACATATCACATCTCCAGTCACTTCATCATTACACTCAGCAACTCCATGTAAAAGTAGCATCTTCCTTCTGCCATGTGTTTCCATGACATCCACCTGGCTGGCAAGAAGCTCGATTTGCTTCTGCAATGTTTTTAGGGCCTCACCAATGAAGATCTTAAAAGATGCGAATTCGGCAGCAAGTGTTGGAGCAGAGTGACTACCATCGGTTTCTGGCAGCTTGCCCTCAAAATAGGTCATTCTTGAGTGGAATGAAGACACCAGCTCGGCCATTGAAGATTTCAGCATAGCAACATCCATGTCTCAAATTTGTTGTGTATTAAAGGAGTGTGAGCAAGGAGATAACACTATACCAGCAGCTGCACCTTACATATAATGTTTCTTTTATATTCACAAAGCAAAATTGAGTGTTATTAATATTTAAATTTTAATTAAAAGCAAGAGTAAAAATTTTTGTGTGTTTACACTTCAACTACCCACAAAAAAAAAGCAATTTCAGATCTTAATACATTTAAAAGAGATAGTGTATAGGACCCTCCAAGTATTTCGGCGTCCAAGCCAAGCTCTTCTCTTGGTGCTTGTTCCTGTTGACCTAAGGATGACGATCTGACGTAAGTGGCCTTACGGAATTCGGAGTTCATGTTGATAGTCAGTATGAGCAGAAACCAGGCTTCAAATAAGGGTGAGTAAGGTTTAAAACAACTAGGAAGACGATAAGATAAAAAAGAAAAATAAAAGGGATATTATTGAATTGAAAAGTTCAATTCAATAATATCCCCAAATTATTTTTTTATTCAATTACATTGATTCTATAATATATTTTTTCACGTTCGCATTCCATCTTTATTTTCTGGCAAACTTTGCGTTCCATTCATTAATTCACATTAATATTGAAGTCCCAGGTTTAATTTTACGTGAGGAAAATCCTCTTGGAATAACATCCAAGAAGATTTTCCCTCACGTAAAATATACTTCTACCGACTAAAAAACCTCACGTAACCTGCCGATCAGCCTGCGGATGGAATGCGGCATACCCCAGGACTCCCGACAGACCTACGCCTACCACTGTGACCTCATCCTTTTCGGGTGCTATCTAACGAACCACGCAGCACCCAATCGTAACCAATATTCCACAGGAAAGGTACTAAGACCAATCCCTTTGGAACACCGCACGACACATCTCGCCGACCCGGCCCTAGCCAGCTCGGGTAAGTTATGTAAATAAGCGCCTCCTTAGCGTAGCTCCAGAGCGAAATGTTGAAAGCGTTGGCTATGTCAAGAGACACGGCCACCACCACCTCACCCTGTGAAACTGCTTCCTCCGTCAGGCCTCTGATGTGCATGAAAGCGTCTACGATGGAGCACCCCTGACTGATTTAAGTCACAGTACAGCCACCCCTAACTCACCCTCCGTGACTTCAGATACGTCGTTCGCGCTGTCTTCCGCGTTGGGTACCTGAGACGGAGCCGTGCGCGTAGGAATTTGTTCCTCCGTCTTTAATAGGAACAAGAAGCCTACTGCCAAGAGCCGCGAATCGAACCTGGGAGATGTGAAAAAAATACATCCTGTATTTTATGATACCAACCGAAACAGTCTAATACGAAAAGAAAAAACGTAACAGCAACATAGTATCTTAAATTAAAGGAAGATCAAGTAAAATATGTTTTAATCGTAAAGCTAGTAAGCCTATCAGCACTATCTTAAGGAAAAAAAGCAGTTTAATTAAGAACCTCCTACTTTTTCTTGATACAAATTAGCCCTTTTTAAAACGTAACCTATACTTTAGTTTGTTACTCATATTATGTAATAGGCACTTCTTGCAAAACTATAAAAAGTCATAGCGAAGCGTGGCGTATAAATAAATGGATTCTGATCCAAATTGATAAGATCAGTAAAATTAATTTAGCATTCATAATCCCTATTTAGTAACACCGGCGTGTTACGATTTTGTTACATGTACCAATGTTGTAGACGTTTCATGTATAATATTAATGTCATCATTCAAATGTCATCAATATTCTGAAAAAGAAATTAAACATAGAGTTCACAAACTCTTTTGGAAATTCATACTGTATGTGATCTTTCTGTTAATGTTGATTTAATACAGAATTTGTTAACATAATACCTACGTAGGTAGAACTATGCGCCCGTACCTTTAAATATAAGATTTTTTTCCTCCCGGCGCATTATGTCACGTTCGCGTTATGTCACCTTGACGCAATTTGTCACGATCGCAGACTGCCACGTTCGCAGAATGTCACGTTCGCAGACTGTCACGTTCGCAGACTGTCACGTTCGCAGAATGTCACTTTCGCAGAATGTCACGTTCTCAGAATGTCACGTTCTCGGTATTCAGATGGAAGTGGGAATGGGTGTGGGAATAGGAATGGGGATGGGATGTGAAAGTGAATGGGATGGGAAATGGAAAATTGGGGAATGAGAAGGGGGTTGGTAATCTATTGCGCCATATCCCAGTAGTTCTGTTGTCTACTTCCGTGATGGAACTACTGGGATTTTTATATCTGAGAAAATTAGTCTCAATAGTTCCGGTACAAATGAAAATCGAAAAAGCGGATGAAGAACGGAGAAACAAATGAAGATCGGCAAAACAAATGAAGATCGAACAAACAATTAAAGATCGAAGAAACAAATGTAGACTGGCAAAAAAAATGAGATTGGCAAAAAAATGAAGATTGAAAAAACAAATGAACATCATCTAGATGCGATTACCATTCAGAAAATAGGTGCAAGCAATTCTGGACCTTAATAAAACTTCTCTAAAAATGTGCTTTTAGGCGTTTATAGATATCACTGATCACGAATATATAAAAATAAATAGATATTTTGCATGTTCATAAGGTCGAAATTGACTTGCACCCATTTTTTGTTATCTAACTAACCATTCAAAAAATAGGTGCAAGCATTCTCGTCCTTATAAAACATGCATAATATTTATTTCATTATAGCATATTTGTGATCAGTGATCTATATTTTTGATTGGTAATCGCATTCAGATTACAAAATATGGCTGCGAATAAATATTGACCTTATCAACTTGCTTGTAGTCTTTGGTTTTATTGATCTTTATTTGTTTTATCGATCTTCATTTCTTTTGCCGATCTTCGTTTGTTTTGCCGATCTTCATTTGTTTTGTCGATCTTCATTTGTTTTGCCGATCTTCGTTTGTTTTGCCGATCTTCATTTGTTTTGTCGATCTTCATTTGTTTTGCCGATCTTCATTTGGTTTGCCGATCTTCAGTTGTTTTGGCGATCTTCATTTGGTTTGCCGATCTTCAGTTGTTTTGTCGATCTTCATTTGTTTTATCGATCTTCATTTGTTTTGCCGACCTTCATTTGTTTTGTCGATCTTTTGTTTTGTCGGTGTTTATTTGTTTAACTGATCTTCAATTTTGTTTCATTTGAAAAAAAACGTGACTTTATACGAAGGTGACATAATGCGATAGAAAAACGTGGCATTGTGCGAAAGTGACATAATGCAAAAGTGACAAAATGCGAACGTGACGTAATGCGAACGTGTCATAATGCGAATGTAGTGTTAATTAACTGTCAAGACACAGTGTGACATTATGCGAATGTGACATAATGCGCCGGGAGGGTTTAGCCGTTAGAGCGAAAAAGAGGAACAAACATTCGCACTCACCAACTTCCCCATTCAATAACTATAAACGTAAACTGATGCGATAAACTTTGGTCTGTCGTCCATACATATAAATAAATCAATCAACGACATTAGTAAAAAAGCCTGCATTTCACTGCCTGACCCTCTCACAACTTTCTATTTTGGTAAAGTGTCTGGCCTTTTTTAACGTGAATAAATCCTACATCGATGCTATGCCGGACTCGTACCGACTAAAACCACACGATGCCCGAACATTGTCTACGGCTGGAAGTCCCGGGTAAGCCCCGGAGGAATGTCCCGGGATTCCCGGCAGAAAAGTGTCTTGCCTTACCACGCTGGCCGAGTGTGTATGAGTTTCCCTTCTCTTTGGCAACTTGTATCTCTCCTATAATCGTATCTATAAAAACATCAGTCTTCCAGTTTTACTATATCATGTAAATATAATACATCCAATTTGTCGTCATTATGATTATTGTTCTCCTCTCTTGGGTAGTAGCGTAATGATAAGTAGCCTAAGTTTCTGTTATATAACTTCGGCTATCTACCAGTGAAGTCCTGTTAAGATCGGACCAGCCGTTTCAGAGATTAAGATATCAGGCAGATAGACTGAGAAATCTTTTAAAATATTTGTTTTGATATAAAAGTACTGTATTTACTCATATACCTGTGCATTTTGAAAAAATCAGTTAATTTTAAATTACAAACTAACACTTAAATTAATGATTATTTATTCAAACATCAGCGTGTTTTGTGAACTGGTAGTTAACTACTAATAAATTATACACTAATAACTTCCTCGAAATGGCAGTCATAAATTTCCAATACTACAATAAATTAGCTATCCAAGAATTCTCTTTGGTAAATTAAACTTGTTGTATAGCCCTTCAGCTTAAAACAGTTATACTTTGTATAACTTTACAGCTCGCTGCGTAACGCAGGCCTCTTCCAGTCCTGCTTTATGGGGAATCGCTCTCTTTGATTGTAATTTATGCTAATTATTATATTTTGTAACAGATAGTTGTATAAAAAAAGTATTACAAAAGACAAAGATATTATACAGCTCGCGCCACATAACTTTGCGTCTATGAAGTTCGTTCGTTCGCGCCGTACGTTATTTCTCAATTTTCTATCTGTGTCTGGGACCTTTTCAAACAGTGAGTGGAGGAGTTTTGGTATATTCCTTGAACAATATCTATTGTGTTTTAGTGGCAAGCAATAATAGAGGCCCCTAGTGAATATAAGGAATAGAAGTTTCATTCACAACAGTGACCTGTAAGCCTTTGGGCGGCTATTCATTGGTACGATACGACAACGGCAGCAATATAGTCATAGAAGGGATTGTAGAATTGTTTACCTTTATTTAGCCAATATATTGCAGTTTGTTAGAAATATCTTGCGTTTTACTCTCAACACCTTTTAGCAAACACCAACGGCTTATCTTACTCCATTAGTCAGCAACCAGCATCAGTTCCAGGCAAGGCTAGCGTGAGTCAGAGATAACTTTGTAGGACTCCAATCTAATTTATTCCGTTTACACTTTATCGAATTCCAATAACTCGATTCGGTGCATACAAAAAGTCTTATCAGTTGACTTGTACTTATTACAGGTAGGCAAGGGCTCCCTCGACGAGAAGTTTCATGTCAATAAGTCCATCGCTAATTACGTCTGATTTCAGTTCAGTATTGACCTAATTTTGTTGTGTCAAACATAACATAACACTGGGAGCCAAATAGTTGTATGGCGTAAATTTTATTTTACGAGTAGCTTTATGGCAAAACATAATTTTCCGTTTTATGATACCGCATGCGTCATGTCAACACAAAAGTTGTAATTAATAAGTACCACAGAACTATACGATTTTTGACTTTTATCGGAAGGGGAGGCGCCTTAATGAGAATTTGCTCTCAATCAAATCGTATTCCAAAAGGATTACGCTTATACACACACACACACACACACACACACACACACACACATAATATGAAATATGTATGTGTTGAAATATGATTGTAATTTTTTTGTGAAAGTTTTATAGCGATAGCCGATTGCTTTTGTTGTGGTGTTTATAAATATGATTTTTTCCTGCAACAGAATATAACATGAAGATATATAAAGAGCAAACCAGCTCTATTTACTCCCCTTGTACTGGTCGCGTTGTTCTATGGGTAAGTAAATAGTTGAAACTAAAAAGGTCATACTTTTTTTTTAATTATGCCGGCTAATACATGAAGGCCACTCTCATATTCCACAAGACCATTATGAAGCAGCACCCAAGTTAACAGCCCAATCACATGCCTCTTCACTCTCCACATAAGAACTGAGGGTTGTAAGATGATGGAAACACAAATTCTAGAAATCAAAACTATTTTTGGTAGTGATAATAATATTACTTTCAGAACTTTACCTAAGTTTTTGGTTCTTTGATTATCTCACTTTTGTTCAATAGTTCGTTTGATCGAAGCCTGCTGCTATCAAACAATCTCTCAGTATATTCTAGAGGCACTTACTTCACTTAAGCTGCACAAATTTAATTAACGAGAAAGCTATTAAGATAACTGGGGGTGTGACGTAAACATGTTACGATGCTACGAAGGTTAATTAACAAGTAACGTTTCTGTCAGAAAATTTGTCAGCTTACTTATTTTCTTTATTTTTATTTATTTAGCTCGCTAAAATGACATCACAAGCCTGGTGGAAATCATTGGTGCCTCTAGCAACTGGGGCTCAATCGTACATTCCGTACGACTTCTGACAGTGGTTCTCAAGTTGGCGGCCCTGTGCCTCTTCGCGCCCCGATTAAGAAACCCGGGGTTGTAAGAGAAAGGAAACAAGTGTGCGGGCAGGTCGTTCCAAGCTTTTATAGTTCTACAGAGGAACGATCTTTTGAACTGCTCAGTAATACCATCCCTACTAATATTATAAATGCGAAAGTAACTCTGTCTGTCTGTCCGTCTGTTACGCTTTCACGCCTAAGCTGTAGAAGCGATTGAGATGAAATTTGGTATGGAGATAGTTTAAGGCCATGAGAAGGACATACGCTACTTTTTAACCGCCTGTGCAAGATGAGGATAATGATTTTACGCAATAACAACTTCTACGTGGACGTAGCCGCGGGGAACAGCTAGTAGAAATCTAATATTGTATAATACTTTACAATATAATAATAAATAAATATTCACGGACATTTTACACAACGCTATCTGATCCCAAAGTAAGCTAGGAATAACCTGCTTGTGTTATGGGTATCGGACCACGGATATTAATACTTATATACTTTTTAAATACATAGAAACACCCAGACTCTTGAGACAAACATTTATGGGTCACACAAATATTTGTCTCCGGTGGGAATCGAACCCACGACCTCCAGCGCTGCAGGCGGTGTCACTACCGACCGCGCCACAGAGGCGTCGAATACAAGTCAAGTTGTAAAGTTCTCTTTTCTCATCTCTCCAGATAAGAAACTAAATAAAACATTAACATCACTTAATTGATACAGATAAATGAATGTTAATTATATTATACTAGCTGACCCGCGCAACTTCATTTGCGTGATAAATGAAGAACCGTTCGACCGATTTTGTGCAAACTTCACATAAACCATCTACTAAATAGTCCGAACAAAGCCTAAACATTTGGTTTGGATAGGTTAGCCCGTTCTTGAGTTATAAAATTACAACGAAAAGTGGTATTGATTTTTTTATTTATATAGATAACGCCAAAAGAAAAACTGAAGTTGGACCACGCGTTAAAAAATTACAACTGAAAAACTATTTAATGTATATAATATATGTATAAAAAGTCTCCGCGTAGAATATTGGGATCAAAAGTATCCTAATAAAGCCTTGCTTGGAACATAAGCTCGCATTTTGCGTACAAAAAGTAAATTACATTTTCGGCATCAGTAGGTCGGTTCAGATCGGTTTTAGAATGCCTTACGAAAATTTTCAAAATATGTACAAATTTCCGACCCTCAACAATTTTATTATATCCATACTAATATTATAATGCTGAAGAGTTTGTTTGTTTGTTTGTTTGTTTGTTTGTTTGAACGCTAGGATCTCAGGAACTACAGGTTAGATTTCAAAAATTCTTTTACAGTTTGATAGTCCATTTATCGAGAATGGCTATAGGCTATATAACATCACGCTAAGACGAATAGGAGCGGAGCAGCAATCAAGAATGTTTTGAAAACGGGGAATATTTTTTACCATCTTAAACCTTCCGAAGCGTACGCTGCGTAAATGGTTACAGTTAGGTAAAAGTTGTGTACTACAAAATTGTTTCTCTTAATAAGTTCTACAAAAAAGTCCGCGACAGCATGTGTCTATCTTTTAAGGTTCGCTCACAATAACCTAATTTGTCTATCTCTTAAGGTTCGCTCACGATATAATGAAATTAAAGAGTTTGTTTGTGCTAGGATCTCAGAAACTACTGGTTGCAATTTAAAAATTATTTTATAGTTTAATATTCAAATTATTGAGGCTGGCTAATGGCGATATAACATCACGCTAAGACGAATAGGAGCGGAGCAGCCATGAATAATGTTTCGAGAACGGGGATTATTTCTTTCTTATGAGAGCTCCCATTGCGGACGCTGCATAAATAGTTAAAGTTACGTAAAAATTGTGTATCACAAAATTGTTCCTCTGAAAAAGTTTTAAAAATTAGTCCTTAACAGCGTATGCCTATCTTTTAAGGTTCACTTACAATAACCCTCTTATTAAGTTTTAAAGTATGAGCGAAGCGACGGGAGTAAACTTGGTCTACAGTGGCAGCCAGTGAACTGAACGATAAAAACCGGCCAAGTGCAAGTCGGACTCGCACACGATGAGTTCCATACCAAAAAACGGATGGGTGGAAGTAAAAGCGACGGGAAACATTATATAACTTTAACACCTCTTTCCTTCCCACTCTCATGTGACGCAAACGAAGATATGCGGTTCGGCTCTAATGAATACAAGCGACGCGACGGGGGTAAATGCAACGGGAAACATTATAATACTCGAAATATTAATACCATACCTCTCTCTTTCTCACTCTCATGTAACGCAAACGAAGTTGCGCGGGTCAGCTAGTTATTACTTATGTACTAACGCCCGCGTAAAATTTGGTGCCCGGTCCCGCTTCCCGTGGAAACATTATCTCGGGATGATAAGTAGCATAATATATTATGTATTATTTCAGACCATAAGCTATCTCTGTACCAAATATCAGCCCAATCCTTTCAGTCGTTAGAGTATGATTGAGTAACAAACATCCAAACATCTTCAGAAACTTTCACATTTATAAAATTAGCAGGAAGTAGGATAATGTAGATGTGAATGAAAACCTTTGTAAAACTTGCAGATTTTTTTCTTTATGAAAACCTTAATTTTTGGTAGGTAGTGGTGCCAAGTGCAACTGAAAATCTTTCCAAGTTTATCTTCACACTCTTCTCCGCAATTAAAACTTTTCAATGCAGTAATTCATATGCAATGTGGACGGATACAAGCGTAAATTTTGCCAACTACTTGTTCTAAAGTCGAATGCAAAGTTTGCATTTTCAACACAGTAATAAATAACAACCTCATTATTTTCACTTCTGAGCGAATGGAATAATTTTCCCTTTATATTATTGGCCATAATAATTATGAGCAGCAAATTGAACCTTAACTATTATTGTTATTAGATTTACTTACCGACTATGGTTTTACCCGCGTAGCTCCCATTTCCGTGAAAATATGTGAATAAAATTACGCTTGTGTTGTTGTGGATGTGGTGAAAGAATTTCTTGAAATCGGCACTATACTTTTTGAGTTTATTCATTACAAACATATACACTTACACACACACATACTTCACTTCGAAGTGTACTCGGCTGATTGTCTCCCTACCTAATTAATTGCAATTTTATTGACTTACTTCATAAACTTTGCTAAGCCTGATTTCATGTGATATTATTTTATTTATAGGCTGATATATTATGATTAAGACATCAAAGTAATGTAGGTATGTCTAATTGTCTAATTATTAGGCGTACATTACTTTGAGGTATCAATCAAATCTGCTCATAGCAGTTCTTTACTTTGATAACATTTATCTTACATACATACATATAGTCACATCTTTATCCCTGAAGGTGTAGACAGAGGCATAGTATACGTCCATATTTCAACTTACAGCTTTATGTCCCACGTAATAGGTGGTGAGCCTATTGCCGTGTTAAAATGGACAGGCGTAGGCTGCGACAACCTGCAGTTGAAATTTTTCAAGCCTTCCATAAGACCTTCAACTTGGCTTAACGATTGTTATTTTGTTTCGTTTCGAGTTTTCCTTTTCTACGCAATGGGTCTTTTTGAGAAATTGTTCCCTTAGTCGCCTCTTACGACACCCTCGGGATGTATTTAGGTGCGACATTTTGTACCCTTACTCGTCGCAACACGGGACCCCGTCGCCACACGGGGCATTTATCTGAAAAAGAAACAATCAGTTTTCTATGAGTAAGTGCTTCGTAATAGGACTACTTGTAGGTGCTATTTGTATAAAATGTTTGAAAACAAAAAAAAATATCTGAGAATAAAAGCTGATAAGTACGAGTACATTAGCAGCATGGTGTTCTCGCTCTAACTAGTAGTTATTTCTGCATTTACGCTTCACGTTGTATTCTTAAAATTTTCAGCACTATGGGGTGTCATAGACCTAGGGCTAGGGTACCGAAGGTATTCTCAAAGTACCCTATAATAAAACTGGAGAGACAGCAGGCTAGTTATTTTACAATTCAACTACTTATAATTTTTTTAACGCTATCGTAGTACAGCTTTGAGCAATGTGTCCTCTGTATTTGCTACATGGATTTGACTTGCCCAGTTACATTATTCATTGTAACAAGTGACATTAGCACTCAACACTGACCCACAGTAATATTCATTCATCATTATGATACATGCCCCACTTACTGCGCTAGACTCAAACCCTCACCGGTCTACTAAAGTAAATATCGGTAGGTAGCAAAAATCTGCATCAAGTACCTACTACCTATATTACTAATCTGTAAAATTATAAAGATATCGTATCAGTATTTAGAACAATGTACCCTATGTACTCCAAAAGCACTCGACGGGTTTTAATTTTACTACATTTGTTCCGACTTCAGAACATTATTTAAATTGAATTACCAAAGTTAACTAATTGTTCGTTGTTCGTGTGGCGACGGGGTCCTGTGTTGCGACGGGTTAGAGTACAAAATGTCGCCACCCCAATACATCCCGAGGGTGTCGTAAGAGGCGACTAAGGGAACATTTTCGCAAAAAGATCCATTGCGTATAGAAGGAAAATTCGAAATGAATCCCGGTTGTCATTGAAATGAAAATCGTTAAGCCATTGAAATCGCTATTCAATCTGCGATTGGAGGTCACATAGGTGACCGCTTTGGACTGTTAATTTCCAGTTTATGTATTGCTGCAATTTCCACAGGGAACCCTACCAAAGTATATTACTGCATTTGTTTATTTTACGTGAGGTAAATTCCTTATGGATGTTATGCCGGACTCCTACCGACTAAAAAATCTCGCCTATCCTGTGAACAGCCTACGGTTAAGAGCCCCAGCCCTCGGAAGGATACCCCAGGACTCTCGACAGACCTACGGTTAACACTGCGTCCTCATCTACGGGGGGGGGGGGGGGGAAGGGGGCTTTGTGTGCCATCCCGCGTCTTTGGTGGGTTTTTCGGGTGTCATTCCACTTCTTAGGGAGGGGGGGGGGGGCGTGCATAGGTCTCTCACGTCACGCTGTCGTCTAGGGCCTGCTTGTATTTTTCCGCATAGGAAAGAAAAATTTTCATGGCGATTATTAGCTTTTTGGTCGTTTATTTATTTTAGGTTACACAATCATAATATTGTAATTAGCTGGCGAATCATTTAAATTGTGTATAAATATAATTTCAGATCAATAAGGAAATTGTTGTGTTCGCAAAAAAAAAATCGAATGCTGCAACTGCCAATACAGTGGTAAGTATTCTTGCAACAATATGGATTTATTACGTTTTATACTAGACACCGTATTCGTTTCCAATCTCGTGAGAATATTGCGAGGGTAAAACTACATAAGCCTTCAATCCATACGTCCCAAAGAATTCGCAATAGAAACGTAGGCGGATTTGGTATTTGAATGGCTAGCTCCTTGAAATACAAGCATAAAGAAGAATGTGTCACATTTTTATTGTTGAAGCTGCATGAGTGACTTGATATAGGCCATTTTTTTTCAACGTTTATTCATATAGTATATTTTCCCTAGTTACCGAAAGACAACAATTATTGTAGGGGTATTTTGATAGGAGAAGTTTTCCCTTCGGGGATAAGGCGTGAGTATGTCAGAGTATGTTACATGGGAAATCAGATAGGTATTTGTTTGCGTTTCAATGATACAATAATATAACACGATTTTATAAACAACTAGCTGACGTCCCGTGGTTTCACCCGCGTAGTTCCCGTTCCCGTGGGAATACGGGAATAAAATATAGTCTATCTTCACCGCAAAGAGTGTAGCTTCCCAACGGTGAAATAATTTTTCAAATTAGTCCAGTACTTCTGAAACCAATTTGTTACAAATAAACAAACAAAAAAACAAAAAACAAATCTTTCCTCTTTATAATATTAGTATAGATGAATGGCATTATTTTGTTTTAACGTCTCACTTACTGGGGGAGAATGAATGGCAAGATTCGGGAGTACTTATTAATATAAAATTGGTTGATATTATCCAGACAATATACTAAGTACCATTTGTTTGATAATATCCATACAAATCATCAAGTACATACTATACATACAAATTAACAAAGACCACGGTTTACTTGGTATCAAAAATATCTATTTATTCGTAAGACTACAGACAAAGTCTTGCCATAAGCCCATCTGCACTCTATTTTACAGAGAGGGGCTAAAACTAAAATCAGAAAGAAAGGGAGGGATAAAGAGCTCCCATGGAGCCCTCTGTGCGCGAGTCCTACTTGCACTTGGCCTGTTTTTCTAATAAGGTAGCAATAACTTAATGAATTACAGTATTCTTGAAAAAAAATTAACTAAATTTAAGTATAACTATGAAGTAAATTGTGACAGATGGCAGATGTATGATGTATATAGTATGCATGATAGGCGAGTGCAGTTACTAACGTTTATCAACGATGTATTCTAAATAAATCTATTTAAAGTTGAAATAATTAAAACACGATGGCATACAATCTATCTATACATAATAAAACTGTAGAGAGTCAAGAATCTGTATATAGAAGAAATTATGAAATTTGTCTTGTATGGCATTCTCTAATAGATACGGAAGCCGAAAATGTATTTTTTTTTGTCTGTCTGTATCCTGAATTATGTAATATCACGCTGAAACTACTAAATCAATTTGAATGATACTTGGCACAATCAGAGTTATAATCCAAGGAAGGTTCTAGGCTGTTTTTCATTCCGATACTTTCCGCGTTTCTTTTGCGAGAGGAGATGAAACACAAAATGGTTATTCAGATGCAATTTCTCACCACGTGGTCCGATTTCTAATTTTGTACTTCAGAAATTAGTCATGTAATCAGAATTCTAGGTTTAGCGAAAGTTTAGACGTCTCTAATTTCTGAACTACAAATTAGAAAAGTAAACAGGGCAGTTTTATACGCTTCTATGAGTCTGATGAAGAAATTTCTCTCTTTTTATAGCCCTTGTGTGACATAAACGAAGTTGCGAAAGTTAGCTAGTAGTATTATAAAACTACACTTCTAGTAGATGACGTGAACAAAGTTCTTCAGGGCATGTGTTTACTGCGCAATGCAAATTTATTTCCTTTCCTGTGTTATTTCCCCTCCCATTGTACAGGAAATAACCAGTTCTATATGGGTATGTTTTATAATATTTTGCAACGGACATATTCTTAGAGAATCAGCCAATAAAAGAGCATAAAGGTTTAGAAGCATAAACATGTAGCAACAAAACGAAGAATAATAATTTATTCCGCTTTGCAAACTATTTATTTTGAAACAATAAAATGTCTAACTCTACAGTATTTCAAACGGGGTCTCATAATATAGGTCAGGCGAGTGAGTCGCGTATTCTTCAAATTCACGTATGGTACGGTAACTCATTTGAAGATTGAAGAATATAAAAATTAGAGGGATTTAGAGAAAAATATAACAAACATTGGGATCCTATTAAGAACTTGACTTCTTTGTCGTAAATTCGTGAATATTTTAAAGATCTCCTTTCGAACAATATGGAATCATTAAAATCAGCTCGTAAATAAAAAAAGTTATGTGAAGATAAAAATAGACGCCCAAATTGTGAAACCTCCTCCTTTTTTATCAAAGTTTCCTTCACTCAGAAGGCGGATGGGGTTCTGAGAACATTGTAAGGCTCTTACACTAAATAATACTTTGACAGTTTTCTCATAATATCATCGTTGCGCCTGACAAGTTCCATATGTGAATTTTACAAGGTTTTGGGAAACTCAAAAAAACATTTTTTTTCAAAAAGTGTGTAAGTAATCGAAACTCTGTAAATGCAGTTATATAAGCATTGATTTTTTACATAGTAAGATATATATTTGATATGCAATGTTGCATATATTTGAAGATATAAGTATTTTTTCTGTAAATCTGCACATACCTGTTTTGACACTGTGCATGCAAATAATTCATGTGCCATTTTCATGCACATAAGGGATAATGTTAACAATGTTTTCTCAAAAACTAGTCTGTGTAATTACAGTTGAAGGGATAAGTGACATTTTGGTATTAAAAATTCAGTGTACTACTTAGATTTTCACAATTATTGGTCAGTCTTTTTGTAATGTATAAGTATTAAATAAAACTTCTGTCCTTAATCGTAAAAGTTAAATTAAAAGTATGTTAAAGTACCTAAAAGTCACAATATAAACTCCTTTATAAAGTCCTTAATCCACTTGCACCAGTCTAATGCAGAGTGCAGTACAGAATAGGTGGAGCTTAAACTTTAGAATAATTAATGTGGAAACCGTGCTTATTTTTATGCATATTCTTGATTAGGTAATCAAATCAATATAATATGGCAGTTTAATGCTGGACGTAAGCCTCTCCAAAATCACGCCAGAACATACGGTCTTGCGTCTTCCGCATCCAGTCACTTTCTGCGACCTTTTCAGGTGTTCGGCCCTTCAAAAAGAGGTCCAGTCCTAGGTTCACCAAGCTCAGTCTCCTTTTAAGAACTCGATTGCGCCATCGGCCTCCGTTTTTTTCTGAAGATGTGTACCTACCATCAAAACGCATGCTCTGAGAGCTATGTCGACCACTCTGGTTCTCTGATGGATTACATTGTTTCAAATTAGGTTTCAATTTAGGTAGATTCCTGAACAACCACCAGCCTTCATCCTTTGAGTTTGATAAGCCCAGCATGAAGTTCTCATTTAACATGACGTTATCAAAGTTACGTCGATTTTTACGGCAAAGCGGTTTCTGTGTGACACTATTCTCGAGAACAACTCGTAAAAATGGCTCACGCACAAGTGACACGGGGTCTTGTCACCTTTTGTGAAGATCAGAGTCACCGCACTTCCTCTCCCCGCTTTAGCTGTCTGTTCCAGCCGGAGAATGGAATTAAATTCACTTTAAGGACCAGAGTCTCAACTAAATTAAGGAGTTATTAATTAATTCCGTCCTCTCCGGGGGACTTATTATTTTCGAGTTGCTCAAGAGCAGCGCTGACTTCGTTCTGGTCGATGTATGGTACGTTGGTGCATTAATGGGGCCCTGTGGCTATCTTCGCTAGGTCACGCAGGCTATTTTATCCGTGATAATGAGAGATTCTGTAAAAGCACTCAATTTCCTCGAGAATATGATTGAAATGAACCGTGAGGTTACAATTTTGTTGCCTGTGGCTGTTGGCTGCTGTTGTACTGTTGATTTCAGACCTCAGTGCCCCTATTCTGCTCTGGTGTTATTACGTCTGAGGTCCCGTCTTAGCAGTTTTGTATTTTTGACGTTAAGGTCAAACCATTCTTACGAATACGCAGGCGTAGGTCACATTTCCCGTCTAATCTTCATAATTTCGAGAGTCTTAAGCGAGAGCTTTGAACACTTTTTTGCCATTGCTGGACCAAAATCTTCAAACACTTGTTGTAGCGTTTTGACCACTCTATCAGTTTTATAGAAGTCCCATTTGCGAAAATGTGGAGCGCATTAGGTCGGAGAGCAGACTTTATAACCTGGACTCTTTCAGCGCAAATATTTTAGTTTTGGGATGCTGGGACTGGGACTGGGCTGAGATGGGAGACAAGTCCATGAACACAACCGGTATTAAACCGCCTGTCAATCAAAAAGCCATTACTTTTGTCCGTTATGATAGACTTTCACATTAATTGTGACTTTGTCGGGGCTTCACCAAATCTACTTTCTATGGAGCTTCATATTAAAGAAAGAATTCACCAAGAAGTGACCATGAGATTCGAGTGAAAATCGACAAGTATGTGCCCCAGTCATTCGTATCGTATCACGGTTTTGGAGCAAACTTATACCCTCCACTCTGGCGTTGAAATCCCCCATAATGACGTTGTAGTGAGCCTTGGCAGTGTCTTGCAATATCTTCGCTATGTCTACGTACAAGACCTCAATTTGGGCAAACACCTATATCACATTCAGGGAGTACCAGTCGGTGACTTCCAGTATTAGATATGCTACCCGAGCCGATACACTGCTGAATTCCACACCCCTGCTAATAAGAATTTTTTCCAAACCGACACCACTGTCGGAGGTCCTTCCATCACTCTGCTAAAAATAGATTATTTCAACTGGTGCGAGGGTTAGCGTAACCTCACCCTTTATTAGAAACTCGCAAAAGTCTAGTATGTGCCACTTTATACGACCCAGTTCTATCTCGAGTGTGGTGAGATGCTCGTCCAGCTGTGGAGTATAAAGAGCGTTATTGTATGGAACCAGGATCAGTCGTGTATAGCCTGTCTTAGCCCGGAAATTCTTCGCCCTTCCTTCTCGTCATTGTTTCGACCGCTACCGCGACCGGAACAGCCGAAGTGCATGGAACTGAGGGCCATTTCCTTTTACAAGCTTTTATATTAGTAGGAGTTTTGGGCCGTACTGTACGACGTTGACCTTAGTACCTTGGCTTAGTACAGTGTTTTGTTTTGTTTGTCCTTCTCTTCGTCATGACCTCATCCGTAAATCAGCAGAAGTACCACTTACAAGTGAGACCGGCGCGCCCACGTAGCCCCGATGTTGTGGGTAGGTGTCCATCCCCACAGAAACTTATCAAATAAAAATCATACTAATGAAAGAAAAGCATTGCTTACTAATTTCGACTAATTTTTCTTTTTAATACTAATTAAAATGATGGTTATCGTCACCTCAGACCATGTTTCTCACGGTACTGTTACATGTTTATCATGTTCTCCGCGCGATATTGGCAATATCGCATATTCCATATGTGCGTGTTTTGCACATCACGATTTTTTCCAATGCTCAAAACACATACGGAATTTTGCGAAATGGGTTCTAAGCTAAATATTACAAATCGGATTTTACTAGCACAAGCAGATTAAGACGGAGATTATAAATATGCAAAAATCGAAAAATCTAAAAAATGCACATATGGAACTTGTCAGGCGCAACGACGATATGTGGTTTTTTCTATACATACACTTGTCTTCGATTTTTATTAATTTACCTAATAAGAAATAACAAAACACACAATATTAAAGAAGAATTGTATCGTTGTAAACCCATAAATATAAGTTTGTCTAGCAGATGCAAAAAGAGGGTAGTTGGAGAAATCATACTTTAGGTACTCCTACTATTGAATAGTTGTATGTAGTAGTTGTGTACTATCTGTACTTGTGTAGTAGTAGCAGTAAAATTCATTTCCATGTTCAAACTGATAGACTGGACTCGTACATACTGTTAAAACTGCTGTTTAAGTCGCGGACTATCGTCATTCCTTTCAAACTACATTCTATTTTACTGATATATTGGAAATGGTTTTAAAAGTAGATAAAATCACGTCTTTCTCGTTAAATAGGTTAGCAGAGGTATTCTAGACACCCATATTTCACCAGTTGTCCTATTTAGTATATTGTGGTGAGTATCAATTGCCTATTACAGCTACCACCAACCTACCCCGGTAGTGGCTACCTGCTATAGAAACATTATCCGATTCAACCACAAAAATATTTTTTTCAGGTTCCTTAGAATTCAAGGGACATAAAACGCATACTAAACTGTCCTAATGAAACTTCAATCTAACTAGGTTAGCGATGTTTATTCACTGGCCGCAAAACGTTTTACAAACAGATTGGTTTCTCGCGGCACAAATCAAACGAAGCGATCTAGTGGAGACTGCGGTAGAGAGGAGTGTGCGCTTTATTAGGTGTCCATTTCGATTGCTCGGCCAATATGTCGTAGAAAAAAGAAACTTATGTCAGCATTTCGAAGGAATTCGTAGAAAACGAGCAGTGAAAACCGCAAATTCGAAGAGTCAATATTTAGAAAGTTATAAGGGTTTAACCGTGGCCGCGCAGTCCGCATGAATTCAACTGCGCGGCCACCAGTTCTCTTGAACGGAGCTACGTACAAGTCTAATTCTTTTTGCTAATCACTGATACGATTTCGAAGAAAATGTAGATTATAAAAATAAAGCCCTACTATTTGAACTTCACGACATACGGCACTCCAAAGTTATGGCCGCGCAGTCCGCATAATGCGAACCGCGCGGCCACCAGTTCTCATTAACGGAGCATTGTAGAAGTCTAATTCTTTTTGCTAATCACTGATACGATTTCGAAGAAAAAGTAGATTTGAAAAATATAGCCCTAAAGTTTGAACTTCTCGTTCTACAGCACTTACGTAAGGGCGAACCGCGCGGCCACGTGTTTCTTAAAGTGGAGCTTAAACAGAATTTGGTAGAGGTCTCATTATTTTTGCTAATCATTGATACGATTTCGAAGAATATGTAGATATCATGAATGAAGTTCTAATGCTTGAAAATCACGAGTTACAGAACTTATACCCTGTAACTCGAGTTAAAAGAAGGGTGACCATGATTTACGTTGCGTCGACGAGATATTCCCAAAAAAAATTGAACCGAATTCATACAAATCCTTTAAAATATTTACCTAGCACAAAGTTATTATTTTGATTTACCAGATTTTATTCAATATCATATTGAAGTCTGCGCCAAGTAAACCCATAGGTATAGGTAGGTAGGTATTATTAATGGCAACAACTTCCATATTAAATTGAATAAAATCTGATAAATCAAAATACATATCACTATGTGCTAGGTATATTTTATTTTTAAGGATTTGTATGAAGTCGGTTCTATTGTTTAATTATTTTTTTATTATTATTTTAAGTGACGGGTAGACTGATAAGTATATCTATCTAGGCGTAAAGTTCTCATCAACACAAATCAATCAAGCCGAAACACAAGGTAACTGCTGTAAATCGTTAAGAAATTCCCTCAACTGTCTTTCGGTTCCATCATCATATCGACTCCAGACCCATATTAAATTGTAGTAGGTATACTTACTTATTAAAGCACTTAATCAAAAAGTTAGCAAACGCACTAGTTGTCCCAACAATTTTCGGTGGTTGCCCTCGATTGCTCCTGGATCCCAGCATCAGATCTTGATACCCTGGATATGGGACCACCTCAGAAGTAACCTCATTCAAACAAAAAAATCAAAATCGGCGCCGCTATCGCGTAATACTTATACATGAAAAAAACATAGCGTACGAATTGAGAACCTCCTCTTTTTTGAAGTCGGTTAATAAGACTTTTTAATGTCACGTATATTGCTATACTTTTAATCGTAAAAAGCAAATAGTTGTAGTCCCTTGGTTTGAATTTGAATAGAGAAGTTTACTTCTAGGATTTAAATAAATAAATATTCACGGACATCTCACACAACGCTATCTGATCTCAAAGTAAGCTAGGAATAACCTGCTTGTGTTATGGGTATCCACGATCCACCACGGATATTAATACTTATATACTTTTAAATACATACATATTATACATAGATACACCCAGACTCTTGAGACAAACATTTATGGGTCACACAAATATTTGTCTCCGGTGGGAATCGAACCCACGACCTCCAGCGCCGCAGGCGGTATCTCTACCGACTGTGCCACAGAGGCAGTCAAAGATAAGAAGATAAGAAAAAAAAACACTCATCGATTGATTTATATTTCAGTAAATGGTGATGATCACAATATAGGTACATATTGTCTGAACGATTCAAAAGATCGTTTCTCTGTCGTATCATAAAAACCGGAACGGCCTGCCAGCGCACGTGTTTCCCTTCTCTTACCATCCTGGGTTCTTCAAGCGGAGCGTGAAGAGGCACATCATAGGGCCGCCAACTTGGGGGCCGCTTTCTATAGTCTTGCAGACTGGGACGGTGGCCCCCAATCGCTAGTTGTTGCTGTGACTTTCCATCGGACGGCGGCAAATATTTGTGAGTTAAAAATAGCTAATAATACCGGAAATGTAAATAAGCCAGATAAATAAAGCTTCTTTCACAACTATTACAATAAAACAAATGATATTTAAATAGATAAAACATATTAATACTTACTATAAACTATAAATCACATATTTTAAAATTCACAATTCGTTTTCGTAATAGTAAGATTACAAATAAAATAGTAGATTTTTAACCGAGGTCAGGGTGGAAAGAATCAATTCCCGAGGTATTTAGACCGGCTATAGTCCGAGTCGCAATTGATTCTTTTGCCCGTGTTAAACACTCTACTTTTCATTTCGAATAAGAGAAAAATAAAGTAAAAGTAATAATATTCAAATCTTAACATAAAAGATTATTACCTATTTTTATGAATTCTGTCACAGACAGATAAATAATAGATAATTGTAATATCCCGCCAATTCATGTCGACTTTTTAAATTTTAAATATGGAACTCACCGCGGAAGACCGGCAGCCGGTCCGTGTTAAAGGGGGCTAATTGTTGCAGCTTATTCCGCTCTAAGAAATTTGCGCTAAGTTCACACTGCACACTGGCTGTTTGGAAAGTCGCATGGCCGCAGCATTTTTTAAATTTAGTTTTTTTTACATAAAACTCTTCACAGCGGAGCTGACAGCAGTTCTATTTTAAGTTTCATTCCGGCCCTTAGGTGGGAAGTAATTTGTAGTTAAGTATGAGTTTTTCCCTCCCTAGGGAGTGAAACAGCATTTTCCACCCAATAATCAGATTAAGGAAACACTACTTTCCGAGTAGGAGAAATGAAAAAAATATTACTTATTTACGTTGCTGTAACGATTAAGATCATAAACTAAATAAGCTAAGAAAAAGTAGTTTATTATAAAACTACACCAGATTTACGAGAGCAACAACATTAATATAACATGAAGTTTAATTAAACTATACTTTTTCACATAATTCAACAATCACAGTTCGTTTTCATATTACAATTACAATTAGAACTTAAAAACAAAATCTGACTTACGATAACAACAAAATTTCTAAAACTTAAATCAGTCATCTCTAATCTAAGCGCACGGCAGTGCGCAGGCCAAGTCCAGCAACAGACCGCGCATGCCGTACACTTTTACACGAACCGTTTCGACCCACTTTTGACCCCCCTGTGCCAATTGCAAGTACAGAAATAAGATTGTATGTACAAAATTATATACTAGTACTAAGGCAGTATATCAAATTTCATTGATAGAGCTTCAGTATATCCTGAAATATGACCCTGTGAATATAAGCTATTATAATTTTAGATATTTTTTTAAATTGGGCGTATGGTAAATTGAATTTCGGTCAGATGGACCGTTGACGTGACTACGGTGGCAGGTAGTGGCTGGATTCGGAGGGCGGAGGACTGGATGTGGTGGCGAGTCTTGGGAATGGGAAATGTTTACCAGTGGATCAGGCTGTAGATGAAGATGATTATGATCAATTTTAAAGTGGCTAAACTTGGCATTGGATTGGATTTCAATCCTTTTTTAAGCGAACAATTAGCCGATAGGAACTTGGCCCCTTCTTAACAGGGATGTTTTTGGTGTGATACAATTTACAACTACCAATTACAGTTAAATTTGTCATTGTACTTATAATTACAAATTAATCAACGAATTACTTAGCTACGTTGTTGTATCGATTAGAATCAAAATATTTTTATTACAAACAAATCAGTCTTACTATTATCTTATAGCAATACTTACTACGATTAAATCACAGCAAAAGATTCCTGTACCAATTAAATCACAGTCAGTTTCGATATTAGCCTTCTATTATCTATTATTATAAAGTTTATATAAAAAACCGGCCAAGTGCGAGTCGGACTCGCGCAAGAAGGGTTCCTTTCCAAAAAACGGCAAAAAATCACGTTTGTTGTATGGGACCTCCTTTTAAATGTCCATTTTCTTTTAATGTAATTATTAATATATAATGAATATACACACTATTCGATATTCTGTGAGTATTTCAAGCGTCTATTGGTTGCCCTTATTACATAGATCACTACATAATAAAAAACAAGTATTGCTCTGTGACACAGAGCAACGCGCGCCTTTACAAGGTTCGCGTTGCTCTGTGCTCTGTGGTGGTTGTAATGCTCCCTCCACATTACTCGCGAAGTTCAACGAAGTTCGTCGGCGAAGTTGCCCGAGTCAAAGAAATTTTTTGACGAAGTAGGCCGAGGTGCCCCTCTACACTATCGTACTCATCCAACTTCGATCAACTTCGTGAGTAATGTGGAGGAAGCCTTAAGGTTGATAAGCGACAGCAACAGTGGCAGCGATGCGATCTAACTATGGATATAAAATTCAAAAGGCACAATAGACATGGACAAAATAGAACTCAAAAGTGTCCGCTATATGAGGCCCCATACACGGACAATAATATTGATCAATATAAATTGTTATTCAATAAGTTGACCGTGTAGGGCTAATATTGAGGTTTGAACAATCACTAAATAAAAAGTTTGACGGAGCTTAAATTTTATTGATCAATATCTTTTTTCGCACCGTGTAGGCTTAATATTGATCAATATTTTTCAGTCAGATATCGGAATTTCAAATTTGGAATTTACTTTTCTTCGTCAGACTCGGACGGAAATAAAAATATTGATGTAATTTTATTGTAGGTGTATGGGGCCTCTTAGTCCGCTGTAGTTGTTCCTGTTATCCTCATATTGATACTCTGCGGTAGGTACAGTATGTATTTCCAATATGAGTTTGTGAACTCTGTTCAATTTCTTTTTAAAACGCTTTTTATTAGTTTCACCCATAGATTTAGAATTTTTCGCTCTATGGTTGAAACCATAGAGCGAAAAATTCTAATAAGTGCGAGGCCGCATTTGCGTTTTTCCGCGGCGGTTTCTAACCTTAAAATGTCATCAAACTGTCAAAATCAATGAAATCAAGTCAATGTTTTGACATTTTGAGGTTAGAAACCGCCGCGATAACCGCAAGTGCGGCCTCGCCCTAAGTCGGTTACAAATTAGCAAACATCAGGTTCACCTGATGTTTGCTTATTTGTAACCGACTCTTTTGGGCTCGATTTTGCCCTACTTTGAACGTTCAGATTTAATTCAAACTTTGCACACTTGTCAAAAACCGATGACAATGCAATAATTCGACTTAAAAATCAATAATAGTTTCAAAAAACTACAAAAAACACTTTTCTAGAAAAATACAACTAAGAGGTAGAAAATAAATAATAAGAAATAAATGAAAAAATGTAATAAACGTAAATAAATATAAAAAATGTAAATTAATAAATAAATAAATATTTGTGGACAATATCACACAACATCATCTAGCCCAAAGTAAGCTAATATAAGCTTGTGTTATGGGATGTAGACGATTGATAGACATACCTAAATATTTCTAAATACATACATATTATACATAGAAACACCCAAAATCTTGAGACAAACATTTAGTGGACAAAATTATTATTTATTTTCTACTTTTTAGTTGTATTTTCTATAAAAGCGTTTTTTTAAACTATTATTTATTCGTAATATCACAGGGCGGAAACCCCAGCTTGAATGTGTGCGTGTGATCAATAATATTTAAGCAAATTGTCCGTCAACGCGCACGTCAACTCTACTGACAGCTGTGGCGCGACAAGGAGTTGTCTGTTGTCGTCTTGACGAACGAACATTAAACTATGTTTGGTAATATTGATGACATTTGAATGATAACATTATAAAATAATACGAAACGTCTACAACATTGGTACATGTTACATGTAATAAAATTGTAATCCGCCGGTGTTTGTACGTAAATTGTTTAAACTGAAGAAAAATCTAGAATAAGGGCTCTTTGTTTAATATTTCCTATGACATTGCTATCTTTGAAATATTACACCTACGTAAGTACTCAAAACATTGGACTCAAAGCTGCTGAAAGCGTTGGTCACTGGTCACTTTTTAAAGAAAAATATTTACGATGAAAGTAGAAAAATAAGTTAGTATGTGACCCGTATAGTGTTCAATCATGACGACACGAAATTAATTTCGAAGCGCAATATTTTGATATTGCTATATTTCCTAAACTATTCATTTAATTTGCATGGTGTCAAGGTAATAAATAATCTTGATGATATTATGTTTAAACCAACTAACGTATTTCAATTGAGAAGGATACCTTATTACCTAATATATAAAGTAAAATTGCAAAATAACACGTCTGTTGTAAGAGAGCCCCCCTTTTTTAGGGTTTCGTAGCCAAATGGCAAAAACGGAACCCTTATAGATTCGTCATGTCTGTCTGTCTGTCTGTCCGCCAGTATGTCACAGCCACTTTTCTCCGAAACTATAAGGCCTATGATATTGAAACTTGGTGAGTAGATGTATTCTCATTATGCACTTTTTGCTTATACACTTGTACTTTATTCCACAATTTTTATTATTATTACATATAACCTGACCGGTTTCGCTTTTATAGCATTGTCAAAGGTACTTTAACTGTTCATACACTTACATTTCTAAACACAAAACAAGTGTTTAGAAATGTAAGTGTATGAACAGTTAAAGTAAACACAAAACAAGTGTTTAGAAATGTAAGTGTATGAACAGTTAAAGTACCTTTGACAATGCTATAAAAGCGAAACCGGTCAGGTTATATGTAATAATAATAAAAATTGTGGAATAAAGTACAAGTGTATAAGCAAAAAGTGCATAATGTGTTACAAGAAATTCCACCATGTGCCAACAATCAAGAGTATAAATGATAGATGTATTCTGTAAACCGCATTAAGATTATTACATACAAATAGAAATAAAGCAATAAATTTTGGGGGTCCCCATACTTAGAACTGAAACTCAAAAATTTTTTTTTCATCAAACCTGTACGTGTGGGGTATTTATAGATAGGTCTTCAAAAATGCTATTGAGGTTCCTAACATCATTTTTTTCCAAAGGGAATAGTTTGCGCAAGAGACACTTCCAAAGTGGAAAAATGTGTGACCCCCCCTCTAACTTCTAAACTAAGAGAATGGTAAATCTAAAAAAAATATATGATGTACATTGCCATAAAAACTACCAACGAAAATTAGTTCGAACGAGATCGAATTGGTAGTTTTTTTTTAATACGTCATAAACCGCAATTTTCGCCTAGAACAATCACTACCACTGTGAACGTGTTAAAACATCAATCAAAGTTACAACGAACTACAAGAACTTTTATATTATGTTACTTGCTGCTACGGAACCCTTCATGGGCGAGTCCGACTCGCACTTGGCCGGTTTTTTATTTTAGTATTTTTTGTTATAGCGGCAACAAAAACACATAATCTCTGAAAATTTCAACTCTCTAGCTACCAGCATTCATGAGATACAGCCTCGTGACGGACGGACAGACAGACGGACAACAAAGTCTCATGAATAGGGTCCCGTTTTTTACCCTTTGGGTACGGAATTATAAAAAACATTTAACAAATCTCTATGTAATAAGATTTTATTACATAGAGATTTGTTAAATGGTCTTATTGATAGTTAGTTGATTAACTAACTATCAATAAGACCATAAGTTAGATTGTGCAGTGTCATGGGCTGCACTGAACTTTCATAAGTTTTGTTTCGGTTGTCGTCATAACACAACCATTGGTCGTCGACTAAGCAGTGACACTTATAATGACCGATATTGCCAACACACGGAGGAACATATTCCAACGCGCCTATCAATTTAAAAGTTTTACGTTCCGTTATTTTTATGTAACGTGGTATTTCTTTGAGTCCAATGTTTTGAGTACCATTTAAATCAAATATAGTAACATTATTTAATTTATATTCGTATTTTATACTTTTGTTTTCACATTCTAAACAATGTTTTAATTCAGAACTATCGAAAACGATGGCGTCTTCTAGGCTTCCGATACCAAACATGTTAATAATTTCTAAATTTAGAGAAAGAAACACAATGAATCTAGTGAGTTTTTTTCCATAATCACTACATAAAGGCGTTATACATATTTTACTTCTTTCAGCACTATACAAAAAATCAAAAAGTATATGTTCAAACACAAAAGCCATGTTACAATTACATTCGTAATAATTGTTTTTTTTTTCGTAATGGAGTGAAATAATGTTTTGCCTTAGCTTATATGCTTCCTTTTCATTTTGATTACGGGCTAATATATTAACGAAATTACAAATTAAACTATCTTCATCAGTGTTGAAGACTTCGCGAATATAATTGTTTGTTTGGTATCCATGTGCCAGCATAAAAAACACAGAATCAAACGCGCAAGTGTTTAAAACATTTTGTTTAGATTCTACTATATTTCCATTTTTTAAAAATAAGACTGAAGTAGATGTTATTTTTTGAGTTTCATATCCCTCACCCTTCCAATTTTCGGTATACGAAGGCTCCTCAGCAAATATTGAGTCAGAAGTGAAAGTTACGGCAGTATTGTTTTTTCTTTTCTTTATGCTACTGGCTTTGACTCGTTTTAAATTTCGTTTTCGGCCTTTAGAACTAATATTGCATGGAAAATCATTCAGACTCTTAAAATTAACTTTGATTTCTCCCTGTAGGAAATTGTAATGAATATTCAAAAACTCATCAATGTTATATTTGTGAGTACGAGTTTCAAATAACAAATGCTTTAGTGTTTTGAAGTAACTCTCTACTGAGGAGGATGTAGGCGACTTATTTTGTGTATCATACAAAGGACACATTACGTTACTCCACAATGGAAGCTTGATTAGCAATCTTCTCAAAGTTGATGTTAGGTGAGGCAGATAATATTTGTTGCGTGTTTCAGTCGACGTCTGAAATAAGCTTTTTTGTTGCTCAACGATCTCATCAAACCAATCCATTATATTATCTTCCTCAATTATTAAGGTATCGTGATAGAAAGTTTCCTTTACACCGCTATATTCGAGGACTGGATCTTCCGTAGCAAATAATCTCTCTTTCATATTTTGCATTGCTAAGTCACAAGCTTTATTAGTAATGATATCGTATTTGTAAGTGCATATTTTCACCATATTTGAAACTATCATTTTGATTTCATCAAAATTTTCAGATCTTTTTATTAATAAAATACAGCGAATAAAAAACATTTTAATTGGAGTATCAACGTTTTGAAAACAAGGTAAATTGTAAACATTTTTAATAAAATGGCTGGTGTCTAACCTCATAAAAACTTCCGGTAAATTTACACTAAGTTTTCTCAGCACTAAGAATGATTGTCTCAGATAGTTTTTCACTGTTTTATATGTTGTAAAAGCATCTACATTTGCAGCAATCAAAGCAGACGAGTCGTCAGTTATAATTTCGTTAGGAGCGGTATGTATTTCCATATACCATCTTTTTAACCACGATGATATGGAATCTGCAGTATGAGTGTCCGATATCATTTGAAAAATCGCTTGGGATTTTATGGTTGACGTTAGCATACAAACGTATAGAAAGAGTCGTTTAGTTAATGTTGATCCGTCAGGCAGTTTTATTGGGTGAAAGAAAGATCCCGTGGCATCTATAGTGATAGTTACTCCCTGTGGACTTTTTTCTAAAAAATGTTTGTAGAATTGAATTTGTTGTTCAGACCAATAATACATGTAAAAATTCGGGACAAGTGTTATTTCGCGAATCAAATTTTTAAAACTTGGCAACATTGACATCATAAGTAGGCTTAAAATGGGATTGGCATGCAAACGATTACTTTGTCTCTTCTCATGCCTTACTTTCCGAAGAGCGTTCATTGTAGGAAGTATAGGAGGGATAGCATTATCTTCATACTTAATAACTTTTGAAGCTATTTCTTTGTGAATTACCGTGGCAGATTTGTACTGCAATTTCTTTGCAAGTTGATTTCTTTTGTATGGTGTCATCTTAGATTTCAGTTTTGGATTATGCGGAACTAATTTATCTGCATTAAAAATTGTACATTGTATAGTTGCTGTTTTGTCTGTTATCTTTTCGCTAGATATTTCTACAGTGCAGCTGCATTGTGTGCATTTCCCTTTAATTTTCACATTATCTTCTGAGTCAATTAATTTATTCTTAAAAGTCCACGTGCAAGGTAGTCTTGAGTACTGCCATATTTTTTCTTTAAGTAGATTGGACCACTTGAATTTTGGTAATGTTTTATATTTTTTGTGTGTTGATGCAGTTTTTAGATCTCGTCTTATATAATGAACAGAAATTGGTTCTACTTTTTTCCACTCATGCTCATCCAGTAAAAAAGAAAATTTATTTGTTTGCTTATCATTTAATTCACTTTTTGTTGTTGAAGATGTCGTGCTCCGACACGATGGAGAAGATATAGAACTTTCCGTCGACGTATTTACATCAAAAACTTGATTGCTATTTCTCTTTAGCCAAGAGTATAACGCAAGCGGTGACATAATGTGATTCATTTCTTCTGAAATAGTATAAAATATTGGATCATTATATTTGATCTTTGTGTTTGTGGAATATTTCATAAATATTTTTTTTAGCTGAGCTTCGTTGACTCTCAGTTTACGTCCTTTTCTACCCATCGTTCTGGAAAAATAATGTATCGTGTTATGTGAAACGTATCTGACTACAATTTAGCAGCCAGTTACGTGAACGGCAGTGAACCTCTAATAGCGTCAATCGGGCAGTGTTAAAATATAGGCAGGAATTCAGTGGAATATTAAAGGAGGCTCGGGGAAGGGTAAGGGTGTCATGTATAATGTCATGAAAAGACACGAAATAGTGGTAATAGCGGCTCGAAGAACCAGTGTCGCGTATTATCTTATCTACTACATATTAGTAGAATATGACTCGGCATGAGTACCTGGGGGCCGAGTCTGCTATTTCAATCGCATCAGAATAGAATAGAAATCATGACAAAATATAAGGTCATCGGTACAATTTGTCAATTTTGGTAGTCGTCACTCGTTTGGTAGTCGCTTTCTCCACATTACTAGCAAACGAAGTTGGACGAATACGATAGTGTAGAGGGGCACTTCGGCCTACTTCGTCAAAAATTTTCTTTGACTCGGGCAACTTCGCCGACGAACTTCGTTCAACTTCGTGAGTAATGTAGAGCAAGCATAAGACCGATAGAAGTCGACTAGTACCGCCTCGTCTGTTTAAGCACGGACCCGTGCGCGCGATTAACCCGGAAACGTCATAAGGAGGCCCCACGTGGTATACGCACGAACGGAGGCCGATGGCCGCTCGCCGGTTTTATCCATCTATATGCGTTGTCGCGTATTATGTGAAGGGCTAGTGGCCGCTTGTTTTTTTGGTAGTCTCGTAATGTTGTCTCGTGGGTTAAGAAGAGGGGGGGGTTACGGTGGCGAGGTGAGATGGCGAATTAAGGGGGGGGGGGGTTAGGGTGGGTGTTATGGTGGTGGTTGAGGGGGGCGTGGTGGAAGGGGGGATTAAGGTGGGGCTACGCACCCGTAACCCACACGTTAAACCCCCACCTTAAATCCCTCCCCCCCTTAATCCCCCTTACCCCCCCCCCCCCCCTAACCCTACCATACCTTCGTGCGTGAGTCAGTAAGGACCCTCGGTCATGGAGGCCGATAGTCTTCGGCGAAGACACGTCGGCGGCGCCCAGGCCGCCGACTGCGGAACTCGGGTGGAAGAGTTCTCTCGTACCCGCCCGCCTCCTTCACGAGCATGACCTGCTCGCAGAAAGAGGCGGCGCAGTCCCACTTACTCCCGCTGGAGATCATGGCTCGCGTCGCTGTGCCTTGTAAATTTTTGGTACATTCTTCACTAAATACAAGATAAATAGAGTCTCGTTGTTGTTAAGTACCGCACAAAACGTATTCTGCTTCTGTTGTTATAAAAAGAGAGAGAAGTTGAAAAAAATATGTAAAAAGACAGTACTGGGTGCACCCATATCTTTCAATTATGAATAGTGATGGGAATCATTTCACTAGAAAATATGAGGCGTTGAAACCTGTGACCAGAAATTTTACAGTTATTTTAGAATGTCTGTATCAAGTATAGCTTGTATACAAATATTCAAAACTTGATACTCATATGATCAATAGACAAAACACGGGTCTAAGCGTCCCCGTCCCCCTCCTCATCTCTCGAAGTAGTTCTTTAAGCCCCGTGGGGCTAGAATTCTAAGATATTTAACTAGTAAAGTAGGTACCTACTATCACTAGGTTTTGCCCATGGCAGAGGTGCAGAAAAAAAAAACACTTTGAGTGATAATGCTACCACCTCAAACGGTTTGGTCGAGGACTTAAAACTTACAACTATCATGGTCAATGGAATTTGGTCGGATTAAGTGCTCTTCTATTGGTTTACAACAATGACGTTTTTTTTGGCGCCATTATCCGCCATTATTGTCGATTGGGTTGAGTACCTGCAGTACCTGCCATAGAGCAACACGACCAATGACTTTGATTGGGAAGCGAGGCGCCGCCCTAAGGAGACTTTCCTCTCAGTCAACATAAATTGCATACATTACAACATTATAAATAGGTACTTCAAATGGTATAACAAATATAAAAAAGTGTATGCGTGTAACTTTTACGCGCGATTGCAGTAAAACTTCTATGCCATTAATATTAGTAAATAGTGGTGTATACGAATATAATTCCCAACCTCCCCCCCCCCCTATACAACATATAACAGAGATAAATTATATACAGCAAACATGTTACCTTTACTCCCCCCGGTACTGGTCACGTTGCTCTATGGTACCTACTATCCATTGTGGTTTGTCATTTTGTGTTATTTAAAATAATAATAAAAAGAAATGTTTGTATTTAGAAGTTTTAAATGCTTTCTATAGATTATATGATAATGTTATATACAGGATGAATTTTTGAAAAGGGCTTGGATGGCCAAAACCGAAACTATAAGGAATAGCGAAAAATGCTCAAAGGAGTCACGAGCCCGATTTTGATAAAACTTAAAACCTCATCATTACATTTTTGAAAAACCAATAATCCTAGCCGGGAATCGAACCTGTTGATTTTGAAAAAATAAGATACATCCTTTATTATTACACCATACGATAGTGTCGCTGATAAGGATCAAATTCTGCGAAGTAATGATATACGGCAAATTTAAGGAAAGTCTAGAATTTTAATAGAATTCATACTTCATGTACCTAAATTTTGTGTCATAATTTGTTTCGTTCAAATTCCCAGAATAGATCGTAACTATTCCGTGTTTTAAATCATGCTCAGAATGATTGTTTGGAGAATATTCTAAACGGAATCAATAATATTGAATGCAGTATGATCCTTGAGGACTCGAATCCAGCTATGTTTTGAAAACAATAGTCTACATTTTGGACCATTAATCAGTTAACGTAAGAAAAATAAATTGTATTTTGTTAAAGATGAGCACTTTCCTTTAGTTTGCCGTATGTCATTACTTTCCAGAATAAGATCCTTAATAGCAACACTAACGTATGGTGTAATAATATAGGGTGTGTTTTTTTTTCAAAATCAATGTGTTTTCCCAGCTAGGATTATTGGTTTTTCAAAAATCTAATGATGAGGTTTAAAGTTTCATCAAAATCGGGCTCGTGACTCCTTTGAGCATTTTTCGCTATTCCTTATAGTTTCGGATTTGGCCATCCAATCCCTTTTGAAAAATTCATCCTGTATAACATCCATCTATCATCTATCATCATCATCTGAATAGGTACCTATATTGGGTGTAACAAAATTGACTCTCGAAATTTCGTCACGTGACGGGGCATCAGTCAAGAAACATTACAAAAATTAAGAAAAAAAAATCACATGAATACTTTAACCGTAAATCCGTTTTAAAGGTCCTATAAATTTTTATCATCACCCTTTCTATCGTTACTGAGCGGCAGTAGAAAGCGACAACGACAGCCAGACGGGTGCTCCGTGTTTGTTTTGCCACGGTGACCATGTACCTCGAATTGCCGCGGTAAAAAACGAATTCTTAATGTGCGACAAAAAAATTAAAAAAAAAAAAAAAATTAACCCCCTTTTTTATTAAATACTAGCGGTCCCCCGCGGCTTCGACCGCGTAAAATCATAACCCTCCTTTTGCACAGTCGGTTAAAAAGTAGCCTATGTCCTTCCCAGGGTCTCGAACTATCCCAATACCAAATTTCATCTCAATCGGTCCAGCTATTTAGGCGTGAAAGCGTAACAGACAGACAGACAGACAGAGTTACTTTCGCATTTATAATATTAGTAGGGATTTGTATTTGATTTCCGATGCCAAGTCATCTCATGAAATTTCGAGAGTCAATTTTGTTACACCCAGTATATAGGTATTCAGAAAGGAATAGGTTAAGTATGTTTTATCTACACCCAAGCTTTAAGTCCTCTATAAAGGGCGCAACAGCGCCAGGTCCTCGTAGTGGGTCTGGACGTGGACACTCTCTCGCTCGAGACCATGGTGCGAGCCATGCTCTCCAGCGGGAGTAAGTGGGACTGCGCCGCCTCTTTCTGCGAGCAGATCATGCTCGTGAAGGAGGCGGCGGGCCGGGTGCGGGAGAGAGCTCTCCCACCCGAGTTCCGCAGTCGGCGCCCTGGTCGCCACCGACGTGTCTTCGCCGAGGACTATCGGCCTCCATGACCGGGGGTCTGAGGACGGTGAGAGGGCCGCTCACCGTCCTTACAGAAGCAGGCCCATGACGGCAGCCTGACGTGAGCAACTCACGCACGCCCCCCCCCTTAGAAGCGGGATCACATCCGAAACCCCCCCCAAAGACGCGGAATAGCACCCGAACCACCCCCTGGGCGAGGCCGCAGTGGCGGCCGTAGGTCTGTTGGGAGTCCTGGGACATCTTTCCGAGGGCTTCCCCGGGGCTCCCAACCATAGGCTGTTGGGCGTAACGTGAGGTTTTTTAGTCGGTAAGAGCATAACATCCTATGAGAATTTTCCCTCACGTTAAAAAAAAAAAGTCCTCTATAAAAGATTCTGCAACAGTTAGCTTATTGCCAACATTAATACATCCAAAATCCTAATCACAGAGTACTTAATACTACGTTCGGTACGTACGGTCCTAATAACCATAATATCATCCGACGGCTGTTATTATGTTATATGAAATTTCATAATAATAACATAACACTCCGTTCGCTTTTTCAATCTCTTCCGCGCAAAGGGTTACTCATCAGACAGCCAAATTCTTACCGCTCGACGCGTGGAATCTGTATGAGTTTCAAAAAAAAAGAACTGTCATTCACGCGCGTTGCATTGCACTACCACAGAGGCTGAGCGCCGAAAAAAAAAGATTTAAGCGAATTCGAATTCCCGCTATTTTTCTTCGATATTATTTTTGCAAATTGTTTTATCATGGGTGTAGATAAAGTCTTGTATGCAATTGTATAATTAGGTATTAAAACACTCATGTGATACTATTATCTATCACACTCATCTTCGCTTCGTGTGATAAACCCACATTCATGTTTTAATAGCTTATAGTCTGGAATAACACATAGGCTACGTTACATCTCGGGAAAATATTCTCATGGGAAGCGGGAACGGGTACCAAATTCACGCGGGCGAAGCCGCGAGCATCAGCTAGTGATTTATAAAAAAACCTTAAGATACGTTATCAACACTGGAAAATGGCAACACGTAAAGGTTAAGGAAGGAATTACCTGACCAATCAGTGACGCGACTGTAGGCTTTGCAAAAGTTCTATTAGCAATGTTTTAAATTCTGTTGTTAAAGAAAACTCGCAAAAAACATACCTTCTTGTATCTTCAGATGATGCACAAACTACACAGTAATTGCCAAATATAGAAACGTGCGTAAATACAACAGAAATAATTATTATTTTATTTTCCGGAATGCTAAAATGGCGTTTAGCAAGGAAAATGTACTCTGTATTCTGTGGTAGTTTGGCGCGACCCACAAGGGGATGTTGGGGAGATTTTGTACTACTTAATATTTTATTTTGCTAGTAGATTTCATTTTATTTAATTATGTTTCTATAAATAAAAAGTAAAACAAAATAATAATATATTAAGATTATTAAAATGATTGAAATTAAAAATATTTTGATTACTTATTATGTACTGAATTATTACTTATTAAATAGATGTTTCTTTATGGTATTGTTATAGTTTGATTTTATGACTTAAATTACGCCAGTAATTACTAACCCGATAAACAGCACTAACATTTTATAAATTTAATTAGGTATTACTTTTTACCCGTAAACACATTAAGTAGGTAATCATATGTCTCAGTAAGTGAAATTCAAGTTTCCTTTTTACTCCACGTTCCTCTGATATTGACTTTTTTTCTTTCGCCAGCAAATATGTTTACTTCATGCATGCTACTACAGATAATTTATAGAATTCTTTTTTCAAATTTATAAAAGTTTATTTGTTTTTTAAAGTCGCGATGTCGATGTGTATAGCTATGATACGTCCTTGTTTTCTACCATTTTTAATTGCTGATTTAATTTTAAATGCTTTAGTTTTACGTAAATTGAATCTAAATACCACTATTCAAGTAATATAAACTTTGCGTTTAACCTATAACGTTGGTAGTCTGGACAATAACAATATCAAGTAAGGTATTTCCGCAATACTAATATTTTTTACCCAATATTTAAGTTGGTAGGTAATGAGGTACTTTATGGTGTTTTTACGTATAGTACTTAATTAATGTAATGTAATCGAAAGTCAATACTTTACTTATATGTACCTACTTACTTTACTTTTTTTATAAACGACATTTTAATACCTACATTTATAGAAGAATACTTCTAGTTAGTAAATAACACCTTATATAAATAAGTACGGAAAACGCTCAGAATAGTTGTGGACCGCTTCATCTTAGAAAAAGTTACAAATGCCATCAGGCGAATTATCGTCCCGTCCATTTGTCTTCTTTGGGTTGGGCAGTTCGTAATCGTCGTGGTGATTTGCTAAGGTTTGTTTCCTTTTGGTGGTTGCTGTGGTTGGGATTGTTGAACTGTGGGAGTGAGGAGGTCCTGCACCAAAAACCAATATTAAATGTAGTGGAATATCTATTTCACACAGCGCCATGTAGAATAAATGATTGCCAATCGCCAGCAAATATGTTTTCTTTTTAATAAACCTATTTTACTTAAAAGCTTACAAGCACATTTTCGTAAGACTAATTCGAATCACTAATTCTCAATTGAATTGAATTGGAATTCAATTGAAACAATCAGTAGCTCTTTTTACAAGAAAAGCTACTTGCTATATAAATATATTTACACTATGATATTAAAATAGTAAAAAGCCTGGATTCACACACTATAAATCTTGGTCACCCTATTTTTTCCTTCGATTATAGGTTTTAAGTTCTATACGTCATTTAGTTCTTAATTTGAGGCTTTATTCATACTGTCTACATATTCTTCGAAATGGTATCTGTAATTAGCAAAAAGAATGGGACTTCTACTAAGCTCCGTTTAAGCTCCATTTAAGAAAAACCGTGGCCGCGCGGTTCGCATTGTGCGGACTGCGCGGCCATAACTTTGGAGTGCCGTATGTCGTGAAGTTCAAATAGTAGGGCTTTATTTTTATAATCTACATTTTCTTCGAAATCGTATCAGTGATTAGCAAAAAGAATTAGACTTGTACGTAGCTCCGTTCAAGAGAACTGGTGGCCGCGCAGTTGAATTCATGCGGACTGCGCGGCCACGGTTAAACCCTTATAACTTTCTAAATATTGACTCTTCGAATTTGCGGTTTTCACTGTTCGTTTTCTACGAATTCCTTCGAAATGCTGACATAAGTTTCTTTTTTCTACGACATATTGGCCGAGCAATCGAAATGGACACTTTATTAGTGCGCTTAAAAACAGTCACAATTGCATCGGCAAACCGGAGGGTGTTTTTCCACTAAACAGGACAGCTATACTGTGAAAATAAGAAAGCTAAGCTACTATAGTTATTGTTTTTATGATATGCGGGCTGTTATCGTCTCTAATTATCATTATTTGAAAACTTTGCTCGCTTCTCAATGTTCTGGCTTGTAAACCTTAATGACACATGTCGTTTTAGTCTTAATAAAACGATTAGTTTATTTCCACCCAAGAATTTATAAATTAGGAACTATTGTTTTGTATTTCTTTCTTTGATTTCAAATGATTTCTGATTTTTTTTCATGACAATGATTTATTGCGCACCACCTACATAAAACGTGGTTTCAAAAACTCATAATATGCCCTATGCCTCTGTAGATCTCTTCGCCGATAAAGGCGTTACTATATTTATGTATGCGCATATAAATGGTTCTGGGTAGTGATTTTAAAGTTTTTATTCATATTAAAATGCCGAAATCCGACTTAAACAGCAGTTAGGAGTAAACTGTGTTCAACAAGAAGCGCCGGCGCCGCTTCAAAATAGTATTGTTGAAAGTCCCAACCTCGACAAATAGTAGATACTAAGATATGCCTGCGTCATAATCTTAGTACTTTAGTGAGTAGGTTGCCTTGCATCACGAGCGGCTAATGGTAAGGTTTTCTTATGAGCCCCTAAAATTATGTTTCAGTTCCTTCTAATGCGGTATAGAGCTAATTGACATTGAGACTAAGGTAGAAAATAACAAAGATAGGATATCTTTTGGTACAAAAGCACCCTTTGCCGGAGGCTCCTCTAAAGCTCGTTAACTTGTCACTGCCATGAAACTAGACTCAAACCGATGAATATGTATGAAAGTATTCTGAAGTTTTAGCCAATAAATTAATTTGAACCTACTGGGTTTCTGGTGGTTTAAGTTTACGGTTTAAATAATAGTTGTGAGTGTTTTGTTAAACAGCACAGTATCTCTCTATAGCTTTTGTAGTGGTATGGTTCTAAGCAGTACAAGTGATGTTTGCATAGCAATGATACCTATAAAAAATCATAATAAAATTCTCAAAATTGAAAGATGTCATTTAAGTAAAACCTGATTAATTGACAATCATATAATACTATTACTGTCTTGAGAGGATGATGACACGCCTATGTGTGATTCCATGCTACTATTTATTGATGTATAAAATTTAAGCTTAAATTATAAAAATAAATTACAGTTTTTATAATTTTATTTTTGTACAGGAGACAAATATTTGTGTGACCCATAAATGTTTGTCTCAAGTGTCTGGGTATTTCTATGTATAATATATATGTATTTAAAAAGTACATAAGTATTAACATCCGTGGTCTGATACCCATAACACAAGCAGGTTATTCCTAGCTTACTTTGGAATCAGATAGCGTTGTGTGAAATGTCCGTGAATATTTATTAAATAAATATTCACGGACATATCACACAACGATAAAATAAATAAATAAATTTTATTTATTTTTAGCCAGATCTGTTTAGCACCATCTGTTGGGGGGCCCTGGGACATCCTTCCATGGCCTTACCCGGGGCTCCCAACCATTTTTTTTATTAACGTGAGGGAAAATCCTACCGACTAAAAAGCCTCACGTAACGCCCAACAGCCTACGGTTAGGAGCTCCGGGTAAGCCCTCGGAACGATGTCCCAGGACTCTCAGAAGACCTACGGCTACCACTGCGGCCTCGCCTAGGACCAAGGGGGTGTTTCGGGTGCTAAACAGATCTGGTTAAAAATAAATAAATATTCACGGACATTTCACATAACGAAAACACATTACGTCCAGTCCCACCACGAGGACCTGACGCTTTTGCGCCCACGCCGTGCACTCCACCAGCGTGTATTATAGTACAGCGCTCCGCTAAACTATAATAATACTAAGTCATATTATGTTGGCAGTAACTAGCGTAACGTAACGTAAACAAGCTTTTCAACACATTTTCGCATTCCCTGGGGCGTGTTTCGTTATCGAAGTGCGTATTATATTATCGGCCGCCCAACCTCTCTAGTGAGACTTTTGATGAACAATCCTTTGCAAACAATAGACTGAGGTTATTCTAATCAACATTAATCACATTCTGTGCTGCTCTGGCTTGGTTGTGTTGGTTGCGTGAAGAGAAAACTGGGATTACTTACCTATTATTAAATTTTAATATTACCCGAGTGCGTACGAAGCACGTAGTAACTACACGTATGGTTATAGTGATTTAATAACACAGCAATACGGCTAACCACCTATTACGTGGGCTAAATTCTAAAAAGGTGGAATGTGGGCATATAATATGCCGCTGCCTACTCCTACGAGGATAAAGGCGTTACATGCTTCCTAAATTAACGACGAAAAGGGGACACGTTTTTTTTGTGATTATATTTTCGCCGTTCACTCTATGATAGGGCCTGCAGATTTCCAGTACTTGCAAGTTTTTGAGAGGATAAGACAATTTTATTATCGAGGTTGCTCACATGATAAAAAGTCATCGCGAGTTCTAGTTAGTTCAGAATCACTATCACATTCCACGAAACTTTTGACAGTCAAGTGGCCCTTAAGTTGGCTGTCCATTAAGTTAGTTCATCATACACCGCTGTAAAGTGTTTTACCGTAGAGAGAAAGAGAAACACGTACACGGGCAGATTGCCACAAGTTTCTAAATTTTGTTATTGTGCTTTGTCATTCGACCGCTTACAAAACTGTCGGGGCATAACCGTACTAGATCTCGTTCAAACCAATTTTTGTTGAAAGTTTTTATGGCATTGTACCTACGTCATATATTTTTTTTAGATGTTTTTTTTTCGTATAGCTTAGCAAAGAAGAGTAGAAAACGATGGAGGTGACACTGTGCTGTTCGTACGGCAAAAGTTTGGAAGTGAAAATGTATGCCCCCATACATTTTTCCACTTTGGAAGTGTCCCTTGCGGAAACTATTCAGTTTATAAAAAAATGATGTCAGAAACTTCAATAGCATTTTTAAAGGCCTATCTATAGATACCCCACAGGTATGGGTTTGATGAAAAAAAAAATTGAGTTTCAGTTCTTAGTATGGGGACCCCCAAAATGTATTGAATTTTTTTTATTGCATTTTTGTGTGAAATTCTTAATGCAGTTCACAGAATGCATCTACTTACCAAGTTTCAACAGCATAGGTCTTATAGTTTCGGAGAAGGTCTTATAGTGACTACGGACGGACAGACAGACAGACAGACGTGACGAATCTATAAGGGTTACGTTTTTTGCGGAACCTTATACAGCACCGGGTAAGTGCGAGTCGGACGAACCTCACGCGATAACGAGATAAAATTTCTTGACAGACAGATGGACGAACGGACGGACAGCAAAGTGATCCTAAAAGGATTTCGTTTTACCCTAATACATCTTCTTATGGTACCGGTTTTATAATTTTTGCAAAAAAAGCTTACTGCCCACTTAAATTTGCACTGAAAGTAGTCTTTACGGACATTTTCAACACGAGGGAAGTATAGTCGCGTTCTCGACAATAATAAACCTCCTTACAGATCATACTATAACTCCGTTAAAAAAACAAATTCATGGCCAACTAAGCCAATTCTGATTCAGTTTAGAGTACATTTTGTACTTTATTTTGTTATTTACCAAAAGAATGTGGGACTTGCGGTTCTATTATTTAGAGTGTGCGAAGGGTATTGCAGATGGCGCAAGCCTCAGAATTACTTTCAATGTACGGTTTCGTCGCTCGTGCTTCGTAACAAAGACTTATGGCAAATGTCCTACATACTTGATCTTCTAGTAAATTATTCTCCTTCCGCATATAAATTTGAGCTGAGATGCGAACATCTTTAAAAGTTAATTTTAGTTACAACATTCCGTATCTAATATAGCTAAGGCATGACTCAAAGGCCCGAGTTGTCAGACTAAAAACATTATTAAAATAATGGACCTAAGATCTACATAGACTTTTTTTTAACGTGAGGGAAACTCCATCATGGATGCTATGCCGGGCTCCTACCGACTTTAAAACCTCACGTAACGCCCAACAGCCTATGGTTGGAAGCCCCGGGTAAGCCCTCGGAAGGATGTCCCAGGATTTACAACAGACCCACGGCCGCCACTGCGGCCTCGCCTAGGGGGTGGTTCGGGTGCTATCCCGCGTCTTTGGAGGGTTTCGGGTGTGATCCTCCTTCTAAAGGGGGCGTGCGTGAATTCCTCACGTCACGCTGCCGTCATGGGCCAGATTCTGTAAGGACTCCTCAGGTCCCGGTCTTGAAGGCCGATATTCTTCAGCGAAGACACGTCGGCGGCGCCCAAGCCGCCATCTGCGGAACTAGGGTGGGAGAGTTCTCTCGCTTTCCCGCTTCGCCGCCTCTTTCACGAGCATGACCTGCTCGCAGAAAGAGGCGGCGCAGTGCCACTTACTCCCGCTGGAGATCATGGCTCGCACCATGGTCTCGAGCGAGAGAGTGTCCACGTCCAGACTCACTACAGGGACCTGGCGCTGTTGCGCCCACACGCCGTGCACTCCACCAGCGTGTGGAGCGCTGTGTCATCGCTGTGGTCCCCTCAGTGCTGACACTCGGCCGTGGGGATCTACATAGAGATAGTCTCTAATCAAAAAGAAGATGCTGTTCACTAGAAAATGATAAATCATAAACTATAGTAAATTGCAACTCTCTGATTAGAGATTATCTTTGATTATACAAATCTTTAGAAAAATATGACTAAGGATCGTACCCCACTGACATATATTTTTTAAATTACATAATACATAGCGTCGTTGCGCCTGACAAGTTCCATATGTGCATTTTTTTTGATTTTTCGTTTTTTGCATAATTATAATCTCTGTCTAAATCTATATGTGCTAGTAAAATCCGTTGTGTAATATTTAGCTTAGAACCGATTTTGCCATATTCCGAATGTGTTGTAAGCTTTGGAAAAAACGTGATGTGCACACACGCACATATGGAATATGCGAACTTGCCAATATCGCGCGGAGAACATGATAAATATGTAACAATATGGCGACAAACATGGTATAAGGTGACGTGAACGATCATTTTAATTAGCATTAAAAAGTGTGTTTATTGGATGAGGTCATGACGAAGAGAAGGACAAACAAAATAAAGCATTGTACTAAGCCTTCTGGTCATGATCGTACAGTATGGTGAAAATGTACCTCATTAGCCAGTGGTGTGGGAGTCAGCAGTGTATCGGCTCGGGAAGCATATTTTATACTGAAACTCACCGACAGGAACTCCCTGAATGTGATACAGATGTTTGCCCCTACCTCAAGAAGCATGGAAGAGGCAATCGAGGCCGTTTACGAAGACATAGCGAAGATATTGCAAGGCACTGCCAAGGATCACTACAAAGTTAATGGGGGATTTTAACGCAAAACTGTGGGGTACAAGATCGCGGCAAAACCGTAATAGGCGAATGACTGGAGCACATACTTGTTGACTTTCCCTCGAATCTCAGGGTCGCTTCTTGGTGAATTCTTTCTTTAATATGAGGCCCCATAGAAAGTAGATTTGGTGACGCCCCGACAAAGCTACAACTAATGAGAAAGCCTTTATCATAACGGACAAAAAGTGATGACTTTGTGATTGACAGGTGGTTTAGTGCCGGTTGTCATCACTGACTTGTCCCAGTGTCTTTCTGAAAGAGCAAAGGTTATAAAGCCTGCTCTCCGACCTACTACGTTCCACATACAATTTTGATCCGAAAGGTTCCAATTGAAACTTTGAAATGTATTCGATTTGCTAGAAACCACCGACAATGATAAAACCGACACAGTCGTAAAAACGTTACAACAGTGTTCGAAGATTTTTGTCCAGCAATGGCAAAAAAGGTGCTCAAAGCTCTCGCTCGAGACTCTCGAAGTTATGAACATTAGACGGGAAATGTGATCTAGGCCTGCGTATTCGACAGAACGGTTGGACCTTACCGTTAAAATTCTAAAGCTGCTAAGACACAACCTAAGATGTAATAGCACCAGTGTCGTCGAGGCTACAATTGAGCATAACAGGGGCACTAAGGTCTGTACCCAACAGCTCAACAGCAGCAAACAGCTAGATAGCCAAATTTTACCTACAAGGTTAATTCTAATAATATTCTCAAAGAAATGGACTGCTTTTTACATAGACCTATAATTATTACGGATAAATTAGCCTCCATGACTTAGCGAAGACGGCCACAGGGCTCCATTAACGTACTGACGTACCAGATATCGATCAGAGTGAAATCAGCGCGGCTTTCAAGCAACTCAAAAATAATAAATCTCCTGGAGAAGACGAAATTAATGAACAACACCTTAAATTTGGTGGGACTCTGGTCCTTAAAGTGTGTTAAATTTCATTCTCCGGCTGGAAAAGACAGTTAAAGTGGGTAGAGGGAGGTGGTGACTCTGATCTTTAAAAAAAAGTGACAAGACCGGCCCCATGTCACTTGTGCGTGAGCCATGTTTACAAATTTTTGTCAAGAATAGTGTCACAAATCGCCTTGCCGTAGAAAACGACGTAGCTTGGATAAAATCAAGATCATGTTCAATGAGAACGGCATGCAGGGACTAATCCTTTATATAATAATATTTTTTTAATATAATAGTAATATGAAAATTAAGTTAAGGCATTGAATCATAAATAATGTTTAGGCTATCCTTTAACATCGTCATCTTAATTTTTGCAAAATGTTATTATCCGTTTTGATTGTACTACTATAATACAAACAGAAAAAGAAACGCCACTGCATGAAATGAATCTGTTAAGGCAATGACACAACCTAAGATGTAATAGCACCAGATCAGATATATTAAAATAATATTTGTACAAAGGTCCTGCCAAACGGACATACTTGAAGGATGGTTTTTATTACCACCAAATAATCCCTATCGAAACAATTCTGGAAGTGGTACGCACACACGTCAAGCCAATAACTTCGCCATATCAGTTCTGCGGTAAAATGACAAGGGTTTGTTGTGGAAGGGTCCTTGTTATGACAACAGAACTTAAGCTGGTAAACATGTTCTATTAATATGTATTTATCTTATGACGTTGATTGTAGCCCTCAAAATATAGTAAATTGTAGCACACAATCTATAATATTGTGGTAAATGGCTCAATTATTTTTCATATGAATAATGTTAAAGTAGTTTTGGAAGGGTGCATCAGCGAACACACAATACGATAATTTTCAATATCTAAATAATCCTGTCGTGCCAAAACTCCGAAGATATCTGGCTTTTACCTAAAAATAGGGTTGCGCTCCAACGCATACCAAATTAATAATTTATTCCTATATTCAAGAGTCAATAGCGTGAAAGCTTTTACTCGCTTTCCATTTAAAAAATACCTGGTTTCGGTTCCATATTTGCTGCCAGGCATTTTACCAGGAGCGTGTTCTCGTAGTGAATATTTTATTTGACTGCCGTAGAGGATTTTGCACCTATGTTTGTTTTTGCGGTTAAATATAGTTGAAATAAGTAAGTTAAAAATAGACAGAGAGTTCTGTAAGAGTTTGCTATGAAGCCTAGTTTAAATTTCGATTTATTAATCTGTAAGCAAATTATGAAGTCATTAGTACCTGATTACAAAACGTAAATAACATTACAGAACACCGCATTATTTTTTAACATGTTTTATGTTGGATTTTTTATTTAATACTAGCGGTGACCCCTGGTCCAGTCCTATAAAGTATTCTATTCAGGTTTATAGTATATCAATTTATAAAGTACTAGCTGACCCTCGCAACTTCGTTTACGTCACATAAGGTTTATGAAAGCAGAGGTGTTTCTTTAACAGACTCATCAAGCAGCGTGTGAAACTGTCCTGTTTGCTCAATCAAAAAAGAGCTTAAAGATTAAGTCTATTCATAGTCCCATAGCCTTAATCATTAAGCTCGTTTATGATTAAGCCATCATGCCAGTTTAGAGTTACTCACACATTCAAAGGAACCCTTGAATTCTAGATTTTGCGAGAGTTGAGATGTCTCTCATTCCTGAACTACAAAACCCTCAACAGTGAAACCTGTGAGAAACAATTTTTAAAGGGCATGTATTTAAATCGATATCTGTTTATTCCCTTTTTTCGAACAAAATATTACAAAGTTAAACCAAAAATACTGACTTGCACACTAATTATGCACACTAAATAAAACAAATTCATTATACTGTTTAATGGTATTTGCAGAACTGTTTTACTGAACGAATAACTATTATCAGAATAGTATAGCTAAAAATTCCATTGTTCAACAAAAATATTAAAACTTTTTTAAAGAAATTTATTACCTAATTTACTTTTAGGAACATCGTTTATTCTAAATAAATCCTCAATTTAATCAGTCACCTCTACAAAATTAAAGTTTATTGATCAAATAAATAACAGTCTAACCTAACCTAACCGATTCCGTTATAAGATAGTACTATTTAGAGTGCAAGTTAGTATTTTTGATATGCAATTCGTATTTCTGTTTCACAAATCATATATTCGATGTACGAACCACATTTTTGGTGTGAATTCGATTAAAAAGGTCAACTCGTTTTGAGTAATTTTTAAGTTTTTTAAGTAGGACATGTTTAGTTAATCAATTGGTTATTCTGCACAGCATTTAATTTTCTGGTTTGCATTCAGTAAATTAGTGGAGTTACCTAGTGTGCAGTAAAATTAAACAGAGGTGCATTTAAAAATATCCCTTTTTAAAGTACTTACTCCCTTTATGTCGCTGTAAAAAAAAATTGAAATCAGACCACGTATTGAGAAGTTACAACTAAAAAACCATTTTGCCTTTCATCCCCTCTCCCAAAGGAACCGCGCAAAATATCGGGATCAAAAGTACCCTAAAACCTTCCTTAAGGCCTTATGGCTTGAAAAATTTCAACCGTAATGTTCTGAAGAGAGGGTAGTGATAAGAATGGGAACTTCTTAGCTGTAAACGCACACGCCATAAGTAGTAAAAAAAATCGAAGGAATATATTAATATATCTGCTGTAAAATAAGGTTTAGGAGTTAAGCAAACAAACGAATGTAATCCTAAGATTATCCAGACCGATATAATTCAAAGTAGTCCCAAAACATGAACGATAAACAAACCACGAACAGCAGATAAACCGCACCACAATGGCCCAAACTAATTCTAACTACACCACAAAGTATTTTATATAATACTAGCTGACCGAGGCGAACTTTGTTTCGCCCTTTCAAGTTGACCCGATATAAAATAAGGGATACAATTTTTACATAAAAACCTTGCCCTGGCTATAACTAACACAAACAAAAAAGATTTAGCGAAATTGGTCCAGCCGTTCTTAAGTTATGAGTGTACACATACATTTCCGATCTCCATTTTAATATTTATAGATTCATGTTGAATTACACAAAATTTTGACGTAAATCAGTTTAGTCACAACAATTCGATATGTGTTAAATAAAATAAAATAAACTTATAATAAAACGATACAGGGTCAAAATCTGTTCAAGGTGATATTTAAATCCTCCGAGCCTTTTCCTAATCTAGTTGGGGTCGACTTTGTAAGATAGAATGGAACCATATTTAAAACTAGAGATCGTCACGCGGTTTCACCCGCGTTGTTCCCGTTCCCGTGGGAATACGGAAATAAAATATAGCCTATGTTCACCGCAAAGAGTGTTGCTTTCCAACAGTAAAAGATTTTTTTAAATCGGTGCAGTAGTTCCGGAGCCTATTCGTGACAAACAAACAAACAAAAAAACAATAAAAAAAGTCTTTCCTCTTTATAATATTAGTATAGAAGTATAGATAGATTAGTATAGATAAGGAGATCAGTATAAAGATAATAAAAATTACAAAAGACGGATAAGTATGAATAAGACGCCACAATAAATTAATTTGTAAAATAAAAACACCCGATCTTGAGATTATTTTAATGAACCCAAACATGGTATACTTACATAATATTTATTTAATAATTTTCTGAGGAATTGGGTATCCCACAGACTACGTGATGCATCAGCCAGATCCAGGTTACCATGTCGTTGAAATACCATTAAAGTAACAGTATACCACATTTACGATGAATCAAACCTGCGAATTTTATTAAAACCCCTCGTCACTCAGGAAGTAAACTCAATTTTATAGCTTAAAATTTATCCTCGTCACATCTGCCTTGGAACAAAAAACCCCGCATCAAAATTGGTCCATCCGTTGGGCCGCTACGTTGCCAGACACAGACACACACATTGGATATACACATTTACACAGAAACACAGAAACACAGAAGCACAGATACACAGATACTCAGATCAAACTTATAACACCCCTCGTTTTTCGTCGGGGTATAAAAAATAAGCTACAATTTGGAGCAAAATATTAATGTAGGTAAAAGAAAATAAGATTGTTTCAGGCCGTATCGTGTTCGGAACTACAGTAATATGGTATGTAAGCAAGGGACTGAATTCATATTATGCGTACCGGATCCGAATGCTCATTGCTACGCTCCACTGAATAACACGATTAACATTCAGTTCAATATCAAATACATTTTATTTCCATTTGACTTGCTTCGAATTTAGCATAACAAAGCTTTGTTTGGCTACTGCCAACATTATGCAATGTACCTACATACTTACTTCAAATGTAAGCGATGATGTATGAAAAATATATGACTGCGTTGCCTTAAGAGTATATAATTCGGTCTTTAATAATACCATGAAACGCTATGTAAACGCAGGTGTTCTCGTCGTCTTATAACCCAGGATCTTCATTATGAAGCGTGAAGGGGCACATCATTGAGTCCTTGACAATAGTCTTTATGGACTGGCTATCAATTCACTAGATATCGCAATGTCTTTCCATCAATCAAGTGGCGTTTTTTTGGCAAACTAATTATAAAAAACAGTTTTATGTATTTCTTCATACTCTATTTCGAATTTTAGACTTAATTGTGTTGAGAAGCTTTCTTATTTATGCGGATAGCATTTATGTGACATTTCTCTCGTTCCTCGTTGACAATGCAAACAATAATCTTTTCGGGTCGGTGGTAATTATTACTACAATAGATTGTCTATCTAGAAGTTCATACATACATACATCTGGTCACGCCTTTATCCCCGAAGGGGTAGGCATAAGCATACTGTTTTTTAGTCGGTAGGAGTCCGGCATAACATCCATGAGGATTTTCCCTCACGTAAAAAAAAGGATTCATTGTTACACTACTTACTAGCTGTAAGTTTTCCTAAAATGTAATAAATAATTAATTAACTGTTTATCTTTGAGATATATCCTTATCTTCTATCAGAAAGGCCTGAAGTTACGAAATGGCAAAAATAAATTTTACTTTTATTTGCCTATTTTTATGAAAGTTATATTATAGCAGTCGATATCTTAAATCTAAATCAATCCTTTCAATGCTGGAAGGATGATTAGATTGAAAAATATGTTTTTGTCAAACTCAAAAAACAAAGACCTGAGAGAATTTATAGCCAACATTTGGCTATAAATTCTGTTTGTCAAAGTTAAATTCCCGTGACTGTCGTCACAGACAGTAAATCGCCTTTAATGACAGTTAGAGGGGTGTCTTGAAAGGTTCTGTTGGAAACAAAATTGATATCAAGCTGCTCAACAAAAGTGGTGAAAATAAAATAAGAGGAATATTTCAAGCGTCCTTTTTTATGAATTCACATTAGGTCTATGTTCAATGTATATTCATGTATACATATGTATTTTTACCAATTTATATTTTCTGTAACAGAAACTGGTACTTTAAAATCTTGGTGATTTAAAATCTTTAGATTGCTCAATCTACCCGGTTCACATGATTTGGCCCTTCTACTCCCAAAGGCAGGCTGCTAAGTGTTTCTCTGTCCATCCAAAGGTTGTCTGGAAGAGATTGCTCTTAGCGATAAGGCCGCCCATTGTACATACAATCATTAAGATTTTCTTCTTAGAATTATGTTTTTCATAGTGTACAATAAAGCATATTTATTATTATTATTAAGTGACTCAAAGAATTCCCCGCGTTCACAAAAACACAGTCTGTGGATATTAAAACTTTTCTACTTTTTTTTTAAATACATACTTATAATACATAATTCAAACACTCTCAAAGACAATATTTACGAATCACAGAATTTTTTTCCCGCGCTGAGAATCAAACTCCTACCACCTCGCGCCACCCTCTCGTGATCAGCACTTGCACTATCGAGGCAGTCATCTATCGTGTGCTTCAAGCTGTAATCCTCACATTTGAAATCTCAATGAAAACGAATTTTGACAACGCCAAAAAATAGTCGTGAAATAGTCGTAAATAGTCGTACATGTAAAAAAAATAGTCGTATTATAGTTTAGGCGTTATAGCTACACATAATTCTCACTAACCTATAGCTATAACGCCGAAACTATAATACGACTATTTTTTTTACATGTACGACTATTTACGACTATTTCACGACTATTTTTTGGCGTTGTCAAAATTCGTTTTCATTGAGATTTCAAATGTGAGGATTACAGCTTGAAGCACACCATCTATCACATCCATTGACACTTTAATAACGCTTATAAAAGTTATAAGTTCCATAAGAGTATGATTAAATTTAATCAATAAAGACTTGAGTGCTTATAATCAGCCCGTCGAAACGTTTGATTGATGACTATTATTAATTGTAAAGTTAATATAAAGCTGTCAACTGAGAATTTACTTTGTGATTTTGATGACATAGTTAAGGCGTTCCATTTTATACTAAAAGAAGGAACGAGTCTTTGGGGCGTCAGCTTATTACACCACGTCTTTGAAACCGGTTACAGAATGATATTTTATTTATATTCTAAAAAAATACACAGATGTCATATAAAGGAAAATAAGATTAATTTTGAAAAGCAGTTAATATGCTAACTGATCATAAATTTTAAATATGGAAAAAGAATTGGTTTCTAGCAGGATTCGAACCTGCATCTTCTCGCATTACGTGCAAGATACTTAAGGCCGCGTGGGTCAAATTTTGAGTTTTTTGAAACAATCCTAGTCAAAAAGTAAAGGGTTTTTAAATCTGAAAAATATATATATAATAGTTAAGGATATAAGCAAAACATATTCTGAGCCCGTTACACGATCCAATAAATTTCACTAGATAGAAAAAAATCCCAAAGTTGACTCTCTCAGAAAAGTTTTTTCAAAACTGTGGCTAAACTATTAACATTTTTTATATTTTTTTTGCACTCAATTAAAGGTATTAAGTTTTTATACACATTTTCCGAGCGTTTTTCTATAAACAACTATTTACATAGTTATCATGTACGAATATCTACCAAACGCAATAGAATTGCGCCGCTGACGGCCGATCAGTCTCGCCCTGGCGCTTGTGGAGGCAGGACCTGTGTCAGTTTTTTTCGCAACTATTTAGTAATTATTATGCCAAATTACGTTGAAATCGCGCCACAGTATAAAAATATCAGTAATGGGCAAAATGTAATTAGATTAACCGTTACAAATACATACGCGACTCATGGTAAAAATGTGGTGATCTTTTACTTTTTAAGTGTTTTCACGACATGGTAACCAGCTACCTAATGCATTAAAATGTCTACGAATTACATGATAATTTCGCAATCCAACATGGCGGCCACGCCGTAATCACAAAATTTCATGATAGGTATCGTTTAAGGGGTTTTTTGGTATGCTGAGTACGAATTACGTGTTAATTTTGCAATCCAATATGACCGCCGCGCCGTAATCTCAAAAATCATGATGGGTATCGTTTAAGCGGTTTTTTGGTATGCTGAGTACGAATCACGTACTAATTTTGCAATACAAGATGGCCGCCGCGTCGTTATCACAAAATTTCATGATGGGTATCGTTTAAGGGGTTTTTTGGTATGCTGAGTACGAATTACGTGTTATTTTTGCAATCCAATATGACCGCCGCGCCGTAATCTCAAAAAATCATGATGGGTATCGTTTTAGCGGTTTTTTGGTATGCTGAGTACGAATCACGCGATATTTTTGCAATCCAATATGGCCACCGCGCCGTAATCACAAAATTTCATGATGGGTATCGTTTAAGGGGTTTTTTGGTATGCTGAGTACGAATCACGTGATAATTTTGCAATCCAATATGGCCGCCGCGCCGTAATCACAAAATTTCATGATGGGTATCGTTTAAGGGGTTTTTTGGTATGCTGAGTATGAATTACGTGTTAATTTTGCAATCCAATATGACCGCCGCGCCGTAATCTCAAAAAATCATGATGGGTATCGTTTAAGCGGTTTTTTGGTATGCTGAGTACGGATCACGTACTAATTTTGCAATACAAGATGGCCGCCGCGCCGTTATCACAAAATTTCATGATGGGTATCGTTTAAGGGGTTTTTTGGTATGCTGAGTACGAATCACGTGATAATTTTGCAATCCAATATGGCTGCTGCGCCATAATCATAAAATTTCATGTTGGGTATCGATTAAGGGGTTTTTTGTTATGCTGAGTACTAATCACGTGATAATTTTGCAATCCAATATGACTGCTGCGCCATAATCATAAAATATCATGTTGGGTATCGATTAAGCGGTTTTTTGGCATGCTGAGTACGAATCACGTGATAATTTTGCAATCCAATATGGCCGCCGCGGCGTAATCACAAAATTTCATGATGGGTACCGATTAAGGGATTCTTTCGTATGCTAGGTACCAATTTAATGTCATTGGCCTTAATTTTACAAAAATCATGTTGTCATAGTATTTTCGCATTGCTAGGCCTAAACTTAATAAGCAAATCTTTTTAATTTACTACTGTAAATAGCTTAGGCGGCCAAATTAAATTCCAAAATTATCATGTTCTTTGTACTCAGCATTCGAAAAAACCCATTAAAAGATATCCATCACGAAATTATATGATTACGGCGCGGTGGCCATTTTGTATTGCAAAAGTATCCCGTGATTCGTACTCAGCATACCAAAAAACCACTTAAACGATACCCATCATGGAGTTTTGCGATTACGGCGCGGCGGCCATATTGGATTGCAAAATTATCCCGTGATTCGTACTCAGCATACCGAAAAACCACTTAAACGATACCCATCATGGAATTTTGCGATTTAGGCGCGGCGACCATATTAAATTGTAAAATATCACGTGATTCGTACTCAGCATACCAAACACCCCTTAAACGATACCCATCATAAAATTTTGAGATTACGGCGAGGCGACCATATTGGATTGCAAAATTATCCCGTAATTCGTACTCAGCATACCAAAAACCCCTTTAAACGATACCCATCATGAAATTTTGTGATTACACCGCGGTGGCCATTTTGGATTGCGAAATTATCA